>LPNX011209496.1:65986-419370 GCA_001517045.1 Pseudotsuga menziesii | reverse complement strand
TGAAATTCTATTGGTTCTTGAATTCCAACTCACAAAAACTTATTTTGGCACGTTTTCTTATAAGGCCCATTTTAGACCCCAAATTTCCTCTAATGAAAGTGGTTGATTTAGTTTCATTCAGAGGTCGATCC
Source organism: Pseudotsuga menziesii (assembly GCA_001517045.1). Lineage (NCBI taxonomy): Eukaryota > Viridiplantae > Streptophyta > Pinopsida > Pinales > Pinaceae > Pseudotsuga > Pseudotsuga menziesii. The sequence goes on along the minus strand of LPNX011209496.1, from coordinate 419,239 downwards.
CACTTTTCCTTCTAATAGTGAATTCCAAGTGGTTAATCTAGATTCATCTGTGATTGATCCAATTATTTCTTTGAAGAGTGAAGTTAAAGTGGTCGAGTCGATGTCATCTCCACCCGATCCCACTCTTTCATCAGAGAGTGTTAAGATTGAAGTAGTTGCTTTGAACAAATCTTAGTCTTGTTCTTCTCTTACATTAGAGAATGAACAGAAACCTGCTGAAGTTTTCATGCTTCGTTCTGATTGTTCTCTACAAGAGGAAATTTTGTCTGTTTCGAAAGAACCCTCTCAGAGTAGTGAGGTTATTTTCTTTGACTGGAGTACCTAACAAAGTCTCGTCTTCATTCGAGTGTTCCTTTCTAGATAGTTGTGAATGTTACTACTAGGCGGATACTTCGCACTATTATTGATGAAGGGGCTTCTGTTAGTATTATATCCTCAACTGCTTGGAAATATTTCAGTTCTCCTCAGCTTATGCCATCCACCGATCAAATAATAGCTTTTAATCATAGGCCTACTACACGTTTAGGGACCCTTACTTATTTTCCTATTACATTAGGAGGGAAAATTGTCTGTATTTATGTTATGGTGGCTCAAGGTCCTTTAGATTTGAATCTGCTCCTTGGATGTGATTATGTTTATGCCATGAAAGCTGTAGTGTCTACACTCTTTAGAGTTATGCTTTTTCCTCATGATGGGAAGATTGTGACCATTGATCAACTTTCCTTTGTTACACCTGACCATCGCATCACTCCTAGTAATTAGACTGCCTTGAATGTGCCACATGTTCTTGTGGTTCCTTCCCCTTCTTCTAGTTATCTTCTTCCCATCATAGGTAAAATGGGGAGCATGGCTCTAGTATATGGGCATCAAAATGGAGCTAAGCTGCTAGATTTTATGTAATGGGGGAAACCTACCAACCTCTAGATATCATGATGGGTAGGAGCAGGTTTGTGAGCAAAGTTCCCATTCTGTGTCAAGCTCATTAAAAAATGAAACAGATGCTTGTGAGAAAATTTCCCATTCTGTGTCAAGGTCATTAAAAAATGAAACAAATTCCCATGAGCAAAGTTCCCATTCTGTGTCAAGCTCATTAAAAAATGAAATAGATTCCTTTGAGAAAAGTTCCCATTCTGTTTCAAGCTCGTTAAAAATGAAATAGATTCCTGTGAGCATAGTTCCCATTCTGTGTCAAGCTTGTTAAAAAATGAAACAGATGCCTATGAGAAAAGTTCCCATTCTATGTCAAGCTCGTTAAAAAATGAAATGGATCTCCTCAAGCATAGATTACCTTTTGGTTTCAAGCCTGCATAAAAATGAAACTATTCTTGAGCATAGTTCATTTTCTATTTCAAGCTCGTTAAAAAATGAAGTACTTTTCCTTAAGCGTAGTTTACCTTTTGGTTTCAAGCTTGCATAAAAATGAAACCATGTTCCAAGCATAGTTACTTTCTGTTTCAAGCTTGTGTAAAAATGAAATAGATCTCCTTCCCTTGAGTTGCATCTTCCCTTTAGTGTTAGAACTTACTTGGCTGATTTTGTTCTTCCTACCCCCCTGGTGAACATTTTCACATTAGTAACCAGGTTGTTAGGTTGGGTATGGAAGAAGAATCGTCAGGAAAAATGAATCTTGGGGGGCATGTCAAGTCCCTAGCAACCATGCTAGGTGTAAGCTTCACCAGAAATAATGCTAGGGGAAAGATTCCAACTTCTATATATCATGTTAATGGGATTTTTCAAGCATAGTTTACCCATTGGTTTCGAGCTTCCATAAAAATGAAACCAATTTTCTGAGCATAGTTCATTTTCTATTTCAAGCTTGTTAAAAAATGAAGTAGGTTTCCTTAAGCATAGTTTACCTTTTGGTTTCAAGCTTGATAAAAATGAAACCATGTTTCAAGCATAGTTATTTTTTGTTTCAAGCTTGTGTAAAAATGAAACAGGTCATTTTGAGCATACTTTATTTTAGTTTCAAGCTCGTTAAACCATGAAACGACCCTTTGAGTATGGTTATTTTTTTGTGTCAAGCTCATTAAATAATGAATCAGATACCCTAAGAATTCTTTCAACTGATCTTTGAGCCCCGTAAAAACAGTAAGATGGTGTTGATCTTACTTTTCATTTTGCGTGCTCTGGTTAAAACATGAAAACTGGTTTGAGCTTAGTTTATTACTTTTTCATGCTCTGGATTCAAACATGAAAAATTCTAATAGAGTCTTATTTAAGCTCTTTTCGGACTCTTAAAATGTTAAAAGATAGTTGAGTGCTTGTCTTCTTCATACTCGTAAACGTATTTGAAGAGTCGTCTCTCCGACGGTAGGTTATCTCTTTTCGGTTCAAATAGACTATTTTGTGAAAAAGGACCCTTTGGAGTTTTCTTTTGTCTTCATTTAGAATCTCTAAATATGAACGATGTTGAGTTTTCTTTCATTGGACTCGTTAAATTAAACACTGAGAGACACTTTTTTGGGATTGAACCCCTCCTTTCTCAGGTTCGTGAAATGTATGGGAATGGAGTTGTCTTCGGATAAGCTTAAACGAGTGTTTTTTACCCTCTTTGAACTCATAAAAATGAAAAGAGGCACTCATAAATCATGATGGGGGAATTAAGGGAAGGGAATCATTTTGAAAATCCAATGGCAGTTGTTTGTCACCTTTGAACATGGCACTTGTCTGCATATCATGTAGTCAATTGGGTATTTAGCTGACTTACAAGTTGATCCACTTTCATGAGTCATGTCATTCCTTTGAGTTTTTCAAAAGAGAATGCATTGTCCATTGTCACATTATGTGTCTGTTTGGTCTAGTCATGTTGCCAAGTCTTTTGTCGTGCCTCCCAATGTTGAAAGGAAGAAATAAGTTTACCTCTGCAGTTAAAACAACCTTTGTGTCAGTACTTTGAGTTAGTCCTATAGTTACATTATTTGTGATATTCCAAAACTTTGTTCCAAGTTTTGTGTCATCGACATGGGATTCATCATGGACCTCCTTCGACAAGACTATTCCTATGGACATCAACTCATCATCTAAGAAATAGTCTTAGAAACAAGTTTAGTACCTTGAGATCTGTATGCCTCAAGGACAAATTCTCTCACTATTGACAAAGGTTCACATCATTGACCTTTGATAAGAAGAATCTGTTGGGTTTTCGACCCCAAGACATCTATTCACACTCAGTAGATTGTACTAGGGTACCTTGGGAATAATTAACATCAATGGTGATTTCCCTCACACTTGTTAACAGTTCACCTCATTGACTAGTAATCAAGTGGTTTCTACCATGTTCGACTTGATAACATTGTAATCACATGGATAGAATCGTACTTTGTGGAATACGAGACAAAGACCCTAGGTATTTGTTAAGTGCTCATAGCTTGCTCCCCAGGTTGTGATGGAGTATATTTTATGAAGTACCAGCATGGATCCACATTTGTATGGTCATGGCTATGCTCAAATTTGCGTCTGTATGCCATAGATCTATGTTGTATATCTAGTAGCTATGTCCAAGTTTGATTCCTCTATCATAAGGATCTACACTGTATTCTAGTAGCCATGGTTGTTGATTCCTCTCATGGATCTGTCTTGTATTGGTCTAAAGCCATGATGAGGTTACATCTATTCATGAGTCAAAGTATTGATGTATTGCATATGCCTATGACGACACTCTCCAAACAATCTAGCTCTTACCTTGAAGTGATAACTTGCTCTATCAAATCTCTCGCCTATCATAACCCTCTAGCCTCATGCTTTGGGGGGAATTCTGTTACACTCAAGATCTGTCACTAGCATGTCATAGGATCCTTAACATAGACATTTTCCCACTTCTACCCTCAAGCATATAAGCGGTACCCTGTTCAACACTGCCCTAGTTGTGTGAGAACCAGGCGGTTCCACTGCCTTTAACCTATGTTGTTGGCACAGTTCCTACCCATAACTGCTCTGTCATAAAGGGGCATAAGAGGTGCCCTTGGTAAAAAGTGAAAAAAGGAGGTTTCTCGAGGATTCTAGAACAAGAGCCTCGTGTCTAACCTTATCCCTACTCACCTGGGTTGGTTAAGGTCAAGATCCCTCTTTGTAGGATCTTGTAGCCACCTCACCCACCAATATCTCAACCATCCTATCCATTTGAGCCCTATAAATACAAGCTCATGATCCATGGTTGAGGGAGAGAGAAGAATAATAGAGTTATGCTGTTGAATTGATACCTTGGCCTAATCCATTAGAGGGCAATTGTGGAGCAAATTGGATCTATCGGGGACAAGGTTCTAGTCTTGTGAAGGAGTGTCTCGACACTAAGGCACATGGTTGTAATCTCTTTCATTTATTTTCTAATGCAAAGTTGATTTCCTTCCCACATGTTTGTTTCATAAATATGACATATATGTTATTAGATTCCTTAGTCACTAATATGGATGTGCAGATGATTTTTTGGTAGCTTTGATGTTTTTGTATGTTTAATATGTCTTACAGGTATACAGGTCTTTCATTCGAGTTACATTCTAGGCATCTATAACGTTCAGGGAAGGTCTTCAACCGAGTTATTCACTCATTTGTTCTGGATTTGAACCATTCAGACCAAAGGAACAACTTATGTCCGCAGAAGGTGATATATTCCTGATAACACTCTATGTCGTTGTAGGACTTAACTATGTCAACAAAAAAATCAGTGATATATCCTTCCAAAATTATATCTATCCACACCTCGACAACTCTTGACTATTTATTGTTTACTATTCACAACCATTGGATTATTTTAGGGGTCCACTGATTAGGTTCACCTCCTTGGAAGTTTCTCTTTTGGAAAGTAAGTTTTTCCAACCAGTCATGTAGTGCTATTGGAAACTCAGCGAAGAATTTTTCATGAACATAAAAGTAAATATGTCTCTGCAACCACTCTTATGTTGTCAATATGGAGTTCTTATTTTCTTCTTCGTCAAACTCTTGGGCCTTCTGATCGAACCAATATTGGATATCCAATTTTGTTGGATGCCACAACATGTCCTATTCTTCTATGTACTATGGTCCTAGAAACATAAATTTTTTTGACACACTTCTATCGATAGGGTTTCATTCCACATATATGTCGAAACCCATTGAAGAAAGCTCCATAAACATTATCCTATACTTGTTTTACCCTATCCAACAACACCTATGAAGTAGATGCAGTCTCACACGCGATGTTTGAGGGAGGGCTATAGGAACTATGTTTCTGCATATGGAAGAGGAATTTTGCATTATCCCTTAATCTATCATAACATTAATCGGAGATCCAAGGTTCAGGCATTCACAATAGACTCAGACATCATAGTACCATAATTCAGGTTCATTTAACTGAGAATTTCCTTAACGAAGATGTCAACATATATTAACCCAATGAACACTACAAGACTTTTCATCTTTCAAACTTAAACATGTAAATTCATATATTGCACCATTCTTAAATTTGCAAACTATGCATATAAGAACAAAAAATTTCATCATCAACGTCATCCTTATATTAATTCCATAAACACCTTAAAAAATACAAGCGTCCCTTGTTCGAATAGCCCTGGGCCATAAAATACATTCATTCATAGATCGACTCACTTACAACATGACCAATTCGCATGATCTATCCAACAGATGATTCTGTAATGAATCTACTCCTAATTCTACTTATAGGCTTGAGCCATTACAAAATAGTGCACATAAACAACTTCCTAACTAATTTTGACAAAAAATTCTAACTAACTAAACCATAATGACCACATTTTTCAGTTTCTTCTTCCACGCAATTGACTCTTTCTCCTGTCGATGTCTTCCTTCTCGATGGCGAAAATGCACCTTTTACATACTATCCCCTTTCCAATAGTGGAACCTCATCCCTAAGAATCTAGACAAGTGGAACTCATATTTCCCTATCCTAGGGATGATCCCACAACCTTCTTCTTTGAATCGTCAACCCACTCTATTTTTTGAGGCCTTTAAATAGTGTCTCACCCCTCATGATAAGGGGAGAAATATTTTGTAATAGTATCCAAACTCTGTCCAAATAATCTCAGACTTTCTTGATTCATTAGAGGCAAGGTGAATCTTGAGGTAAAGCTCCGTTGTGAAGAGCTCCAAACACCAAGGCTTGGTTGTGATCTCTCCTTCATTATTTATTGATGCAAGCATCATTTTCTTTCCCATAAACACTGTGTATATCATCATCATGCTTTGTTTATTGATTATTTTCTTGGTCATTTACAAAGAATTATAGATTATCTAGTTACTCTCATATGGTTTTGTACTTTTGTGTCTATTGCAAGTTCATTCACCACATAGCTCAAACATAATAAGTTTAGACCATTGGATCCTCCTCCTAAAAGGTACGAGAGAAGAAAATTCAAGTAGTCTATAGTTCTAGGGAAAGATTATGTGTTCTGTAGTGTGTTTTATTCTAGATCTGAACCATTTAGACTAGAGAAACAAACTTTGTCCACATTGGCTGATAATTTCTTCTAACAAAAGTGGCGACCATACTAGGGAATCAAATTGCTAGTCTTGTAGTAAGTTGAAATCTTCATTTGCAATTTCAATTGATGGATATGCTTGCTAAATTGATAGATATGCCTCTACTTACCTTTCCTTATTTATGCTCTTGTCTCTCAGTGATTTTTGGACTCATTTTTAGGGTCTAACACATTTCTTTTTTTGCTTTTTTGTGTTTCAAATATCAATTTGTGCCACTACACCTAGTTTGAATATAAAGTGTTCCTACCGCACCTTTTATTAGAGAAAATTGTTGTACCATTGCCTTTTTCCAGTGTGCAGCGAGCAGTGCCACCACTTTGTATATATTTTCAAGCAGTGGTGCGAGGCTTCCAATGCTCTGGTATAGTCTAGAAAAGCATGGTACTAGGTAAGTCTATGATCCCTCCTTTTATTTTTGGGTTTTAGATACAAGTTTCAATTTTAAAAGGTTTGTTTCTGGTAGTTAATGTCATTGATTGAAATATGTAAGTGAGTATGTTCATGATTTGGCCATCTCTTGAAGAATTGTGATTGTGTTTAGCTTTTAAGGCTTCTTATTATGTTGTAACTTGATATAAAGGTAATGTCTTGGAAATAATTTGGTTATTATATATCTCTGATAGCTGTTGCATTTTACAGAAAAGAAAATATCCCTTTTCCTTATTTTATTCTGTAGTTATACTATTTTTTTTAATGTTTTTTCATTACGAAAATTGAGGAAAAAATCAATACAATTTAGTGTAGAAAGGACCCTTGATTAGTCTGACAAGATCTCAAGTGTTGATTGTGTGTTTTTCTTCTCATTATAACAAAAATAACAAAAAGATTTTTCTTTAGTTCGATTTCGTTTTATTGGGATTTGCTTGTGTTTTAGAAAAAAAACCGAACCTCTATCCTTCTCTTAGGTAGGTCATACTCGAAAGTTAAAGTGAAAAATATGCACTTGCATACCTGCATGATTTTATATTCAATATTTCATCTCATGCATCCAACTAACCTCACAAGATAAAATAAAGCACTAGTCTAGGTTAAAATCTTTAGCAAAGTGTAATAGGTTAGAGACATGTTATAGTCGACATTGGAAATGGGTTAATCCCATGAAATGGGGTACATTAATGGGGAAAAGCATCAACTTAGTTTTCATTTCACTTGTTGGTTACTATGGGAAGACCCGCGTTTACTGTAATGTACCAACAACACCCCTAGCTCACTGGCCCTTTCGGCGACAGACCACAGAGCGGCCTGAAGTCTCACCTGAAGTGATTCTAATGGGTTGGCCAAAGACTCAAGTGTCTTCAACCAGGTTCTGTTACATCCTGTGTGTGTCTCATAGCTCTTCTTAGCCTGCGATATCTCTCTCTTTCTCCGCGACGCGCAGTGTCCTCTTCCTCGCGACAACTCTAGCTTTTATCGCACCGCTTCATCCTGGGCAACACGTAACTCTCTCCTACGCTATATCCTTAACCGCAACGCACCACAGCTCCTCTGATGGTGCGATATTGCTTCCCTGCAATATCCTACCACTGCGGCTCAGTGTACTTAGAGTTACTTGTGTCTGACTCATGAGACTTCAACATACAAGGCTAATTAACACTGCGACTCTTAATTATCTTGGGTGGAACATAGACAAACTCTGATACAGAATACTTAAATACTTCGACTTATATTTATCCTCCCCTAATGCTGCTAACTGAATAACACACACATACATTCAACTGTAAGCAAAGTTCATGTAAATAAATGAAAGATACACAAATAAGCGCAATCACATGAATCAATCACATAACACTGAGGTTTTACGTGGTTCACTTCCAAGATGGAAGCTACGTCCACAAAACTGTGTTTCTATATTATAACTCAGGGGAAGTAAACACAGTTCTGCTGCACTGCATATGCAGCTCGAGATATTATAGGTAAATCCGCACACAGCCTGGAGCCCTTCTCTCTTAGATATCTTTTCTATCTCTATATTGCTTCTCTACAATATCTTCTTCCCTCTCCCTCAATCCCTGCGGATTGTTACATACGGACTCATTGAACTAGCTACTAGTTCAGTAAGATAACTACAGCTAATAACAGAACTAGAGCTCGACTTCTATAATAAAACTATATAACTAACCAACCTCCTATTGTCTAACCTTTTACAATACAAAATACATCCCTTTATAGGCGGCCCGAAGGTCTCGCCATTACAACACTGTGGGCGTGTCCCAACAGTAACCCAAAAACCCTAACTAGTGACAGTTGACATATCTGTACTTGGAGTAGCCGCTTTCCATCACACCACTACTCTCTGCAGTATTCCATCCTTCCCAACACTGACCATGGGTACCAGCGCCACTTCCCTTCACTACAGCTTCCTGCAGTCTTCCATGCTTCCCAGCGCTGACCATGGGTATCGGCACTGCTTCCCTTCACCACAGCTTCCTGCAGTCTTCCATGCTTCCTAGTCCTGACCATGGGTACCGGCGCTACTTCCCATTTTTCTATCCTTCGTCTTCAATACCTCGGCCTCGTCACTCCTTTTCCTTTATGAGGGTGGCTGAGCCCTCCTATCTTCGCCGCTACCTTCAATGCAGTGGGTGACCTTTCTCTTCTCGGCCGCTCAGGTACTGTTGTCTTCCTTGACTTATCTGTCCCAATAGTCATGGTTTTCGGCTCTGCTCTACAACTAGAAACATGCTACGGCGTCGTAGCTTTACCTTATCTCTTCATCTTCACCAAAACTATCGATCCGCTAAAATGGCAGCTTCTCCTGTAGCTGCGGGACCCTGCTCCAATAGTCCCCTAAAACTTACTTGTGGTTCGTCCCCGAGCCACTACCAGCGGGCTTCTCCTACTGTAGCTTCTCCTTGGCTTCCTGTGAAGTCCGTTAAAACTTGTCCTGAAGTTCTGCGACTTCGTTCTGCATAGTCTTGACACGCTCTTGCGCCGCGTTGAGCATAGCTTGATTAATACTGGAGTCTTCTGTTGCATCGAGTTCAGTTCTAATTGTTTTTCTTTCTATCATCTTTGGCATAGACTTCTGTAAGCTTAGTTCGTAGGTCTCACATATTTTTCCTTCCCTCATTGTCATGTTCTCGATCTCGTCGCATGCGAGGCCTACGAATGATCCTCAGGTGTTGAGAAGTATTCCACAGATATCCTTTCCTCTTTATCTGGGTTAGAAATTTTATCACAAGAGAAATAGGAATCTGTATCTTCTAGCCTTCTCAAACATTTCATTCAGTCTGGATCCGTGGTTACGAGAACTACACAGGCCTTGAATTCCATTCCGAGAACTAGCATGTTTTTGCATGCTAAATTTCTGCTTCGTTCCTTTCCCTTTTTCTTTTGTTTTTCTATGTCTCGGATGCCTGTTTCTTGGTCCTTTCTTCTTTCCATGATATCTTTTGGGAAACTCCACGTGCACACTCAGGATCCCTTCTCTCTTAGATATCATTTTTACTTTCTTCTTGCCTATAGGTTTGTTCTTATTAGGCTTCGAATTTGCTTTCTTATCTTTAGTGCTTTTCGCGTCTTCCTACTTCCATGCAGCAAATACTTTGATGACATCTTCTACATCCTGCACTTGACTCCTTATCCTTGGTAGCTGTCTAGTCTGGGATGAACTTAGCGTGACACCCTTAGGCGGCGTCGTCATAGCATCTATAAGGCCACCCTGTTTGAACCTTTTCAAAACCGCTTCTAGAGGTTCGTCCTCGGACAGAACCCACTTGGTGGAATACTCTGGATGGGCAATGACTGTGAATTATGGAAATCACAGCACTCTGTAATGGAATTAGCTCTGCATAGGGAAACTCAATAACTTACTCTATAGCTCTCGGGTCTTTGCAAATGTAACCCACCTGAATGAATAATTCCTGCTTTTATGCCCAAGGAAATAATCCCGGACGCAACGATCATCTAGTTTGAACTCGTCGGTCGTATTAATTGCATGGATGAGACAGCAACCGTCATCCTGATCCTCATTGAGTGCTGAAATCCGATCATGTTTCCCTCTAAACGTGTGTGCAAGGTGCTGGTCTCATCGAAGATTTTACCAAATCTGGAAAATTAATTATGTTGTTGCCAAATCTACGGTAAGGTATACCGGTTGTTTCTTCATTAACTGCCTGTCAGAAGGTGACTTGACTGGCCCTCTGTCATGTTGTCAAACTGGGTACGTGGCACGGAGAAACATCGCGTTGCTGCAATGCTCCACCGCATCACCTACTCAAAGCAAACTTGAGCGCTCTTTTTTTTTTCATAAGCCGCTTATGGCTTGTGCAAAATGAACTGTCCTTATGCAATTACTTATACTTAGAATACCTGCCGGTGTAGACTAATTCCCAGTGCGATTCCTCCTTTCAAATACACTGGACACCTGCACCACTTTAAGCTGTCTAAGCTAGGGCTGAGAAGTGGAGTGGCTATCACTATAGAGCTTAAGCCTACTACCATTAATGAGAGTAGGAAGAGGCTCCCCATTCAATTTGGTGAGCTGAACGGCACCTCCCTCTGTAACTTGCTGTATCTGATGTGGCCCCAACCAATGCGTCTTGAACTTCTCTGGGAACTTAATAAACTTACTATCATAGAGGATTACTAGGTCTCCAATATAAAGAGTCTTACTCTTAATGTGTCTGTCATGCCAAGATTTCTCTTGTTCCTTCTGCACTTTCTAATGGAATCCGGCGATGAATTTGTCTTCCTCTAAGGCAAGCAGCTGCACTAGCCTTTCATGCATCATGTCTGTATCAACCATCCCGGTGATTTGAGCAATTCTTAGACTGGGAAGAATATACTCCCTAGGCATAACAACCTCCTGTCCATACACCAAGCTGAAAGGTGTGTGTCCTATGAGCTTCTTGCACGTATTCTTGTACGCCCATAATATAGCGTTAACTTTGAGGTCCCAATCATTCCTTTGGCTATTGTAGATCTTAGTAAGAGCATTTTCTAAAATCTTGTTAAAGGCCTCCACCGTACCATTAGCTTGTGGGTGGTAGGGAGTGCTCTTATGGTGCTGTATCTGGAATTATTCCGTCAAGGCCTCAATGGTGCAATTCAAGAAATGTGTGCCTTGGCCGCTCATCAAAATTACTGGGAATCCAAATCTACTGATGATGTTTTCAAAAAGGAATTGTGCGGCTGTAGCAGCATCACAATTTCTTACTACTTTGGCCTCTGCCCACCTAGTGAGGTACTCTGTTCCAGTGATGATATATCTCGCACCAGTTCGTTTCCCTGGTGGGTTGATAGGACCCAGAAAGTCTATATCCCACTTGTCAAATGCGCGGAGTGTAATTTGCAGTCGCAACAGCATTTCATCTCGTCGTGAAGGTTTTCCTACCCTTTGGCAGATATCGCAACATATGCAAAAGTCCTTAGTGTCTTTGTGTATCATAGGCCACCATAGTTCTACGGTCAGGATTTTCTGCGCAGTCTGCTTTCCTGCAAAATGACCTCCTGCAGTACCTGAATGTGCCTCTCTGATAATAGCCTCTTTTTCATGCGGAATCACACATCTACGCAGGACTTCATATGGACCTAACTTGTATAGCTATCCTACGATCAAGGTGAAGTCTGCTGCGTTAACAACCAACTATTTCTTTTGATGCTTAGTAAACTCAACAGGTGCCAATCCTGTAGTGAGAAACTGAATAATATCAGCATAGTAGTTGTCTGTGATCTGGATAGAAAACAACTGCGCATCTGGAAAATTGTCCTCTAGGTTACTTGGCTCTTCTCCTGAGTCTATCTATGACAGGTGATCAGGTCCAGCGTTCAATTTGCCTGGTTTCACAATGATTTCAAAATCATACTCTTGGAATAAGAGTAACCACCTGCAAATTCTTCCCCCTAACACTGGCTTATTGACCAGATACTTCAATGCATAATGGTCAGTAAACATCTTGAACGAGGCACCCAACAGGTAGTGCCTAAACTTCTGTAGAGCGTACACCATAGCTAAGCCTTCTCTTTCTGTCGTGGTGTAGTTCTTTTCTGTTGTCGATAGCTTTCTGCTGGAGTATGCGATAGGGTGATCGATACCTCCTTCTCCTGGTTGCGTTAAAACAACCCCTAGTGCGATGCCAAATGCATCCACATGTACATGAAACGGGTTAGTCCAGTCTGGAAATACTAAGATGGGCGCTGTAACCATCTTCTCTTTAAGTGTGTCTAGACTTTGCTAGAATTCCTCATTCCATAGGAATTTTACATCTTTCTTTAACAGTTTTTCCATTGGTGCTGTAATCTTTGCATAGCCCTTGATGAATTTTCTGTAGTGCCCGGTATGACCAAGTACTGTCCTTAATTGTTTGACTGAGTTGGGTGATGGAAGATTTACAATGATGGAAATCTTTGCGGGATCTACCATCAAGCCTTGCCTGCAAACAATGTGACCCAACAAAATACCGAATGGCGCACAGAATATACATTTTTTCAAGTTTAGAGAAATCTGGTACTGCCTACATTTCTCTAGCATCAGTCTTAAATCTCCTATATGCTTGTCAATTAATCCAAATACAGTCCAGTCATCGAAATAAACTTCTAGGAATTTATGGATGTATTCTTTAAATACAGCAACTACTACTCTAGAAAAGATAGCTGGTGCATTCTTAAGACCAAAGGGCATTACTGTATACTGGAATGAGCCCCATTCTATTGCAAAGGTGGTCTTAGATCGATATTCTAGATTAATTCTGATCTGGTGATATCCTGAAAAGCCATCAGTGAAGGAGTAGACCTCCTATGCTCCCACATTGTCTAGCACTTCATCAGTGAAGGGCGTTGAAAATGGATCATGAAGCGATGCATCATAGAGTTTACACAAATCGACACAGATCCTGATGTCTCCTTTGGTTTTCTTTTCTTGTAGGACCATGGGAATAACCCATTCGATTTTTTTTACGAGCTCAATGATGTCTGCTGCTAGCATCTTATCGATCTCATCCTTAACTTTTTCTTTATAGCGTGGATTTAATCTGTAAGGACGCTGCTTGACTGGTCTGGCATCCTCCTTCAATGGTATCCTCATTACTCCTAGGTCGCCAACTATTCCCTTCATCTTTGTGAACTTGGTGGGAAATAGGTCCTGATAGTCATGTAGCAAGTCTGCAATCTGTTCCACTGTTTCATCGCTCCAATAGTCTCCAATAGAGGCAAACTTTAGTTCTGTGTCTGTGCCAATATTGATATTTTTAATCTATTTCGGGTCTTTGATTGCTAGAATTTCTAGCTTCGGTCCATCAACATCGTGAGTCCCCTCAGACTCTGAAATGTTGATGTTGCGAGGATCCTCATCCTCTTCCTTTGGTTCTGCTGCGAAGTTATAGAACTCGAGTGCATCAGCTAACTGGATGGCCCACTCCGGCTGAGTATGTACTGCTGGGGTACAGTCCTCAAATATCTTAAGCTTTATTACATCTAGGGCCTGATCAACACTTGGATACTCAGATTCAAAAGCGAAGGTGAGTAGAAAGCTATCTATCATAAGTGGCCATGTAGTCGTTCCCTTACGCAATTCAATCTCTGTGTACCAGTTCCTTGGAACTGTGTCCAAAGTGTGAATGAATCGGTGAACCCATTCATCCTCGGGAATGTCCGACCAATTCTGTTCACATATATGAATATGTGACCTGGGGTCACTTTCTCCTGTGTATCTCTGCTGGACATACTCTCTGTCGGTAGAGAATATGATTGCCATCAATCACTTAAGATCGTCCCATGATGCAATATTCTCTTTATGTGCATACCACCATCTTGCAGGTGTGGTTCATACTGCAAGGTCCATAGCTACGATCCTCTGCTCATGAGGAATTTGTTGCTCGAACTGTGTGAGAAATTCCTAGATATCTGATAGACCATGAAATGATGGAATCTCGTTGATCTCTGCGCCAATCCATCGCAGTGACTTAGTCATGTACGCACATCTGCGTGATGAGAATTCGTAAAGTCTGTTATGCTAGTTCTCTAGACCAACATCCGAATCCAATGCGCATGAGCTATCGCATAGACAACTAATGTTCCCTTCTGCGGTTGGATTGATGTAGTCGCTCTGGTTCGCAGTCATCTGATAGAGACTCTCCATGTTACGTGCCTATTCCTCTGCTCGGATAGGTTCAATGTATCTCGGGACCTGAAGAGGATCCAGTGGTGCGATGACCTGGATCTGCACATCCTCAAAGGTCATTTGTCTTCTCTTTAGGTCGATAATGGCCATGTTACCGATCGCCCAATCAATGCCTAGTAATGCTGGATATGGTCTACTATCGCCAATGATTTCTATAACTTCAAAGTCTACAGATCTGCGAACTCCATCAATGTGATACCCGTTGTTGATTAGCTAATCTCAGATGGATAGGCGATCTGGCTAACTTAGGGCTACCCATCTGTTCCCATGTCTGCTTAGTCAAAACATTTACCTCCGATCCTAGATCTAGGATCACCTCATCCATTTCAAATTCTCCAACCTGTGCTGTGAGTCGCATCTCTCTTCCTATTCTTGTGTGTCCCATTATGCTATGAATAGCACATTGTGTACTGCTCACGGAAGAGGATGGCTGACACTAATCTATGATGCGTTGAATTTCTCCGATAGCTTGTTCATTTCTCACAAGTTTTAAACAACTCCACAGGAAGGATTGTACACTTCCTGTCAATTTGTCCTCATCACATGTGCCCGATGTGGTATCCTGTGATATCTGTACAGGGATAATGCCACAAGGTGCATGCTGCGGTATGCCCCTAGATGGCGGTACCTACGATCCTGATTGCATAGGGTCCTCAAAGAAAGTCTTCGCTTCCTCAAATGTCTGTTTATTCTTCTGTAGGTCAAGTGGTGTTGCTTTGTTAGGAGCTCTACGCACCCATTCCTGACCCGTGTTCTTTTTAGTATCCTACGATGTCCCACTAGTGGAAGCACCGCTGCTAGTCACAATGTTGACTCCTGGTTCTGGTTTTTCCTACTCAGCAGCAATAAGCTGGATGTTCTGGTGTACTGCTGGCTTAGGTTCTCTAATCTTAGCTATCAAGGTAGGACATTCTTCTATAGCGTGATCGTAAGATTTGCAATATTTACATGTGGTGGTGGGGCTCTGGAAGTCCCTAGCATAATGTCCTAAAACTCCACAGTTATAACAAGTGACTGGTCCGCGACCACGGCCAAAGCCTCCTCCACGTCCTCGTCCTCTAAATCCTCCGCCACGACCAACATGAACCGGATCATGCTGTGGTCCTGCTGGTGGACCCTGTGTCTTTGATTGGACTCTGTACAAGTCTGTTTTCTGTCTACCATGAGATCATAGGCTCTACAATCATGTTCATCATGGCCTATAGACTTGCAAAAGACACAGTATAAGTTCTTAGGGGTCTGCACGTACTTCTGAAGTAGAGGGCATTACTAAGGTGGATGTCCTTGCATTTTGCGTATTTCACACCACGGCCCGTTGGTCTATGGTAAGGGGTTAGGAGCCCCACTTGCTAGATATTCTACAAAAACTGGATAGTTGTCTTTAGTATGGCCTTGTGCTTTACACTTTACGCACCATATGTCTTGCACAACCTCTTTCCCTTTCTTAAGCTCATGCAACTGTAACGTGAGATTAGCCAACTGGTTTTGTAAAGTTTCCATGCTTGTACTAGTCTCAGTTAGAGGTGAAGCCTCTAGTTTCATCGCCATCTCCAACGCATCATCCTGCGTCTGGAGTTTCTTCTGCATTAACGATAGTCTAATGTGAAAGAGCAGCGCTACAATAAACCATTCCTTATGTTGCTCTGGTGCAAACTCAAAGCTGACTTGGTCTATAAGGGCTTTGAATTTCTGATCAAAGTCCCACACTGACTCTGTAGGTAACTGCTTGATATCTTTGAGCTCTGTAATGCACTATGACTCAGACTTAGGTTTCTTAAACTCTTTAATCATGGCGGTCCTGACCTGGACAAGTGTTCTGGGTACCGCTGCAGCATACTTCATATACCATGTTAAGGCTCATTCTCTCAGTGTGGTGACCAACTGTACAATTTTAATATTATCATCCTGAATTCCTTTAATGGTCCACATGGCTTCACATAGAAACCAATGCTGCTCTGGGTCCTCTGCCCCAGTTCCCTTAAAGATAGGTAGCTTCATATCATCCCCCATTCTATTTCTACGTGGTGGATGCTGATTTGCTGTGTTACTACTACTCGGCGGTGTAGGTGGAGGTGATGTAGCGGTAGTATGTACTGTCTGCGAGCTACTGGATGGAGTTCCTACGGGATTGCTCTGAGTCCCAGTTTGTTTCTATGGGGTGTAGGGGTGGTAAGGGATACCCCCTTCTGTTCTTTCTGTAGTACTATGAATCTGTTGTCTAGTGTTATCTGCACTGTCTTCGGATATGGGAGATCTAAAATCTAATTTATATTTCTTTCCACTACGTGTACGTACAATGTCATCGAAATCACTCTCAAATTCTTGTGACATTACTATATTTACTTATTCATCTGAAACTAGATCCATTGTTCCTTTTTCATGTAATAACATCTTAATGGACAAGTTTAGAGATCTTCGGTACTTACCGCGATATCCGTTGAAGAAGTACCGCTCAGCCTCGCTGAAGCTTTTTCTCTATTCAACTGCAAACTCTGTGACGAAGCCTTCTAACACACTCACAAGCCAGAAGTCTATTGTCCTCGTAATGGGATTATCGAGGTTATTCATAGTCTGAATCAGCTCCGGTGTCCAGACAATGTTTCTTTTCTTCTTGAATATGTTCTTATCAGTCAAATTTGATAACCAGTCGTAAAGCTCGTTTCCATAGGTCGCAAAAAATATCGTATGCAGGTCTGTAAAGATATGTTTTTGTAACTAGTCCTTTGTACTCAGTCTAGGACTCCTCTTCTCTTGCTCGGAAAACTCTTTCTCCTTAGACCCAACCCACTCATTGAGTTCTTCTCTAGTAGGATGCCAACAGAACATCAGTGCTCAGTTTGTTCAAAACCAGCAACGGAACCATTTGTTGGTTACTATGGGCAGACCCGGGTTTACTGTAATGTACCAAAAACACCCCTAGCTCACTGGCCCTTTTAGGGACAGACCACAGAGTGGCCTGAAGTCTCACCCGAAGTGATTCTAATGGGTTGGCCAAAGACTCAAGTGTCTTCGACCAGGTTCTGTTGCATCCTGTGCGTGTCTCGCGGCTCTTCTTAGCCCGCGAGATCTCTCTCTCTCTCTCTCCGCAACGTGCAGCGTCCTCTTCCTCGCGACGACTCTAGCCCTTATCGCACCGCTTCGTCCTGGGCAACACGTAACTCTCTCCTACGCTATATCCTTAACCGTAGCGCACCACAGATCCTCTGATGGTGCGATATCGCTTCCCTGCGATAGCCTACCGCTGCGGCTCAGCGTACTTAGAGTTACTTGTGTCCGACTCATGGGACTTCAACATACAAGGCTAATTAACACTGCGACTCTTAACTATCTTGGGTGGAACATAGAAAAACTCTGATACAGAATACTTAAATACTTCGACTTATATTTATCCTCATCTAATGCTGCTAACTGAATAACACATACATACATTCAACTGTAAGCAAAGTTCATGTAAATAAATGACAGATACACAAATAAGTGCAATCACATGAATCAATCACATAACACTGAGGTTTTACGTGGTTCACTTCCAAGATGGAAGCTACGTCCACAAAATTGTGTTTCTATATTATAACTTAGGGGAAGTAAACACAGTTCTGCTGCACCGCATATGCATCTCGCGATCTTCTGGGTAACTCCGCACACAGCCTGGAGCCCTTCTCTCTTAGATCTCTTTTCTATCTCTATATCTAAGTCACATGGTTCGAATTCGAACTCAAGTTCGAGAACCATTTGATTCGGTTCGAATTCGAATTTTCGGATCAGATTCATTTGAGATTCGTCTTGAGATTCGAATATATATATATATATATATATATATAATAAAATATGCTATTTAAATAAATTTTAACCTATAAAATGAAATATATTATGCAGTATGCTTAAATAGTTTAAAAAATAAACAATAAAATTGAAATGTGTCTCCTAAGTCATAAACATAAGAATAAATATGTTTAGTAAATAAGAAAAATAAAACAGAGATACTAGAACTTATAAGTTTATAACTCAATACATAATTTAAAAAGAACATCTTAACATAATATAAAGCAAAAAGACAAACTATAAGTTTATAACATAAATTATAATACAGAATTTAAAAAGAACATAATACATAATTTAAAAATAATTTGCCCATAATGCATTGGAAATACAGTATACTTATAATCTAACGAATTTAAGAAGAATCCCATAATTTTATTCTAAATACTTATAATCTGTAAAATTGTTTAACATAATTTAAAACATAACCATAATTCAAAGTTTAAACATTAAACTGCAAAAAGAAGTTCATATTCCTTAAATTTCGAAATTTGAAAATAAGTTCATAATGTCAAATATGTATGATCTCTCATATTGTTTTTCAGAATCCAAAATGTAAAACAAGCTTAAAATCCCTATTCTTCTAGCCTACTTGAAACATCATAAAGCTCAACATCATCAAGAACACATGGGCCACTAGAAATAGAATTGAGATCATCAGCTAAATCTCTATTATTATTAGCACTAGTCTCATGACTAGTGTCACCATCAATTTCAAGCTCATCTTTTGTTGGGAAAGGCTTAAACCATGGGTGAGAGGAACTAGATGTATCTTTGGTAACACTTCTTAAGGCCAACTGCAAATTGCTATGAACATACACAAGGTCTTCCAACCGTGTACATAGCAATTTATTTCTCTTTTTAGATTGAATGTGGTTGAAGCTGCTCCAATTCCTTTCACAAGGAGATGCACTTGATCCTTGGCTCAAAACACAAATTGCAAATTTTTGCAATTCAGGTGCTTCTGGTCCATAAAACTGCCACCATTGGCCTGGAGGAATGTTGGCCCTATCATGTATGGCATAAATCTTTCCAAATATGCCATCTTCTAACTTGTATGATCGAAGCTGCTCTCGAAGCCTTCTAGATTCTTCTAGATCTAGAACCAACTGCTCAATAGCTTCATAAAGGCCACTCATGACTTCTGCATCATTGTTTCTTTCCATCCCAAACAATGTTGGGCCCAAATAACAAGCTGCCGCATGCAAAGGACTATGCAACATTTTCCAGCTTTCATCAATCACCTCCCATATTTCCCTGTACTCAGTTTCCATGTTGTCAAAGGACTTAGCAATAGATTCCTTACAATGATCCATGCCTTCATAAACAAAACCCATGCAAGGGGTGTCGCTATCAACCATCCTAAGCATATCAACAATTGGTTCACATATTTTTAGAACTTTTACACCCTTTTCCCAAAAAGCATTGCCTAAAATGATTTGTTCCACCTCCTTTCCTTTGGATTGTTTTGAAAGGCGATAATTTTCCCACTCGATGCTACAAATAACACCTCTTATACTACTCTTCTATTCAACCACCCTTTTGAGAGTAATGTAATATGTAGCAAATCTGGTTTCACAAGGCCTTAACAACTCTCTAGATGCTTGCTTCCTATACAAGCTCAATGTGAGATGATGGTTAGATATGAAGTGAGAAATATGTTTCCCCTTTCGAACTGTCTCATTAATCCATGGAAAATTTGCTAAATCATGCAACAATAAGTCAAGGCAATGAGCTGCACAGGGGGTCCAATAAATTATTCTGTATTTCTCCATTATCAGCTTGCCTGCTCCCACACAGTTTGAGGCATTGTCAATTACTACTTGGACCACATTTTTTTCTCCAACTTCAAGAATGGATTCCTCTAAAATCTTGAAAATGTATTCAAAAGTCTTCATTTTCCCTCCTGCTTCCACTACCTTAAAAAAGAAAACCCCTTTGGGGCAATAAACTAACACATTGATCAGTGGCCTATGACACATATCTGACCAACCATCTGATAAAATTGTGCTTCCTGTTTGTTTCCAAGACTCTTTGATCTTATCCAACCTGTTTGTCACCCTTTCCTTTGACCTCTTTAATAGAGTTGTCCTTAGTTTCTCTGAACTTGGAGGTACATATCCTTTTCCAAAATCTATAATCTTCTTGCATGCATGGATAAAGTAAGGGATTCTAGCCACGTTAAATGGGATAGTAGATTCATAAAACATATCAGCTAAAGCATCATCAACTTCCTTCTTTTCTACAGGATTCCAAAGACTATTTAATGTGGCTGTGCCAAATGATTTTGTTGACTGACATGAACTTCCAGCATTAGCCATATTTAGAGAAAATGAAGGAAAGGGGTTGTAAGACATTGCAATCTCTGTTGCAATGTGTCTTTTTTTGTTTTCACTCACTGCCTTAGCTTTTTTTATTCTTTCATAATCCTTTTCAAGCACTTTTTTCAACTCTACAGACACCCCAGGGCAGCCAACAACACCACCTCCTTTACCATTAGTAATAGACAGTAGGTGGTCCATCACTCTGGTTAATGTTCCAACAAATTCAAGGTTACATAATTTGCATTTAAGACGATTCCTTGACCCATCAAGTTTCTCAACATGTTTCCATCCTTCAGCTGTTGATTTTGGAGGTGCCATAGCAAAATTTTCTGCATTGTTTGTATTTTAAAAACTCGTGTTAGTCTTTAAAAAAAATAAGCATATATGATTGATCATAGAAGAATGAAGTTAGAAAAATTTAAAACAGTAAGATGCACTCACAGAGTAACTTTCAGATCTGTTTATATATGAAATTAAAAGGCCGGTACATGCCTGTAAATACTAAATACTGTAGTATAAATCTGTAGCTAACTTGGACAACTCTCTGTTGCAATATTTGTTGGAATTTGATGGAGTATTTACATAAGATTCTACAGGGATGTTTCTTTTCCACTAAGTTAACACCACACCACCCAATGCAATTTACAGTGCTACTACAGGATACTTCTTAAAAAGATTAACTATTGCTATAGGATACTTTTCACTGGGATTTGATGCTACAGTCTCACTTCACAACTCAACCTTCACAACTCAGCCAGTATTTTGAAGAGAGGAATACAACCTGTGCCTTCTTCTTCAAAGGATGTGACCATGACCACTCCATACAATTTTAAACTGTAATGGCATTGTAAACAAAAATTATATTTATGATGAAAGTATAGTATTTTTTTTCCTGCACAGCTTTTTAGTGGGCAGTTGTCAGTGATTATAATCAAAATTAACTACCGCAACATTGTTATTTTGATTGCACTGAGATAGTATTCATACTCAGTTCTTGGTAATCTAACCCAATCAAGATATCTGGTAATTTCTTCCAAAAAAAATAGGACTCGGGAGTAGAGTATTTATATTCTGGTTTTGGCAATCTAACCCAGTATTGATAGTTTGGTTTTGATAATCTAACCTATCCAGGACATTGAAGGCTATATAGTGTATGCTTCTTTGATCAAGCTATGTTAGTTTATTCTTTATAATTATCTGATAAGAGATTATTGAATGGAGGATCCATAACCTTTGTCCTTTTGGACAGTAATAAACTTTCTAACTTTTGGCCTCTCACCAAATTTCCTGTCCTAACTTGGGCACTGGGTACCACAAATGGTGGAGTAGTAGTAAAAGTGACAATAGAATGGAGGAGAACACAGAATTCCCTTCGTCCCGCATACGAAATGTAGCATGTGTTCTTCCAACCCTTGGAAAAACCCTTTGTCGTATATACTCATGCAAAGTATATCCTAAGTCTAAGGGAAGAAAAACACACTCAGAAAAAACTCAAATTAGGGTTTGAGGCAAAGAATATGTTACAGAGGAGGATCCAACAGGAAGATAGACCAATGCTCTAACGATATTGCATATATTGCATATTCCCACAGTGCTCATAATGACACAGACCACCAAGCTCATAAAGTTATGAAAATATGCGGGTCCTTCCCAAGATGTCTGAAATTTATACAATGATTCTTCTCGACCAGTTTGTCTAAGATAAAAATTGTGACATATCATACCTGTAGCATGTAGGCTGTAGCTGTCTGCTGTGCCGCTGTGGTGTAGACTCCAGAGCAAGAAAACACAAAAAACCCTTCGTACTCCTGTCATGACTGTGCTGTGTGTCGCCGGCGTGAGTTTTGGAGCCCGTGCACGTGAATGTGGAGACCGCACACATGAATGTGGAGCCCGCCTGACAGCTACGTGCGACCCCGACGAATTTGTTTTGATTTTTTAATCAAATGCAACATTAAATTCGCGTTGAGATTCGAATTCAAAAGAAATTTGAATTCGATGAAATTCAAATTCGCCTTGAAATTCGAGTTTGAAATTCGGCTTGAAATTCGACCTTCAGATTCGCCGAATTTGATTCGAATTTTTTTTTTTTAATGAGATTCGGCGAATTTCGAACCTCATGGTTCAAATTCGCCGAATCATGTGACTTAGCTCTATATTTCTTCTCTACAATATCTTCTTCCCTCTCCCTCAATCTATGCGGATTGTCACATACGGACTCATTGAGCCAGCTACTGGTTCAGTAAGATAACTACAGCTAATAACAGAACCAGAGCTCGGCTTCTATAATACAACTATATAATTGACCAACCTCCTATTGTCTAACCTTTTACAATACAAAATACATCCCTTTATAGGCGGCCCGAAGGTCTCGCCATTACAACACTATGGGCCTGTCCCAACAGTAACCCAAAAACCCTAACTAGTGATAGTCGGCATATCTGTACTTGGAGTAGCCGCTTTCCGTCACACCACTGCTCTTTGCAGTCTTCCATGCTTCCCGATGCTGACCATGGGTACCGGCGCCGCTTCCCTTCACCACAACTTCCTGTAGTCTTCCATGCTTCCCAGCACTGACCATGGGTACCAGCGCTGCTTCCCTTCACCACAGCTTCATGCAGTCTTCCATGCTTCCCAGCGCTGACCATGGGTACCGCCGTTGCTTCCCATTTTTCTGTCCTTCATCTTCAATACCTCGGCCTCGTCACTCCTTTTCCTTTATGAGGGTAGCTGAGCCCTCCTATCTTCGCTGCTGCCTTCAATGCAGTGGGTGAGCTTTCTCTTCTCGGCCGTTCAGGTACT
The DNA here is from genome assembly GCA_001517045.1 of Pseudotsuga menziesii. Classification (NCBI taxonomy): domain Eukaryota; kingdom Viridiplantae; phylum Streptophyta; class Pinopsida; order Pinales; family Pinaceae; genus Pseudotsuga; species Pseudotsuga menziesii. Next base: position 395,683 of record LPNX011209496.1, on the reverse strand, counting down.
GTTGTCTTCCTTGACTTCTCTGTCCCAACAGTCACGGTTTCCGGCTCTGCTCTACAGCTAGAAATATGCTACGGCGTCGTAGCTTTACCTTATCTCTTCATCTTCACCAAAACTGTCTATCTGCCAAAATGGCAGCTTCTCTTGTAGCTGCGGGACCCTGCTCCAACATCACTATGAGTTCATTAACTTTGGTGTTATCATAGAAGTCATTAGATAAGAAAGTATGGTCATTTTGATTTGCAAAGTGCATGAAGAAGTGTGTGGTTAACGTAGAGATGGTCATGTTGATTTGAAAAGTCTATAGTTGACTTAGTGGTTAGTGTAGGCATGGTAATCACAAAGTCTATATTATACTTTCATAATGAGTTAATCACATAAAAAGTCTCCTTTCGAATATTGATGGATTGTGAACATATTCCCTAAGTATATCGATGTCGATTTCTAAAATGCATGTTGGACTTGGTGATTAATGTACATATCATAATCAAGAGCATTATTGTGTATGTTGCAAATGGGTTAATCACATTCGATGGGGAAAATTAATGGCCAAGAACATCAATTTACTATGCATTTGAATATGATTTTATCAAGCTTGGTGTTATCAAGGAGTTTATAAGATAATAGAATATGGTCATGTGGATTTCTAAAGTGCATAGTGAATTTACTGGTTAACGTACATATCGTATTCAAAACGTTTATCGTGTAGTTTGGTAATGGGTTAATCCTGTAAAATGTCTCATCTTGAACATTGATGCATGTAAACATATTCCCTAAGTATATCGACACAAGATCAAGCTAGGAAGATATTATTTTAATCCATGTATTCAACATATTGTTATTATGGGGGACATTAATGTTGAAGCACATCAATTTATTGTCCATTTGACTATGAGTTGATCAATGTTGGTCTTATCATAGAACTGATAAAATAATAGAATATGGTGATGTGGATTTGCAAATATATACTGGTATTAGTGGTATCATAGAATATGGTGATGTGGATTTGCAAATATATACTGGTATTAGTGGTTGGTGTAGGGATGGTAATTGAAAAGTGTATATTGTATTTTCATAATGGGTTAATGCCATAAAATGTCTTCTGTTGAATATTGATGCATCATGAGCATATGTTGTAAGTATATTGATTTCGATTTCCAAACTATATGGTGGACTTGGTGATTAATGTATGCATGGTAATAATGAAGAATATTATCGTGTACCTTGAAAATGGGTTAATGGCATTCGTTGGGGGATATTGATGATCAAGAACATAAATTTATTGTGCATTGGACTATGAGTTGATGAACCTTAGTGTTATCATTGAAATTATAAGATAATAGAATATGACCATGTGGATTTGCAAAGTGTATATCGAAGTTGGTGTTTAATGTATATATGGTAATAATTTTTTTTATCTTTTACTTTGTTCATGGGTTAATGCAATAAAACATCTCATGTCGAACATTGATGCATGCCAACATATGTCCTAAGTATATTGACATGATGTCAATCTAGGGACATCTTCTTTTAATGCATATATTTTAACTGTACAACACTTTTTCAGTTTGTGGTGTTGTATAGTTTAGTTGAGTTTGCAATCCTATAAACTTGTAAATATTTAACTGGAGTTTATAGTATGCATTGCTTAAAGGATGTACAAAGTGTATAGTGAAGTTAGTGGTTAACATACATATAGTAATCCAAAACTTTATCATGTAATTTTCCAATGGGTTAATCCAATAAAACGTCTCATATCAAAGATTGATTGACATCAACATATGTCCTAAGTATATCGACACAAGATAAAGTTAAGGAACATGTCTTTTAATTAATGTCCTCAACATATTATTTTTTACAAGAGGATTATCCGACGTTGATGGGATTCATAATAAGGAGATATTCTCCAAGGAACATGGATACTATGATAAATAAAAAAGTTATTCTTGGATTGGACGCAAGGATTCAAGTGGGGAGACTTTTGGTCATTGAAACGTTTATGCTGTACTTTCTGTAATGGGTTAATCCCATAAAACGTTTTCTATTAAACATTGATGCATCACGATCATATGCACTAAGTTTATTAATATCGGTTTCCAAATTGTATGGTGGGGTCTCATTTCGTAAACTAAACAATCATAGCTTTGACAAAACATTTCATGATTGAACATCGGAAAAGTACAACATATCACACTCAATCTAATGTTGCAATTGAATATTTTAACAAAACATTAACCAGACGATTAACAAAAATATGTAACACTGACAAAGATGACTGGGATGACAAGATACATATCGTTTTATGGGAATACAGAACCGCATATAAATGTTTGACAAGTCACACACCATTTTAACTTGTCTATGGACAAGAGAATGTCATACCATTACACTTTTGATTACAGAATCCTGTGATTTCCAAGATATTATGCATTGATGTCGAAGACGCCAGAAAAGAAAGATTAGCATAACTATCCAAACTAGAAGAACATCGATTAATTGCAATACAAAACCAAGAAATCCAAAAGAAACAACACAAATCCCAAAACGATAGAAATATCAAAAATAAAAATATGTCGGTTGGAGACCTAGCATTACTATACAATAGTCAAGTAGGGATGATTTTAAGGAACCATACTTATTTAAAAGTGTATAAATGTTGGCGAATCTTACCAATCCCTAAAACGACAACAATAAAATGTTTGGCGATATTTTTCGAAAAATATTTTAATTCTTAAGGATTTTATATCGTTTATATAATAATTTGGCTATTTTTAGGGTGAAAAATGTTTACCCCATCAAAATTGGGCGAAACAGGGCTTAAAAAAATGCAAAATGGCGAATCTTTTTTTGGAAAAAACCCATAAAAATAGCCCATGGGCTAAATTTCGCCCCTAAAATTATCCCCGTAGTCAAGTAAAAGGAAAACCTAACAAACTACACACTGAGTGGATGGGTCCATATATTGTCGAAGAAATCAACGTTAACAAATCAATCCGACTAAAAACACTTCAGGGGAGTGTAATTTGGAAATTAGTTAACGGTTCCTCACTAAAATGGTACAAAGCTAAAAAAAAAACGGTTGTATAACTATAAACAGTTGAATTTTTTATTATAAAAATATAAAACAAACACAAAAAAATACTATGAAACAAACTAGTATGACAAGATCTTGGATCAATGCTGAGGTAGGAAGCAACAAAACAGAGTATGAGAGATATAGTCATCGACATAATAAACATCATGAATTCCGACCACTTCGACATTAGTGACACCATCACGGTCCAATCAATTCATCATGAACATTGACACATTGAGCACAAAAGTCGGCATGACTTGAAAGAAGCATTGACATCCTACCTTTTGCAGTCAATTCCACCATTAATATCACAATTAATACCACCAACCATTATTCCTTCTCCCGCTCCAAATAATTCTGCTATAAATACCGCACTAGAAGAGACTTGGATTTCATTATGTGAAGAACTTGAGCATAAGAGCAACCAAACACCAAAGATTAATTTATCAGTGTCTGAACGAGAGTATCTGACCGACGCAATGGAACCAAAAAAGTCGACTACCACTACCAGATCCTCGACAAACGAGCTTAAACAACTGGAAAGAGGCAACACACCGTTAGAGAGCTGATTACACAACATTCACAATGCCAAAGTTGTTGAACCACAATGGAAGAGGATCTCGAAGGAAATCAAGGAATGGGGGACCAAAGAAGATGGATAATGGAGGGAGGAAGCTCAAATACGAAGCACCTACACAATCCTTGGCTACATCAATGCACCACTCATGGATAGTTTCCCTAGAACAAAATGAATTATTGCACAATTCATTATCAGTAGATATCATAATGGAAGATTTTATTTTGACACACCCGTGGAAAATACTGGCGACTTAATCTACAAGATTACCAGACTATCAAATAAAGGTGACCCTGCCCCTACCAAATTAAACCCAGGCCTATTCGAGGAACTAATAGGTAAATCAACTGGAAAAAACTAAAGAGGATTATTAGTTAGTCAAATCATCTATGACACACCCAAGATAGCTGCCAAAATTATCTCTATGGATTTAACAAGAATGGGTAGAGGTTTCAACCTCAAGCTCGACATGCTCGACGCAGTTCAATATGTGTTGACAACAGGGAAAATTTATCACTTGGATCAACAACTAGCCGAGATAATTAAGCAAATCTGTGTAAAATTCCAAGAGGAGGGCATCCAGATAAGGTTTCCTTCATTGATAATCTGGATAACAATGTTCCATATTTGACCAGTCAGAGATAAGGATTTTAATGCTCCAAATCGATCAGCCATGTAGAACTTTAAATCCTTTTCCCCAAGTGGTTGTCGACTGGGAACAACGACAACAAAAATTTGGCTCAACACATGGTTTCAAGCACTGAATATTAAAATTGATCGATCACAGGTACCAAAGAACATCTGAAGAAGTCTACCACTAACAGCACACATCGAAATTGGGTTGGACCACACGTCAGTCTGGTACTTACAAGGGGCTGGGGGTACTGTCAAAGAACTTGACTTCTACTCATTGGTGGAAGAAATATTTACTGAACTGAGTCAACAATAAAATACTAAGTTGGATATACTGACCATAGCAATAAGATTGGATCAACCAATGGTTGAACCTCTCACCAATGCAGAAAAAGAAGAGGACTAGGAAATCCATATTCATTTAAACACTTTCACTATTGACCATGACAATACTGGAGACATCAATCCCCCAGGGATTGCACTATCAACTCCACAACAACCAAAGGAACAAACAAGCCAATCTGATGAAAGTACCTAGTCCGACATTCCTCTTTAGGAATACGCATTGACTAAAAATAATATGCGTCAAGTGGCTGATAAGATATCCAAGGCTCGACAGAACAGGAAGAGTACAACAAAAGGATAGGGGAATCACATGCTCATTCTTCATGAACCAATTGAGGATGATGATGTAGAGCTTTTTGATAGTCCATATCATATTCTAGAAGATGCCACCAGAATCAAAATTCTGGTTGATGAATAGTTAGGCCGGTTCATCACAAGGGAGGAGATTCAACTCAACCAACTCGACTCAAGTCAGAAAAAAGTCAAGTTTTATTTTGATCTCACCAATACCCTACTGCCACCATCCTTGACTCTGCTTATCAAAGAAGAAGTCATACCGACTTCGACAACCACCACCCCACTCTCCCTAGCATATCCATGCCTACAAAAATTATCAACATGACTTCGATCCCGAATTCAAATGATAATGAACTCCAAGACTTCATCAACCAACTACCATCCCTCCTTAATTAATTGAAAAACATGATGCTAAATCAACCGGTTCTAGCCATGGAAGCCCTGTAGACCAGTGGAACCATACCCTAAAATGTCGATCTCCCATAATCATCCATTCCACAGAAACAAGTTTTTGGGTATAACGCAACCACCATACAGAGAAATCCTGACCTAAAAAGAAATATTGTGATAGAACACACTTTGACATTCATCCCTCGACCTATCGAACAACCAACTACACCGCAAAACCCTCCACACATTATGCACTCCACTGTCGATATGATCAACGAACCCATCGAACCTGTTGATGATATACTACCATCGACCTCCAATGAACCTTTGGCACAAGAATTCATAAACCCACCCATCGAATCACATTCTTCACCTATCTCATCACTTCCTCCATCACCACATATCACCAATATCACTGATCCTTCTGACATTGTCCATACTATCCACCATAGCCCTGTTATTACCTTGGGTACAAAACAAACCTAGGATACAACAACATAAATCCTACCGAAACAGATCCAAAATAGAGACAAACATAACAAATAAGAAAACAGAGAAGAGAAAAGAAGAAACAAGAAAATAACAGTAGAGACAACTACAACAGTCACAACAACAGACAACTTCATTAGTATATCTGGCCCAACTCGATTCGACAGTTACACTTGATACACAAAAAGCTAAAGAGGAAGAATTGGACCGATTGACAAATACAATTAATAAAGAGTACAAACATAGAAGAACAAGGACAAAAGAACAAATAAAGAAGCTGGAAGTAGAACAAGTGTGAAATTCTGGCATGACAGTTTATTACGATTCCAGTAGGGGCCGACTCAGATAGACCCCTCGACAAACCACATCAAATTTTTGAAAATGCTGTGTCAACATTCCAAGAGAAGTTAAAAGAGACACGACATGAGCAGGATGAGGAGAATACTATATTACTCCGAAACCAATTTACAACATTTACCGCAACCTACAAAATGTGTATCCAATATGTTATAGATTCTGTTGTCACGACATATGTCCTACAAAATTGGTATGCTTACTATGGTCAGGTATTTGAAGGGATGAAAAGGACGCATGAACTCATCAGTTCACTGCAATATCGTCGACTGGATTCTAGTGAAGCAATGGCATAGACCATTGATAATCAACTCATTATGGAAAATAAGAAACTTGAAAAATTGGAACGACAAGAACATCAGTGGATCAGTCAAGCCACGACTAGTCTTTCCATCATCAACAAAATTAGGCCGCACCTACAATGACTAATTTCCACAGTTGATGAAAAGACACAACTCTTGGGAAGCAACATGATGAATATTTTGGACTTAGATATGCACAAAATGATGGAAAACTTGTCAAGTCTTACAACCCTTACGATCAACATACAGATTGCTCTCCATGCTTGGGCAGAGTTCCAACATCAGTTGTCAGTGGTTGATGAAGATATTGTAGAAGCATATAATCAACAACAACCATCCACCAGTCAGATCAATCCAGAGTAAAAAGAGCAATAGATGATCACAACTACTTAGACAAGGAAAGAGCCATCTCCCTATTTCTCTGGGCTAAGAAATATCTTGAGGTGGGGGAGATGTTGGAGGAGCCTAAGTCGGTTAACCGGCTAGGTCCTTCAGTTGACTAATTAGTAGATTATGTCGATCTCATAGTTTGTGTAGGTTGGTTGAACCGAAAAGTAGTTATGTAACTATTTGTAAATCATATATACAGGTTGTAGAGCCGAATGTAGACTTGGTTTAGTTTTATGTATGAACCCACATGTATTCTTGAGTAATATAAGTTATTCTTATTCTGTCTACTATTCCTTGTCTCTTGTTTATATCATTGGTAACCTTGCAATCTGATTGATTACAACAAGTTAGTGATTAACGTATGCATGGTAATAAAAAAAATTATTGTGGACCTTGAAAATGGGTTAATTGCATGCAATGTGGGACATTAATGATCAAGAGCATTAATTTAATATGCAATGGACTATGAGTTCATCAATCTTGGTGTTATAAAAGAATTTATAAGATAATAAAATATGTTCATGTTGATTTGCAAATTATATAGCGAAGTTACTGGTTAAGGTACATATTGTAATCGAAAAGTTTGTCATGTAGTTTGGTAATGGGTTAATCCCATAAAAGGTCTCATCTTGAACATTGATGCATGTAAATGTATGCCCTAAGTATATCAACATGAGCTCGAGCTAGACAAATATTCTTTTAATCCATGTCTTCAACATATTCTTTCGACGGGGGACATTAATGTTGAACCACATCGATTTACTGCCCATTCGACTATGAGTTCATCAATTTTGGTCTTATTGTAGAACTTATAAGATAATAGAATATGGTCATGTGGATTTTCAAAATCTATACTGTAGTTATTGATTTGTGTAGGCATCGTAATCAAAAAGTCTATCTTGTAGTTTCATAATGGGTTAATCCCATAAAATGTCTCATATTGAATATTGATGCATCGTGAACATATTCCCTGAAAAATTTGATGTTGATTTCCAAAGTGTATGGTGTACTTGGTGCTAACACAAAAAATTGTCCACATAGATATATGTGGTCAACACCATAATTATACATCATAATATCATCATTATTCCCTCCATTTTGACCTTCACAGTTAAATTCCTTCCAAATTGGTCCATGTAATCATTATTCCTTCCCTCATAAATACAGGGAAGATGTGCATTTATTGCAAAAAAAGGCTCCATTATAAAAAAAAAGACTAAAATACCCTAAAATAAGAATGGGTCATAAACCATGGACCAATACCATATAGTACCTAAAACCATGGGAAACAAAATCTTGTATCATCCTATAAATACATTGTGAAGGTCTCCCCACAAATACTGTTAGTTAAACTTTTTGTTCGTCATACGTTTGCCACATATTTGCACATCACATTGTATGTTTAGTTTACTCCATACAATCCTTCATTCCATTCCCATTGATAACCCTAGTTGGAGAAAATATGAGAACCAGATCGTGGAATCCATTGGACCATATCCTCAAATGGTCGTAGTGTCCCATTTACAAAGATATGAATAGTTTCATGTGTTTGGTTAATTGAAAGAAAATATAAAAAATAGTTTGTTTGTTGTTTGTTAGGTAAGTCAAGGTTGAATGCTTTCCCTTGCACCATGAACTCTACCTCTATATCCCTTTGATCTAAGGTTGGTGCTTTTTCATGTAGCCAGAGAGAAATATCCACTACACTTGGTGGTTAATGTATGCATGGTAATCAAGAGTATTATCATGTACCTTGCAAATTGGTTAGTGACCTATGATTGAGGATATTAATTATCAAGAAAATCAATTTACTAGATGCATTGGACTATGAGTTGATCAACTTTGGTGTTATCATAGACATTATAAAATAATAGAATATGGTCATGTGGATTTGCAAAGTGTATAGTGAAGTTAGTTGTTAACGTATTTATGGTAAACAAAAAGTTTATATTGTACTTTGGTAATGGGTTATTGCAATAAAATATCTCATGTTGAACATTGATGCATGTCAACATATGTCGTAAGTATATTGACATGAGCTGAGACTAGGGACATCTTCTATTAATGCATCTCCTTAACATATTGTTTTTTACAAGATGATTATCCAACTTCATGGAATTATTAATAAAGTGACATTATCCAAGGAAGATGAATACTAAAATAAATAAAAAGATATAGATGGATGGACGCTAGGATTTAAGTAGGGACACATGTAGGGCCAATTTTTTCTGAAATATTAAACAATTTTAATTTGTTCAGAATACAATAGAATATTATCACATGCTTGTAGTTTATTTGGCAAAATTTAATTGTGTATCTTTGTACAATGTGTTTTCAACTACATATGATGTGCACAACTCGAATTTATCAATAAATTTGTAGCTTTTTGCACTCTTTCAGTTTGTAGTGTTGTATAGTTTAGTTGATTTTCCACCCTATAAAGTTTTACATACTTATGTTGAGTTGATAGTAAGAGTTTCTTAAAGGATATGGACAAGGGTAAAATCTTGTTAAAAAATAAATTTATGTATTTTAAAATTTGAAATAATATTGATTTACGTATTTATTTATGCATGTATATCTAATAAATGTAAATGTATATACGTATTTATTTATGCCTGTATATCAAATAAATATATGTTTTCTAAAATTTGAATTAGCATTGCAAGAAATAGTTAAATTACAGAGGAGTGTGGAGATGTAAATTACTAGACATTTTTGTTTATGGACGCCATATTTTAGAATTTCAAAGAAAAATGACATTACCACAACAAACGAAATTGAATCTGCCCAATGATTTTGGAACTCAGAATTCTGTTTCTTTGCAACTATTTAATTTAGTACTAAATACTACCAGAACAAGAGATGAATTAGAGAGAGTTTGGAAAGGCGTTAACAGAGAAGGATGAACTTGTTGATCAAATCAGAAACCAAAGGCCACATAATTAATGTGTCTAATTAATATGTATTATCTAAAACCTATTTATTAATACTGATATTCACTTACGTATCTATATTAACTGAACATTGCTGGCATTGGGTCTTTGATATTTATGCGTTTATGTTTTCCATGAAAAGACTATATATAGATATTGATGTAAACATTTTTATCAAACAAATGTATAATTTATAAAGAAAGAAATTGGGATATTAATGCTTGTAAACTATGGATTGAATGAATGTGGCTATATTTTTGCATTTAAGATTAAGAGTACATCGTGATATATATGCTTTAAGATTGGTAGTTGAAATTTTAAAATTTGTAATCTTTGAATACAATTCAATTGTGTTTTTTGCCAAAAAAAATAAACACACTATTGAATCATATTCATAGATTATAAATTTATTATACAATTTGAGAGAGATCTGTGCTAATGTCAGGAGTTAAGAGACATGTGCTACACCAATTCATGAGGCCCGTATTGCACATCAATTTTTGGATGTTAGACTAACGAAGAACATGCAAGTGATCTCAAGATCTAAAACCTTGAGTGGAAATGCAATCAATAGATCAATATTTTCTTTCATTTATATGTGGTTTAATGGTAAAAAATGAAATACATATAGTAAATGCAACAAAAATTGTATCGATGACTCTAATTTGTAAGAAAATAATTTCTTGTTCATTTTATATTGATTTAATTTGATAAATTTTGAAATTTATGAGAATCAATATGATTTCGAGGAATGTATCCTAATGTTAGAAGTTAAGGCACATGTGGTAAACCAAATTGTTTGGATTCATTATGGCTTTTTAGTTTATTGCAAGTAAATTGACAATTGGACACTCAACTTTGAATTCATTTGTGTCTGTAAATAGTACAAATGATTTGGTTGTCTACAGTTTTTTTGTTTTGTCCATAATGATATTTTTGTTTCATTTCTTTTTAAGAAAGATGCAAATGGATATTATCATTTGGGTTTTATTGCCAAAGAAGATATTGGAAATGATCTTTTTGTGGGTTCCTTTTTTTCACATTGATCCAGTTAGGGCCAGTTTTTAGAAACTGTTATGGACTATTGTGGCAACCAATATTTATAAATGCTTGGTTGAATAATCACATAACCGAAGTTGGTTTTTTTGTTGAACTGTGGAGACCATAGAAAATGGAAATCCTATATAAATTTATCAATTGTATTGGACAGACATATTTTTTTCTGTTACCTGTCCAGAAAATAGACACTCAATTGAATGCACAGTTGGTTCAATTTTTTTTATGCAACGTATTGTTCATTACTAGGGAATAAGAAGTATTACATTATAAATATAGTTAGAAGAAATTTTCATATACATTCCTGATTGAAATAGGAGTGCATGGTTTTTCACACTGATTTTGAATATATATGATCATAAACATGGATGAATAGTTTTTTGTCATGAAGACAATGTACATGGTTCAAAATTATTTGTCTACAATAGTGTGAACATAAATTACTGAGAAATTGATGGAGTAGATTTTACCCCAAGACCTCCAAGAGATGTATCTTTTTACAATGGAACAATATATTGGTTGCACATAAGGGTAATTTCAGAGGAAGACACTTTGTATGTCTATATTTTTTTCTCCCTTTACATTGGATTGAACAAATGGGCATGCCACTCAATTCAGACATGACATAACAAACGCTCGATGTTCTTAATGATACATCAAACCAATTGACGTGTCTTGTAAAAAATGGTAGAAAAAACATATGGTCCATTAGTGAAGTAACATATTGAGATGTGAATATTGTCTAGTTAAAGGGGTACATGGATGTTATATATTTGGCAGAGATTTAATGTGGAACCTTTTAAAATATATGACAACCGATATAAATAGACATTTGTCTAGGTACCTTCCATTTTGAGCAGTGGGGAGATTTATTCTATTGTGAGGGTATGGTGAAATTCCATTTATATATTATGAAATGAACACTTGTGAGGTTACTCATGCAGCATGTAATAACGGATCACTCCACCCAAGTCTTTGTATACCTATGTCTATAGATAACCAGTGCACAAATGCGATCATGCCTAGAAATGTTTTCCCACTCACTTCAAGCATGGAAGGATTTCAAGATATTCTTCCATTTCCTACAAATTGGCTTGAGTCATTAGATTGTTATGGCATGTAAAGAAATTTTTTTTTTTCCTAAAGAAAAAAAGATGATTTGTATTAATCAGAAAACTACATACAAAATAGTATGTAATTGTTCTTGGTTTATGCAGATTTACATCTTGTTTTCACATCATTGCTGTTGTAATTACTTCTCCTTTTCAGGTCAGTTTGAGAGAAGCCATGACTAGTCATAATAGACTTTCAAATCTATTGGTAAAATCACCCATTTGAGGCTGATACAAGAAGGAACAGTTTTCTGACTTCTAAGCTGATTATGTACATGTTAAAAAAGATGTGTCTGGCTTGATTTATGAATTATGCTGCATGTTGCTTGTAGACTGTCACAAAATTTTTTTATAGCAGTGGTTTAGTGAGGAAAAATAAGGAAAGGCTTGTGAGCGTACTCCTTGGCCTATGTGTCCTTTTCTCCATAATTTTCTAGTGTCGCCAATGCAGATTCAGTCCTACCTTTGGGAGTTTGTCTGCATCCGTGGTTCGTTCCCTGTAGACAACAGACATGTTTGAACGAGATTGATTCAAAAAAAGAGAGAGTCCTGTTTATCTCTTCATATAGAGTGTATAGTGTAGAAATTATGCATTTCTGAGTCTTATTTATCTAGTTTATAACAACCATTGAATCACCAAAAACTTGAAGCCTTTTGCAGTTCCTTTCAATTGCAAAACAAAGGAGAAGTTTCAAGGTCATAAGCTCAATGTATTTGTTGGTACCAGCTCCTAGCCCCATCGAGATTTGGAAATAATGGTTTGGTTTCAGATATAAGATTGCTCCTCCCCCACATGTCAAGTTTTGGGAAGCTCCATCAAAAAAATCCCAAGGGATGTTTTTGTTCAGTTGTTCAGGAACAATGAGTCTTGGAGAGGGGTTTTTTATTGATTGAGGAAATTAAGAAAGAATATCCAAGCCCTTCCTTGCTACCTCTTCTAGAGATCTGGTTTTTTCAAGGAATATGAACCTGTTTCTGGCTAGCCATATTCCCCAGATGTGGATGAGCAGGAGGGATCTAAGCTCTGTAGTTTGAGGGGATGAGGACCAGTCCTTCCATGCCTCTTCCACTATGCTTCCTTTCTAGTTAATGGTGGAGATGGTAAAATATTTGGAGTTCTCCCATACTTGTTTGGAAAAGGTATAGTATAGGAATAGGTGATTTGTGTTTTCCTCATCATCCTTGCATAAGCTGCACCACCCAGGCGCTGTATCTGTATTTTCTATAGATGATCCCATGTAGGGATTTTGTTTGCAAGTGCACACCAAGTGAGGATTTTTTCCTTTAGTGGGAATTTAATCTTTCAAATACGTTTCTGCCACCATTTTTTATTTTCCTAGAAGTGTTGTAAACAGAGTTGTTGGTATCCAAGCTTTGGGGTGTATTTCCCATGTTGTGCTTTTTCCCATATCAACTCATCTTCTCTGCTGGTTATCCGAATGTGAGATGATTACAAAGCTAGGGTGTATTGATCCCATAGCCTTTCCCATTGGTCTGGAAGCTCCAGATCTCGACTTCTCCTCCAACCTTGATGCTAGATGTTGGTTGAGAGAGGGTCTGCTATTTTATTCAAATGGAAACACCCCTTTTGATGGATTAGTTGAATTAATTGTTGAGGAAGTATGTGATTTTGAGCACTACTCGGCCATGGGTCCGCTCCTATTCTGAATTTTGTGCCATCCCCTATCTTCCAGACCAGGCCTTCTGAAATAAGTGATAAATATTTACATAAGGATTTCCATATAATGGATCCATTTGGAGGTTTTATGGTTCCCATATCCCTGATCCAATCCAGAATTGGGGTTGGTGAAATGTATTTGTGGATGATGACTTCTGTCCATAGGCTCTGAGTTGAGATGAGTCTCCAACCTACTTTTTCTCCCAAAGCTTTTGCAAAGAAAGAAGCGTTTTTTATGCCCCAGCCTCCCATTGCTTTTGGTCTTGCAATTTAGTCCCATTTGACCCAGGGAAGAACCTTCTGATATTTTTTCCATGACCATAGAAAAGTGGAGCAGATTCTTCAAGATTTGTTCAGAATTGATTTAGGAATCCATGCCAATGCCATCTAGTAGACTGGACTTGCTTCTAAAACTGATTTAATCAATACTAACCTGCCATCTATTGCACCAGTTGTTGATTCTGGATTCCAGTTTATCAAGCAACCAAAGCTAGTCCTCTTTTTTATAGCAATTTGGTTTGAGTTTGAATCCTAGATATTTTATTCCATCATCCAAGGGGAGTTGTTGATAAGGGAATAACTCCTGAAAAGATATTTGAGTATCCTCCTCCAAGTTTATTGCTATAAGTGAGGATTTCTGGAGATTTATTTGCATTCCTGTAGCTTTGCAAAATAGGATTAGGACTTCTGAGAGCCTTTCTGCTTCTATTCTTGAGTCATTACAAAAGATAAGTATGTCATCCACAAATAATAAATGTGTTATGCTCAAGTTTGTGGTAATTCTGATTCCTTCAAACAATCCTCTTCTTTTTGCATCTAGAATATCTCTACTTAAACCTTCCGCAACTAGTAAGAAGAGTAGAGGGGATAGGGGGAAACCTTGTCTTAATCCCCGCTCAGCATGGAAAAAAGGGGAAGCTGTTCCATTGATGAGGACTACAAAGGAGGCAGTTGTGATGCATGAAAAAATCCATTTTATGAAAGGATAGTTGAAGCCCAGATGGGTGACGAGTAGCCTGAGATAGATCCAGCTTACTCTGTCAAAATACTTGGAGAGGTCAATTTTTAGGATCGCCCCCTTTGTTTTTTTTTATTTTGGAACTATGAAGAATCTTCTGGGCAACCCCTATGGCTTCATGAATTTGTCGATCCTCCAAAAATCCAAACTGTTCCTTGGAAATGATTTTAGAAAGGACCTTCCAAAATATCTGTGCTATTATCTTGGTGACCACCTTATAGGTTATGCTGTACAGTGAAATAGGCTTGTAGTCCTCCAAAATTCCTGGATTGTCCTTTTTTGGGATTAGGGTTAGAAAAGTTGAGTTTAGGGGAAGGTGGAGGACACCATTTCTTCTTGTTTCCTCTACCAGATGTAATAGGTCTGGGCTAATGGAGTCATACCCAGCTAGAAAGAATTATACGGTCCACCCATCAAGCCCCGGGCTTTTGTATTTTTGAAAACTGAGTAAAGTTTCTTTTACCTCCTCCTCAGAAACTTCTTCCATTAGCTCTAGATTGTCTTCCTTGCTGATGCTTCCAAGGAAGCACTGAGATATTTAGATTACTTCAGCTATGGTTTCTTGTTGGTCTTCTTTGAAAATGTTTTCGAAGTATTTCTTCCTTGTTTCTACTAGGTCTTCAAAGGTTTTTGTTGTCTTGTTGTTTTCTTTTTTAACTCCCAGATGGTATTTTGTTGCTTCCTACCTTTGGCAAATGCCTGGAATAATTTTGTATTATCATCTCCGCATTCCATCGAAATTGCTCTACTTTTTAATCTCAAGACCTCCTGTCTTTCCAAAAGGATTTTGGTCCTGGAGGCTTCCAGTGAATAGAGTTTCTCTCTGTCCTCTTGAGTGAGAAAGCCCCCCCCCCTCTTTGTTTTGGAGTTCTTTCAAATCCTCCTCAATTTTGATGATTTCCTGATCGTCCTGATTCTTCTTATTTACTACCCACTCCTTGAGTAGTTTTTTTATTCGGAGTAGGTTTTGAGAGAAATGAATGGTAGCCCTAGTTCCATTTCCTTCCTGATAAGGCATCCAATTTGATTGGATGAGTTGAACTACCTCTTCATTTTTGAGCCAGGCAGAACAGAGCTTGAAAGGGCTTGCTAGTTTTTTCGGTTGTTTCCTGATTTCCAGGAAGATGGGAAGGTGGTTTGAGCCTACTCCTGAATCCACCGTCTGTTTGAACATAAAATATTCCTCCAAAAGATCTTCTGATAATAGGAATCTATCCAGTCTCTTCACTATTCTTTCTTCTCCCACCCTTTTGTTTGACCAAGTTGGCTTTAGAATCTGTGGGTCTAGATCTATTAGTTTGGAGTCCACCAGAAGGTTGCTGAAGTAAGGGGCTAAAGGATTTGTTCATGCTTTTGGCCCCCAAATTCCATGAGCTCCTAAGGTGAAATTGAGATCCCCACCAATAATCAATTTTCTTTCTTTAATAAGCCCAGATTTTCTGAAAGAATCCTAGAATTCTGATCTGTTAGAATAAGGCCCATAGATGTTGAAAATTGTTAGGGTTATGTTTGTCTCCACCTAGTAGAGTTGGGCTCCTATCCCGAAGGAGGATCCCCAAGAATTTATACATCGAATACTTGAGTTCTTCCAGCCAATTGCTAACCCTCTTGAGTGTCCATTAGCACTTTCTGCTGTGAAGGAATAGAGTGGTAAAAGTGAGGATAACAAGGATTCTACTTCCATCTCTGGTCCCATAAGTTTCTTGTAGAAGGATGACTTCTGGGGATTGGACCTCAATCATCCTCTTTAGGGCAAGTTTTTACTGGGTACTTGCCAAACCCCTGCAATTTAGAGAGAGAAATTTCATTTTGGAACCCCGTCTGGGGTTTTCACTGCCGTAAGCACCCCGAATAGGGTTTGTTGTCTTCCACTTTCCTGGTCTCTGAGTGCCTTATTCTAGGCCACAGAGAGATGCAAAGGTCTTCCCCTTCTTCTGCCTTTGGAGGTGAAATTAGGGTATACCCCAAGCCCTTTAGCAGGGGCTCTTGGATTCAGTGAGATTGGGACATCTCTTGATCGAAGGTGGAAGCGAATAGAGGTGGATAGGTTGGACGAGTCAGGTTTTGAGAGGGGAGGGGAGATTGCCGATTTTGTTGTTGAGGTTAGTTTTCTAAGGGGAGGAGCTCTGGGTGGGGGTGGGACTGGTTGTGAGAGGAGAAAATAGATTTTTGTCATCATTTAAAGTTAAAACATTCAAATGCTTGCTGAGTGAAGAGGGGTTCATACCCGAAGAGGTCGGTGAACTCGGTTGAAGTTCTGGTTGCTGAAGCTGTCCCTCGTTTACTGCTGCAACCATTACCTTCGATTGTTCCAATGGATGATCTACAGCTTCCGTCGCATGATGTTATTCAATCAGAACTGGATTCGAAGCAGTGCCGTTTGGGCTTAAGGCCTCTATTCGCCTAACCCACCTCTTCCTTCTTGATGATGATGGAACATAATTTGGATAGTTCTTAGCCAAGTGTCTTGTTTCATGACACTTGTGGCATCGAAAAGGGAGCCCTTAATAATCCAACAACTATTTCCTTATCTTAGTTTTCCATATTAGGTTTATATGATCCTGAAGACTTGTTCTAATGTTTAGTGAGACTAAGATCCTGGCGACCTTCCTGATTTTTGTTTGTTGGTATGGGAGGCCCACCTCTATGAAGGTCCCTAGTGCCATTCCGATATCACTAAGTGATGTCGGGTTCCAAAATTCCCAAGGTAAGCCTGGAAAATGGACCCAGACTGGAATTGTGTCAAGTCTCTCTGTATCTGCGTTAAATAATGGTGACCATCTCTTAACCTAAAAAGGGGTTTTCCCAAAGGTCCAAACTTTCTTGAGGATGAAGTTCGCATCCTCTCTATGACTGAAGCGGAAGCCAAACCAACCTTTTGCTAGTGGGGTGATTTCTGGGTCTTCTCCTTGAAAGTCTAACCAATTGGTTTGAACCCATTATTCCATTTTCCCTTGCGTAGGGTTTTTCCCTCTGATTTTCCCAACTAGGGCCATTCCTTCCATCTCCTGGGCTTCTGCCATAGAAACAATTACTTCGCAGATTAGGTTCACAATTCCTTCGGAAGGATTTAAGTAGCGGTTCTTCCATTTTTTGGAGCCTGGTAGGGTTCTGTCCGAGATGCTATTAGAGAAAGTGCCTTCTCCTTCCAAATTGGGATTTTGCAGTGGACTATTCAAGAGTCCGTCCAGTGGTCCTGTGGCTTTCTCTTCACCTGTGGAGGCTAACTGCTCCAAGAATGAGTCTATCCCTCTGTTCAAATCACCGTCCAGTTGTAGAGTTTGATGCGGCGATGCTTGAAAGGGAGCACTGTGGGTGATTACAGCGTCAGAGCCATGTAGGGTTTGGCCTGTGGGGAATAAAGTGAACGGTGCGCCTCAAAGGGATGGGTTTATAGGTTTAGCTACGAAATGCCTGAGCAACCCTTCCTTAGCGAAGGATGGTGAGTCTGGAACCCTAGCACCATTTCCAGCTGCCATATTTTCTAGGCTATTCTGGATTGTTGTCGGTGATGGTATTCCAGTAATTTCCGGGGTCGAGAAAACATTGAGCCCCTTATGGCATGTAAAGAATATGTATAAAGATGTTTTTATTTTGTATGTTATATGGATTTTGATGACTTTTTATATTGTTTGTCTTATTGTACTCCTTATCTATGTGTAAATTAAATGGGACAAAAAAATATATATTCTTTGGCGTTTGGATTGTATTCAAATACTTGTCTTTATCTTTATTTATTATGATTTTATGTTATGATTCAACACCAGATAATAATATGAAATTTTTTATTTTGGTCATTTCTAAATAGTTGTAATCATATTTATGGCTATAAATAAAACAATTGAATAAAGTGTATTCTATTAGTTTTTAAAATAAAATGAATGTTTACATTCATAGGTTTGCATATGCATTATTTTATGTTGTGTCATAGAAATGGGTATGGTTCCTGCGATTTGGAGCTCATTTCCAATAGAGATATTTGAAATGATTTTTATTTAGTTTCATTTATCTATAATTATTCATTTGAAAGTGTTTTACAAAGGCTAGATTAATATATTGTCTTATAAGAATTTTATCTCGTTATGGAAATAACATTGAACGAAAGATTATGGAGTTTTGGTTAGTTTCATGCCTTCTTGTAGACACCAATTGAATGGTTATTACATTAATCAACAAAGAGATTGTTCAACTCTCTCAATGTGAGTTCATTTTAGTTTCATCACAGAGTAACTTGCATCCAAAAAGAATTTATTACATAGTTAACCCTTCCACAAGAACTTTTGAATGTATAGGGTCTCTTGATCTTGCCGATTGCTGTTTTTTTGCACTATTAAGAAATATTTGACAAGGAAAAGAAAAGTATGACTGGGTAGCTTTGAAATATGTTTACGCAAAATTTCTATCAAAATATTTTATTTCTAGTAGTATTCACATGTAGTGGAGAGAAACATATCCCCTAGATGGTGATGTTTCACCACTGAAAATTCCCATATTGCATAACAAAAGAATGTATTGGGTGCATAGTCATATAATTTATAGAGTTAATTATATATCCTTATACCACTCATACTTGATAGATATTGAGAATTAGAAATGGGACTTTCATTTTATTTCGCACTCAAATTCAACGACATGTATTTTCTTAGCAAGTCATTGCAATCAACTTCTTTGTCTTATCAATGATGGGAGAACGACGACGTGGTCAATAGAAGAGACATCAAATAGGTTCAGGAGTGCAAATAAATACATCAAGAAACATTGTATGGGATGAAAATGGTCTAAGATAGAGTTTATTTTCTAATTTGACCTGAGACATCAATAAAAAATGCAATGGGTATTTTCTTGTTGCAACAATTCATAACTACATGCTCATGTGAAAATATGATCGCCTTGCTTTCATTTTTTATGACTTTGTTGACTCACTTTATAATGGTGTAAGTCAAGATGGAAGCTTGGAATACATACATTCCAAACCTGTTAGTTTTTCAACATTAAGCTAGCATTATTAGGATCTTTAACTGAGAGAATAACAAGCACAACAATCAAACACAAGAGACAATGAACACAGTGTTTTTCCTCGGGGAAACCATAAATGGAGAAAACCCCGCAACTTCCTCAGAGATAAAATCAGCACCAAAATAGAAAAGCCCAAAATAGTAAGTGATCTCCCAACAGTAGTAACCTTCTCCTTATATATCCCCAGTGTCTTCTCCTTCCTCAACTATGCGCTACACTTGAGTGTGTATGTGATGTGTGCTAAATAGAGAGTCCAGCTCTCTATTTATACTAATCCTGTCATGACTAAAACCATACTAGGGCCGACCTCTCTAGGAGAGTCTAATAACCCTAGTGCCCCGGAACTGCGGGGACTTTAACCTTTAGACAATAGGAGGGTTACCCTCAATGTCTTGACATGACTTGTTTACATTATAGATCCTCCTGATTTGAACATTTGGGCATGACAACATGACTCAATTACATAATAGATACATCCTAGAATAAACATCGGGTTACAAGACATAAGATACATAGATGAATACATTCCAAAGTTACAAATACATCAACACTCCCTATTAACTAGGAAGGTATTTTTTCGACACAATTTTCAGCACTGGTCTTCTTCTCTACATCAATTGGATCATCTCATCATCTTCATCTTCAATTCTTCTTAGTCTTCAAGTCTTCTTCGTTTTTTAGTCTTCTTCGTCTTCGAGTCTTCAAGTCATCTTCTTCTTCAAGTCTTCTTCATCATGGGATCTGCATCATCATGACTACTGGCTCATCATCACATCTAGATCATCACTCGATATAGATCGTCATCAAGTCTGGATCACCATCACATCTGGATCATCATTGAGTTTGGATCATCATCACAACTGGATCGTCACTTGATCTAGATCATCATCAAGTCTGGATCAACACATCTAGATCACTTGATCTAGATCATCATCATATTCTATCTCATAATGGTGCTATCTTGATTCTTCTCGTCACAGGAAGTTCTACAGAGTCAATCCTGTAGGCCTACGCTTCATGTAGGTCTTCATCGATGCTTATATATAACACTTAAGTCACAATGGCCCTCCCAGCTTTTACATCTGACCTCATATTGTCAGAAAGGCATGCCTAGCACTCACATCTGACCTCATCCTGTCAGAAAGGCCTAGCACTCACATCTGACCATGTGTAAACACATCGCGCTAGAATGGCTCAGCACTTATATTCAACCATGTGCAAGAACACCACATTGGAAAGGCTATACACTTACATCCAACCTCATCCTGTTAGAAATGCACAACACTTAGAGTCAACCATGCTCGAATGCACCGCATCAAAAGGGATCATCACTTACAATCTGACCATGCATGAAGCACCACATCGAAAAGAGCTCTGCACTTACAATCCAATCATGCACGAAGCACCGCATCAGAAAGGGCATGCACTCACATCTAATCATGGAGGAACTAATCCTACCATCGTATCAGAATGGCCCCCAGTCCTAGACTGAGCTACCTGGTAACTGACCAGGCGCCTCTATTCCTGGAATGACAGTTACCCTTACATCTGACCTACTCGTCAGAATGGCCAACACTCACATCTGACATGGGAGGAATCTAATCCTTTAAACATGATAGAATGGTTTATCCCTTACATCTGATCAAGTGGGAACAAATCCCTCTATCACATCATACTGGCTTCTCAGTCCTAGACTGAGTTTTCCTGGTATTTGACTAGGTGCCTCCATTCCCAGAATGGCAGTTACCCTTACATTTGTCCTACTTGATATAATGGATAGCACTCATATCTAACATGGAAGGAACCTAAATCCTCTAACCATGACAGAATGGCTCAGCCCTTACATTTGACCATGGAAGGAACCAATCCTCTCACCATGTCAGAATGGCTATGGGTCTCATCACTTTCCCTTGGAGGAAACCTCAATCTAGAGAACACCAAGCTTCTCCCTGAAGTACTCGAACTTCATCCTATCCAATGGCTTCATCAATACATCAGCTATCTGTTCCTCCATCGCAACATATTGGAGCTTCACTGCTCCCCTCTGCACCATATCCCTGATATAGTGATACTTGATCTCGATATGCTTCAACTTGTCATGGAACACTGGATTCTTTGACAACTTTACGCAACTCTGTTTGTCACAATGTATACAAGTAGCATCCAACTGGAGATCAAATATATCAGATAGTAGCTTTCTCAGCCATACTACCTCACAACTAGCTAAACAAGCTGCGACATACTCTGCTTCAGCTGTACTCAGTGCCACAGGATTGCTTCCTGCTAAACCAAGAGATCACACCTGATTCCATACTGAAGCAACATCCTAAAGTGCTCTTCCTATTGATGGCAATGCTTGCCCAATATGAATCAACATAACCCTCTAGGTTAATCTTCTGATTCGACTCATTCTTGAGCCCATAATCAACTGTACCCCTCAGGTACCTCTAGGGATTATTTTAGGGGTGAAATTTAGCGCATGGGCTATTTTTAAGGGTTTTTCTCCCAAAAAAGATTCGCCATTTTGCATTTTTTGAAGCCCTGTTTCGCCCAATTTTTATGGGGTAAACTTTTTTCACCCTAAAAATCGCCAAATTATTATATAAATGATATAAAATCCTTGGAAATTAAAATATTTTTTGAAAATATCGCCAAACATTTTATAGTTGGCGTTTTAAGAATTGGTAAGATTCACCAACATTTATACACTTTTAAATAATTATGGTTCCTTAAAATCATCCCTGGGTACCTCAGAATGTGCTTTGTAGCAATCAAGTGAACATTTCTCGGATCTGTCAAGAACTGGCTCAAGGTGTTCACAGCAAAGAAAATGTCTGGTCTCATGTTTGTCAGGTACATCAAGGACCCAATCATCTGATGGTACATCGTAGAATCAATCGACTTTGATGAAGCATCACTCAATAGCTTTAGGTTCGATGCCATAGGTCCATCATCCCAAACCTATTTAGGATCTCTACTACATACTTCCTTTGTCCAAGAAATATTCCATTTGCACTCTTCCACACCTCCATGCCTAGGAAATAATGCATCATACCCAAGTCCTTCATCTCGAACTCGGAGACAATATTTCTCTTCATATCAGCAATCAACCCATCCATACCTGTCACAAATAGATCATCTACATATAGTAGGAGCATCATTGGGTTGCCATCTTCAACCTTGTAGTAAAGGTTGGAATCTGCTTTACTTTTGGTAAAGCCCAAACTGGATAGAAAGCTGTCAATTCTACCGTACCAAGTCCTGTGTTCCTGTTTCAAACCGTACAGAGATTTCTTCAATCTGCATACATGAGACTCTCTGTTATGTGTCTCAAAACCGAGTGGTTTTTCTACATACACTTCCTCTTCTACTATACCATTCAAGAAAGCAGTCTTGACATCCATCTGGTGTATCTTCCATTTCATCACTGCAACCAGAGCTAGTACTGATTTGATGGAAGTGTATCTGGCTACAGGGGAAAAAGTTTCTTCATAATCTATTCCTTGTTTTTGAGAGAAACCCCGAGCCACAAATCTTTCCTTATACTTTTCTATGCTACCGTCTGTAGCATGCTTGATCTTATAGATCCATTTGGAAGTTACAACTGACTTCCTTTCTAGTCTTGGGACAACATCCCAAACATCATTCTTCATGATCGATTGGTACTCTTTGATCATAGCATCCTTCCATTCTTTTCATTCTACCGCATCTTCATAACTGGAAGGTTCTTTATCAATGAAATCACATAGTAAAGCTACATAACCGGAGCAGGATTTGGTCCTCTTTCTTTCTTTGTGATTCTCTTCTGGAGCCCCGTATCTTTCCGCACCTTGGATAATTTCACATACCCAAGCAGGTTTCCTCTTATGAGGATTCTTCTCCAGAGGTGGATCTACAGGTCTTTGTGGTTCTTCAAATTCTCAATCTTCTTCTTGATTTTCTTCATTCATGGTTGTATCATGAATTCTCGGTGCTTCTGCTTCTTCAGGTTCTTCAGCAGGTCTCTTTCTGGATTTGTTGTAAGCTATGTCTTCATCAAATGTCACATCCCTGCTGATGTCAATTTTCTTGTATCCTTGGAAATATATTCTGTAAGCCTTCGAGCTTTCAGAGTATCCCACAAATATACCCTTCTTTCCTGAAGGATCTAATTTAGTTCTCTTCTCTTTTGGAATGTGTATGTACACAGGACAACCGAATATTCTGATATGGCTGACTTCTAGTTTCTTTCCGGAGAAGACTTCTTCAGGACTCTTGTTCTCAAGTACTCTATGTGGAGTACCTTTCTGTACATACATCATTGTTCTGGCAGCTTCCGCCCAAAGATGCATAGGAATATCTTGATCATGAAGCATAGCTCTTGCAGCTTCCGTGATAGTTCTATTCTTCCATTTCGCAATCCCATTATGTTGTGGATTATAAGGAGTGGACAACTCCCTCTTAATCCCTGATTCTTTGCATAGCTCTTTGAATTCATTCAAAGTGAATTCTCTGCCATTATCTGATTGAAAGGTCTTGATATTCTTTTTAGTGCGATTCTCAATCAAGGCTTTGAATTCCTTGAAATTGCTGAATACTTCATCTTTTTTCTTCATGAAGTAAACCCATGTCTTCCTAGAAAATTCATCAATAAAAGAAACATAATATTCATACCCACTTAGTGATCTTGATGAAATAGGACCGCATACATCGGAGTGGATGATTTCCAAGATTCCTTTTGCTTTGCTTTCGCTACTTGGAAATGTCTTATTTGTGTTCTTTCCTTTCACACATCCTTTACAGACCCCATCATGTTTTTCCTATATTTCTAGAAGACCTTCAACAGCTTTGCTTGCAAGAGGTAGTGCTCTGTAATGCACATGTGCAAGCCTTCTATGATAAAGTTCACTTGGCTCTACTGTTTCATGGACCAAGGCTTGTTTTGGATGGCCTTTCAATTTGTACAAACCTCCTTCTTGTTCACCAATCACTATTGCATCATCAATATTCTTTCCTTTTGGCCACATGATGACTTGACCATCTATGAATGCAACCCTCATTTCTTTTGCATCCAATGCTAATATGGAGATAAGGTTCTTCTTGAGTCCTGGCACAAACAACACTTCCTTCATTGTTATAGAATTTCCCGAGTCTAGCTTATAAGAAGATTCCCCACTACCTTTTATTGGATATTGGTAGTCATCTCCTAGCTTCACCTTGTGAGGTGATTCATGTTCTAAAAGTTTCATAAAGGATTCCTTGAATCCAGTCATATGTTTGTAAGCCCCACTGTCTATAATCCAATCATCACTTACATGAGTAATGTTTCCCATGAGAGCGGAGATCAAAACATATTCATCCGCGCTTGAAGAATCTTCACTTTCACATATGGTTCTCTTTGATGAAGGCTCATCATCCTCTGCAGCATGAGCATGATGTATTCTTTCGTTTCCCTTCTTCTTGTGAGAGCTACTTTTGTTCTTAGGACAATCTCTAGCAAAGTGTCCTTTTTCATCACATGTATAGCAAATGTACTTAGACCTATCTCTAGGCTTTCTAGAGTTATTCCTATGATGAGAGTACTTACTTTTGTGATTGCTGGATTTGGATTTCTTGGATTGTACTGTGAGAGCTTGATCTTCACTTCCCATGTTCTCTTCTCGAGCTGCTATTCGAGCTTCTTCTTGAGAACATTCTTCGCATAGTCTGCTGAACTTGACTAACTTCTTTCTAGCATAGATCCCTTGAATGAAAGAGTCCCATGTCCTAGGGAGACCATTTAAGGTGGTCATCAGAATTTCTGCATTCTCCACTTCTTCATCTACGGCTTCCAATTGTTCCTTCATCTGAGAAACCCTTGTGAAGTAATACTGGATGGTCTCTGCATTCTGGATCTTCACATTCTTCAGTTGATTCCTCAGAGTCATCTTTTGATTTATGTTCTTCCCTTCAAACAATTTGGTTAGGGCATCAAACATAGCTTTAGGTATCTTGAGAGAGGACACCAGTGGGATAAGGTGATCCTTGATAGAATCAGCAATGATCCTCTTTTCCATAACCAACTTCTTCTTATGTAAGGCCTTAACCTCATTTCCGTCTGGAACTAGAACCTCCTCATGGATGTAGGAGTCCAACTCATTTTCTTCCAAGACCAGGGGGATCCTATACTTACAGGCTCGGAAGTTATCAGCTCCCTCAAGCTTTTCATCAAGCTTGGTATGATGAGACATCTTAACTCAGAACCTCAAATGGAAATACAAAATATTTAGATCTTACCAGGTCAAGATGTCGTATCTGGATTTGGAGTTGAAATCCTGCAGTGCTAGATCAGGAACAAATTAGGGTTTTTCTTTTTTGGAGTTCTGTCCACCCAAATGCCTTGAAATTTATCCCTAAATTTGATTTTTGGGAGGAGATGAATCTAGGCCTGGGTTCACTAAAAAATTCCTCTTTTGTGAAAAGCCCTAATTTTCAGCAGTAGTGTCAGGTCTAAAACTGAAAAACCTCAGAATTGGATTCTGCTTCGACAGAAAGATGCGCCCTAAGGAGGAGAGTTATTCCACCTTAATTTTGCTGAAAATATGTGGAGGAAGATCCACAAACTAGGAATCCCTAGTTCCCGTAGCTGCATAGTGTCTTCTTCTCAGGTTAGCTCTGATACCATGTTAGTTTTTCAACATTAAGCTAGCATTATTAAGATCTTTAACTGACATAATAACAAGCACAGCAATCAAACACAAGAGACAATGAACACAGTGTTTTTCCTCGGGGAAACCATAAATGGAGAAAACCCCATAGCTTCCTCAAAGATAGAATCAACACCAAAATAGAAAAGCCCGAAATAGTAAGTGATCTCTTGACAGCATTAACCTTCTTCTTATCTAGACCCAGTGTCTTCTCCTTCCTCAACTATGCACTACACTTGAGTGTGTATGTGATGTGTGCTAAATAGAGAGTCCAGCTCTCTATTTATACTAATCCCGGCATGACTAAAACCCTACTAGGGCCTACCTCTCTAGGAGATTCTAATAATCCTAGTGCCTCGAAATTACGGGGACTTTAACCCTTAGAAAATAGGAGGGTTACCCTCAATGGCTTGACATGACTTGTTTACATTATAGATCCTCCCGATTGGAACATTGGGGCATGAAAACATGACTCAATTACATAATGGATACATCCCAGAATAAACATTGGGTTACAAGACATAAGATACATAGATGAATACATTCTGAAGTTACAAATACATCAACAAAACCTGACATAGCAATAGAACCAAATGTTATTGAGCTTGTAAGCAACATTTATATCATCCCAAGTTTCCCAAACATGGATTATATTCAATATGTGTTATGAATGGAAATGTAGAAACATACATCCAATGTCAGCTACTCATAGCTTATGTAAATTGACGTCTCATATTACTAGCTCATTATTATATCTATTCCATGCATTTATTTCCAAGGTAGTCTGTAAGAGTTTTGCAGCCTACATTCTATCTGAAATAGTGATGCATTTTAGATATAATTTCATTTCATTATGTCTTAAGTAAAAATTTGACTAGAATATTAGTTCAGATATCAACATGTTGAGACAGTAAAAACACGATAACGTGTAATTTGAAAAACATTGAAAACTTTTATGTTTCTATTTATTGTTGCTATACATACAATATGTCTTTCTTCGTTATTATGGTTTCCAAATAGCTAATTTTATTATGTTCATGTAGATATTTCATAAGATAAAATAAATAATTTGAATAGTGACAAAACCTTATGGAAACATCATCTCACACAAAATATCAGTCCCAGAGAAAATACTACAGGGAAAAAAATATATTAATAGGAAACATCATTTGAACTACAAAAGGAATAATGATCAACACATCAACAAACAAAGAGTGAAATATCATGGTTATTTGTCTAGAAATGTTCTTAATTCTCAAGATCAACCCACTAAATACCAATGCATATATGACATAATGAGAAGATCAAATCGTTGAAGTCAATTTTTCGCATCAACATGTATGTGTAACAACAACCATAATGAAGTGTCGAATGAAATCACTAATCCATTCATACAAAATATTTCTGGAGAGAATATTTCTAATCATGGAATAAAGGAATTGCTAATATACGATTGTATATGTTTCAATAACTATTTGCTTGTAGAATATAGATATACTCACATACATGTTGAATGTCTGGATATCTAGTTACAACAATTGTATGAATTGACAATTTCAGGAGGGAAACGATGTTATCCATAGAAATCAAAACAAAACAATACAGAAAAATAATAGAAGGATAGTAGAAAGAAATAGTGGAATAAGAACAATTTAACTTGGCACGAAAAAGGTTTTATTTCGTTGATTTGAATATATATACACATTTTTGTGATGATCAATGATCAAGAAACTAAAACTTTTCAGATATTTGTGTCATACATACAAATGCAATTCCAGATGGGTATTATTCTTTAGAATGACAATTCTATCATTTTATGTATGTTTTATTTTCATTATATGGATTCCAAGTCTCCTAGGAATTATTCATAAATCCATGCAAACAATGCACTTATAATAAATGAAGATGAAAGTTTTGAAAATAAACTGATAATCGATAGAGAAATTTCTAATTCAACAAGAACTGTGTATTTTGCAATAACGGAGGTATTATTTCACATATGAACAACAACAATGATGAATTCCAACACAAATGAATGAAATTAGTACTAGCTACAATAAAATCTTGTCTTGGTGTAGAATAATTGAGTGACACAGAATTCACAAATTCTAGGGTGTTAATGTTGAGGGAAAACAAGCATTCAATGTTCATATCCCTAATTATCTCAGCGACACAAGAACAATTAATCCCCAATCATATTCTGATGATGATGACTCCTTGGGAAATCTCAATCAGTATAATTTTCATTGCAACCAACTCAATAACATGAAGTTCAATGCCACAAAAAATTCAAGTCCATGCAATGAACAACAAATACTACTAAACCAAATTGTGACTAATATAGCAAGTAGATATTCTTGAAGTACTATTTATCTTGATACATCAAAGGTGCTTCCAAATACATTGAAAACAAACTTGTGTATTTTGATCATCCGAAAATATTTAACATACTATTTTTCTACAATCACATTTTGAATTTTTCAGGATATTAACAAAAATGCTTAATGATGACAAAACAATCAAACCTCAATTCATATTGGTAATATGATGATAAGGAATATGCAACATAGTTTTCATGATGAAATCCATTTGGGTCATGCTCCAAATAATGGTACTTGATGAAGACAAGTTAGGAATATACATCGTCACAACAATAGATGATAGAGTTCATGATTTGTGGTGTCGACATAGCCAACTATATTGGATGATAACCTCCATGATAGATACAATGGTTTCAATATAAATACATCAAGAAATATGGTTGATTTTTTCCAACAAATATCCCCTTTCCATCAAACCTTTTGTCACCAAATCGATAAATTCACAATTGTGCTAATGTGTAATATTTTTCATATACCCTGAGATCACTATTTACAAACAAGATGAAGGACCTATTTGCGTCATAAGTAGGCAAGAGCATGGGGTTCATCAATTCTCTTAATTAAACAACATGAATCCTATAACAAACTTAAATAATAACACCAAACAATATATATATATATATATATATATTATTAATATTAATATATATTGATATTAATAATTAAGAATTAATAAATGGTTATTAGTGAACTATTCTAAAATGACGCATCCTTTCATGGATGGTATCCAAAGTGCCTTTACAATTAATATATATATGGCACTCACTTTGTAATCTTTTGTCATCATTCATATTTAATATTATTTTAATATTTCGAATATGGAATTATTTTCCATTGGCTGATTATTCACTAGAGTAATTATTTAGAATATCTGGATATAGATATTACATTAGTATCAGAGCCAACCCTTCCTAGGGTTTCTACTGATATTTGGATTTTGTCCAAAATGTTCAAAGGTTTCCTTGAATTTAGGTCTTTGACCTCACAATGGCTTTTAGCCATCCATATTCAGAGTTTCTCTGGTAAAAATTGGTTTTTGACCAAAAATTGGCCTTTGGCCATTTGAATTTCATTGAAGAAGTATTAATTCCACTCCAAATATGAAGCAAGAACGAGAGGGAAAAATGAAGAATAAAAAAAAAACAAAACAAAAGGAATTATCAATAAAAGAGGGAAAAATGAGAATAAAAAAAAAACATTATCAACAAAGAAATAAAAGGGGAAAGGTTAAAAAAAACAAAGTGAAATAGCCCATGGTTTACAAAATGGTTTTACTTACAATATGTAAATTATAAACGAGTTTTATAAAATATGCTTCGAGGACAAAGCATCATGAACCTGAAGGCAATGTAACAAACTTAAATAATGACAACAAACAATATATATATATATATATATATATCAATATCAATATTAATTTTACTTTTTTTTGTTGGCAAAGTGGTGGAGCCCCCCTGACTAGCAGGGTTTCCATTGGCTAAGAAACCATGAGCTAGGGGCATCTAAGCTGTCAAAATCACACGGGGATCGCACCCATCCTGGATCGCACCAACCCTTAACATGGTTGGATTTTTTGGTATCTGACGGGATTAGAACCGACGACCTTCCAGCTTAGGGGGCATAACCATACCCCACCACCAACTATTCTACATCCCACAGATAATATTAATTATTAATATTAATATATATTGATATTAATAATTAATAATTAATAAATGGTTATTAGTAAACTATTCTAAAATGACGCATCCTTTCATGGATGGTATCCAAAGTTCCTTTACAATTAATATATATATATATGGCACTCACTTTGTAATATTTTATCATCATTCATCTTTAATATTATTTTAATATTTCCAATATGGAATTATTTTCCATTGGTTGATTATTCACTGGAGTAA
This sequence comes from Pseudotsuga menziesii, assembly GCA_001517045.1. Taxonomy (NCBI): domain Eukaryota; kingdom Viridiplantae; phylum Streptophyta; class Pinopsida; order Pinales; family Pinaceae; genus Pseudotsuga; species Pseudotsuga menziesii. Next base: position 365,070 of record LPNX011209496.1, on the reverse strand, counting down.
TTATTTAGAATATCCGGATACGAATATTACAAATCCTGGCAAACAATCTCGTGTTTTATCTACTTTGACACAAGTTGAAGAAATGTTAATGTCACGAGTGAATCCAATACTACAAGTCACACATGCTCATGGAGGACAATATAAATACAAAGGTCATACAATTATCTTCCCACAAGATATCAATTCATTTTTATGTCTCTTCCTCGTCAGATAGAATACCTAGATATATCAATTGTCATAAGAGAAGGGTCTTTGTCCAAACACTATGATTGCATTGTTAGTAAGTCATGAGTAATGAATGGGTTGTATTACAAAATTAAAATGGACAAATATTATAAATATGTTGAAATTTATTTAGAATTAGTTTTATGTCACTTGAATAAACCAACAAAATGTCTACTAGATTGCATTACATCAATTATGATATAGACGACTGAGAAGAGAATGGTGTTGAAATTAATGGATTTGGAAATGATGAATTGGAAACTCATCCTTAATATTTTATAGATAGAATGCACAATGAGAGATGGAATAAATAGGAAACTTTGTTAAAAAATAATCTTGTTTTCCAAATTTACAAATGGAATGGCCAGACATAGTATTGTCTCCAATAAATGAATACAACACAAAAGGTTTATTTAACATGGAATTTACAACATTTTTTCCAATAATAATTTCTAATTGGTTGCAACCATATTGTGATAATTGTGATCTACAACAAGATCTAGGATCCTTAGAGAAACTCACAAATAGATTTTGATGCAAAACCAACAAAAAACCATTAAAAGAGAAGCAATTTACACATGAAATGTGAACTGAAACAGGTTATTATTTGACTGTATAACATCAAAACATGTTATTAACAGGTTTATACTACATCTAAAGTGGTTCATGAGGCTTGGGAAGCCTAAAATGACTGTACATGTGAAATTGGCCAAATTGGCCTCAATCCCCCTTAGGTGGGCCAAACATGCTCCAAATCAGCCCAAATGGCTATGAATTGTTGTGTGGACATGGATGAGGTGACATACAGAAATAATAACACTTTGGTGTGTGTGTTTATGCAAAATTAGGTGAGTGAGAGGCTCTAGGTGGCATTAAATGCACCAAATCAGTCCAAAATTTGACAAAATCCACCTCTAGCGCTCCTAGTGAACCAAAATATCCACATTCAATGAATGGGAGTGCACCAAAAATGATGAGGGAACACATGGGGACGGTTCAATGATCTGGGGTGCTCATGTGGGTGTGAATTCCCAAATTTAACTCGTTATTGGTCCAACTAAGCACCCTAAGTCGAAACCATAGTGTAATAATGTACAAAATGCAATAAAATTGACTAGGGACTTAGGCTAAGGTACTAAGGGGATGGATTAATGTTCTAACACCCTCCATTAACCAAAAAATTAGTACAGCTCATAAAATGAAGGAGTCTTTGGCAACAAAGGATCAAGCCACCTCAATACATAAATCAGAAAAGTTATTTGTCCATATAAAGTGAGGAAAAGAAGGAAAACCACATGGGACAAAACCTTCCCTCAAGAATGGACATGGGGCTGAATCCTGCAACAAATAGTAGAAATCACCATCCATCACCGACTCCAATAAAATATCTCAAGTGAGTGAAGGTATTCTCTGTGAAATTCTTGGTGAAAATATCGGTAGTTTGCTCAGTGGATGGGCAATACTATAGTGAATCACCTTGTCATGCACTAAGTCCCGGATGTAGTGCATATGGATCTAAATATTGTTTTTTATATGCCTCCAAATTGGATCAGTAGATATCTTTATGTCACTTTTATTTTCCACCCAAATGTTGGTAGGAAAATCAATTGTGACACCAAATTCCTGAAGGATACCCTTCAAGCAAACACGCTATGTAGTTGCATTGACTGTTGCCCTATAGTCGGCCTCTTCTAAAGAAAGATAGATGGTATTTTTTTTCTTACTTGAATAGAAAATGGGACCTTCAGCAAGCATGAAAACAAAACCTGAAGTTGATTTTTTGTCAGTGAGATCTCCAGCCCAATCCGAATAAGAAAATCCAGCTAGTTGAAGTGAAGCAGTAGCTGAGTAGTGCACCCCGAAATTATTTGTTCCCTGTACATACTGAAGAATTATTTTGGCTTCCTTCCAATGGAGCTCATGTGGCTGGTGCATATTGTTAGCTGGAATTTTTCACCTCCTGTGGACAGCAAGGTGTTCCACTGGTCTGAATGGTTTAGATTCAGAAAAAATAGAGGACAGAGGTTGAAGACTCTCCCTAGACACTATAGATATCTGGAATACAAGGCTTTGACAGTTCACCTGTGTACTTGCAAAAAATATCAACACGAAATGAATCAAAGAATCTAGAATATGATCTACTAATCTATGCTAGTGACTAAGGAATCTAGCAACATATATATGCGAAATCATAAGAACAACATCATATGTGGGACATAAATCAACTTGCATTAGAAATATGAAGAAGTTTACAACCAAGCCTTACTATTGACATGCATCTCCATGAAACCAAATCTTCATCCCCAAAAGATTCGACTCTAGCTCTCTATGCTCTCTCCAAATGATCTTGGGCCAAGAATCAATCCAACAGCATAACAATACCTTCAATGTTCTCTCCTCAACCATGGCTATGAGCTCATATTTATAGGGCTTTAATGGATAGAGATGGTTGAGAAATTAGTGGGTGAGGTGGCCTCTAAGATCCTAGTATGAGGGATCTCGAGCTCAACCAACCCACAGCAGTAGGGATAAGGTAGTACATAAGGCTTATCATCTAGAAGCCTCAAGAAACTTCTCTTTTTCCCTTTTTACCTAGGGTACCATGCTTCTCCTTCTATGACAGAGTGGTTTTGATAATAACCACCTATGGACCAAGGGAAATGGGCAATGGCACCGCTTGTGGACAACCGATGAAAGGCGGTGTGAGCAGGGGTACCGCTCCTAGATAAAGGGGCATGCGCGGTGCTGGGAATTTGTATGACATATTGATGGAAAACCTTTTAGTTTCCACTCCAGAAGTTAGGATTCAGGGAAAGCAGGTATGTCAAATGTCTTATCACATGATGGTGACAGGATTTTGGTATAATAGGATTCCCACCAAAGCATGATTCTTAGAGTGATACAATAAATGAGAACTTTGAGAACAAGTCGTCGCCAGGAGATGAAAATGTCAGCTCGATCGAAGTATGCAGTCAAGTGGGCATCTATAGTACATCAGTATGTTGACTCATAGACACAAGTAACCAAACTCATGACTGCAGACCAATACGAGGCAGATCCATGAGTGGAATAAACAAGCATGGCTACTAGAATACAACATAGATCCATGTGATAGAGGACTAAAACTTGGACATAGATACCAGACATACAATGTAGATCTATGTCATACATACGCAAATTTGAGCATATCCACAACTGTACAAATGTGGATCCATGCTAGATATACAAAACTCCGTCGCAACCTGGGTAAAAATAAATGAGCGCTTTTAATTAAATGCCCAGGGTCTTCGTCTCATCTTCCACAAAGTATGATTCTATCCATGTGATTATAATGATCTGAAGTTGAACATGGTAGAAACCACTTGATTACTGGCCAATGATGTGAACCATTAACAAGTGCAAGGGAGATCACCATTAATGTCAATGATTCCTAAGGTACCCTAGTACAATCTACTGAGTGTGAATAGATGTTCTGATGTCAAAAACCTAGTCAATTCTATCGATCAAAGGTCAATGATGTGAACCTATGTCGAGAGCGAGAGAATTTGTCATTAAGGCATACAGATCTCAAGGTACTAAATATTGTTAGTAAGACTATTTCTTGGATGATGAGCTGATGTCGATGGGAATAGTCTTGTCGAAGGAGGGCCATGATGAGTCCCACATCGATGACATGAAACTCGGAACATAGTTCTAGAATGATGTGAATGTAGTAAACATATACCTGACTCAAAGATACTGACACAAAGACTGTGTAGACTACAGAGGTAAAACTTCTTCATATCTCCTTTGAACATCGGGCGGCATGACAAAATGACTTGGCAGCATGACTAGACAGGATAGATACATAATGCGACATTGGATAATGCATTCTTTTGAAAGACTTAAAGGATTGACATGACTCATGAAAGTGGATCGTCATGGAGATAAACTGAATACCTAATTCACTGACATGATTGTGCAGACAAGTGCCATGTTTAAAGATAATGACAAACAATTGCCATTATTTGCAAGATGATTCCCTTCCCATTTTCCCCATCATGATCGATGAGTGCCTCTTTTCGGTTTTACAAGTTCAAAGAGGGTAACAAACACTCGATATAGCTTGTCAGAAGACAAGTCCAGTCTCATATGTTTTTTGAAGCTGAGAGACGAGGGGTTAGTTCCCAAAATGGGTCTCTCAATGTTTAATTTAATGAGTCCACTGAAAGAAAACTCGGTATCGTTCATGTTTAGAGAGTCTGAACAAATGCAGAAGAAAACTTCATGGGGGTCCTTTTTCGTATGATTTAGTCTCTAAGGACCGAAAAAGTGTAAAATCATACCATAGAGAACTCTTCCAATCATGATTGGCTGGAGTGATCCTTTTTCATAAATAGTCCTATCCGAATCGAAAAAGAGATAACCTACCGTCGGACGGACGACTCTTCAAATACTTTAACGAGCGTGAAGAAGACAAGATTGCTCGACGATCTTTTTGTATTTAGGGAGCCTGAAAAGGGTTTAAAGAGAACTCCATTAACATTTTTCATGTTTGAATCTAGAGCATGAAAAAGTAATAAACTAATCTCATACCACTTTTCATGTTTTAACTAGAGCACGAAAAATGAAAAGTAAGCTCAACACCATCTTACTGTTTTTAACAAGCTCAAAGATCAGTTGAAAGAATGCTCAAGGATTGGTTTCATTTTGACACAAGCTTGAAACCAATAGGTAAACTATGCTTGAAAAATCCCATTAACATGATATACAGAGGTTGTAATCTTTCCCCCAGCATGATTGCTAACGAAGCTTGCCCCTAACATGGTTGCTAGCGGTTCGACATGCCCCCAAGATTCTTTTCATCTGACGATTATTCTTTCGTACCCAACCTAAAAACCTAGTTACCAATGTGAAAATGTTCACCAGGGGGTAGGAAGAACGAGAATCAAGAAGGTGAACAGAAGGTTCAAGTTCTAACACTAAAGGGAAGACTCGACTCAAGGGAAGGGGATCTGTTTCATTTTTACGCAAGATTGAAACAGAAGGTAACTATGCTTGGAACATGGTTTCATTTTTATGCAAGCTTGAATCCAAAAGGTAAACTATGCTTAAGGAGATCCATTTCATTTTTTAATGAGCTTGACATAGAATGGGAATTTTGCTCAAGGAAAACTGACATGATGGTCAGAACCTGACATGATGGTCAGGTGCTATTTCATTTTTTAATGAGCTTGACATAGAATGGGAACTTAGCTAAACACATGGTTTCATTTTTATGCAAGCTTGAAACCAAAAGGTAAACTATGCTTAAGGAGTGGTTTCATTTTTTAATGAGCTTGAAACCAAAAGTAAACTATGCTCTAGACATGGTTTCATTTTTATGCAAGCTTGAAACCAAAAGCATAAACTATGCTTAAGGAGTGGTTTTATTTTTTAACGAGCTTGAAACCAAAAGTGTAAACTATGCTCTAGATATGGTTTCATTTTTATGCAAGCTTGAAACCAAAAGCATAAACTATGCTTAAGGATAACTGACATGATGGTTAGGTGCTATTTCATTTTTTAACGAGCTTGACATAGAATGGGAACTTTGCTCATAATATGGTTTCATTTTTATGCAAGCTTGAAACCAAAAATGTAAACTGTGCTTAAGGAGTGGTTTTATTTTTTAACGAGCTTGAAACCAAAATTAAACTATGCTCTAGACATGGTTTCATTTTTATGCAAGCTTGAAACCAAAAGCGTAAACTATGCTTAAGGAGTGGTTTTATTTTTTAATGAGCTTGAAACCATAGGGTAAACTATGGTCTAAACCTACTCCTACCAAACATGATATCTATAGGTTGGTAGGTTTCCCCCATTACATAAAAGCTAGAAACTTAACTCCAGTATGAATTCCAGAGGCTGGAGCCATGCCCCCCATTTTACGTATGATGGGAGGAAGCTAACTAAAAGAAGGGGAAGGAACCACAAGAACATGCGGCACATTCAGGGTAGTCTGATTACTAGGAGTGATGCAATGGTTAGGTGTAACAAAAGAAAGATGATCAATGGTCACAATCTTCCCATCATGGGGAAAATGCATAACTCTAAAGAGTGTGGACACAACAACCTTCATGGCGTAAACATAATCATGTCCAAGGAGCAGATTGAAATCTAAAGTACCTTGGACCACCATAACATCAATGCAGACAGTTTTCTCTCCTAATGTAATAGGAAAATGAGGAAGGATCCCTAAAGGTGTAGTAGGTCTGTGATTAAAAGCCAAAATCTGATCGATGGCTGGCACAAGCTGAGGAGAACCTAAAGCTTGCCAAGTAGTTGAGGATAGAATAATAACAGAAGCCCCTTCGTCAACAATAGTGTGAAGTATCTGCCTAGCAGTAACATTCAAACCTATCTGGAAAGGAACACTTGAATGAAGATGAGACTCTGTTAGGTTACTCCAGTCAAAGGAAATAACCTCACTACTTGGATAGGGTTCTGTCGAAACAGACAAAATTTCCTCTTGTCGAGAACAATCCGAACAAAGCATAAAAACTTCGGCAGGCTTTGGTTCATTCTCTACTGGAATAGAAGAAGAAGACGAAGATTTGGTTAAAGAGACTACTTTATTCTTAACACTCTCTGATGAAAGAGTGGGATTGGGTGGAAACGAAACCAACTCGACCACTTTAACTTCACTCTCCAAAGGAAGAGTGGGATCAACCATATATAAATCTGAATCGACCACTTGGTAAACCAGTGGGGGGTCAAGGGATAACTTACTATCACTTGTTGGAATCACCTGTTGATGATCAGTAATATTTTCCAACCAACGCGAAGCTTCATCCATGCTTGGACAAATAAAAGTACGATGCATAGCCTTGCATATCAAACAAGGATATAAGACTTTACCCTTACGACCTTTTACTAATGGGTCACTAGTTGAGGGAGTATCATCAACATGATGATCAGAGGTTGATGACACAGATCGTTTGTACCTTTTAGACCACTCTTGTTCTACACAGGAGAGACCGAAACACTCCTTAAGAAGGTGGCCCCCCTTGCAAAGCTTACAAGGGAACTTGGGTTTTTCGAGGTTCTCCTAGAACGAGCACCATCAAAAGTAGATGGTTGCTGCTTTTTCTCTTTCTTATCCTTCTTCTTCTTACTCTTCCCTTTCTTCTTATTCTTATCCACCTGACTACTCACCATAGAGATTTGTTCAAGCAAAGAAGAAGAAAGAGATGAAACCACAATCGACGAAGAAGGAATGGGATTAGGTTGAGGTCGATCCTCTCGCAGAGGAGAGGTGACATTTGAGACATTAGGTGTAACAGGAATTATAGGAATAAATAGCCAGATCGGTAATCCTATAGTTAATCTAGGAAGATTTAGAGTGGCAATAAAGAGAGGACCAATACCTTCACTTGGATGGAATACAAAAGGTACACCTTGGAAAGGGACCTCTTGAGTGATAGTACCAATTGAGGATGCCATCTCTAAACTCTCTAATAACCCCCTAACTACCACGCACAAGCAAGTACTACTCAAACTAAAAGCAACAAGAAAACATGTGAAAGGAGTGGATAAGAGTCAGGAACCTCACAGGACAGGCCAAAAGGATAACTCAGATGGTTTGAGGATTCCTAAAGGGTCTCCCAATATACGCAAGGTACGAGGGAGCTCAAATCAGTAGTAGTGTTGTCTAATGCATAACCATACACAAGGGGCCTTTCGATATACAATCGAGTATGTGAAGTACCTTTCTATATACCTCAAGGGTATGTGAAAGGCCGTTCGATATACCGATGGTACGTAGAAGAGCTACATGAATCCCAGGATGTAATGCTAACAAATAACGATAGCTCCTACATTTAACGACGCCCGAACATGTCTCTAACTTATCACTCAAATTGCTAAATTTTTTAACCTAGTACTGTCGTTAATTTTATCTTGTGCGTTTAGGTGGAACCATGGAGTGAAAACTTGAATTAAAGAAGATGCACACTGATCTATATGATGATGCAAGTTTTCCTCTTCAATAAAATTCTACCTAAGAGAGGGAGAGAGATTTACTTTTCTTCCCAAAAATGCACATTCAAATGCAAATGCAATTCTATCTTTTCAAACGAAAAGTAAAATATCAATGCACCCCAAACAATCTTCAAAGCAAATAAGGAAGAGATCTAGAGAACATATAACATAAATAAAAAATGTTTCCTATCTTTTCATGCTTGAAAAAGACACATAAAAACTCAATGGAAAGATGATTTCACTAACGTTTCCAAACAAATCTAACTCTTCTGTACGCAAAGCTGAAAACGGATTTATCTTCTCAATGAAAGTAAGATCTAGAATTTCAAACAATCATGTACAAAACAAGAAGAAAATCAATCAACAAACTTGCGAATAAAGCAAAAGAGAGAGAAAACTAAAACTTCTCTTTGAAATAGACAAGGAAACGAAGAACCAATCTTTGTTGGAGACATTTACCATCATACACACTCTTTTGGTCAAATTGGCCTAGTTAAACCACTATCCTAAGTATAATTGACATTAATTGAAATTAGTGGAGCATTAATTGCCATCATCCAGTCACACCCATGCCTTCCTATAGTCAAGGAGGCTAACTGGAGCACTCCGAGGGTGATCTGAGTGATATTAGTGCATCTAATTGCTAACTGGTGGTTACAATCAGTTCAACCAGTCAGTTAAGGCACCTCCTCTCATTAAATATATTATTTAATAATTATTTAATGATTATTTATTATTATTTAATGATCTGGAGTCAACATGGCACCTCCACCAACTTCTGATGGTTAGTTTAGCTTCAGTTAACTTCATCAGGGTTCATTGAAGTCATGGAGCACTAGCACTTGATGGTTGGATTGCTATGACATGTGTTTGATCTCCTTCAATTGAGATTTATTCATTTATTGCACTTCGACTTCAGTTAGGGTTTGGTGAGTCAATTAGGGTTTTGGTCAAGTGGTTAACTGAGTGTGATTGAATGGCTCAGAGTCAGTTAAGCCAGACTCACTCATGATTTTGAATTGCCTCCTTAGGTATTCGAATTTCTCATTGATTCAAGCTATTGCTTGACATTGTTATTGTAACTATTCATTGTTTATTGAATATACAGAGAGGAAACCATTCTGGTTCTGATTAACACCATTTCATGAGTATTTGTTGATTATTCTTTGATGAGATTGATTCTTTGTTCCTAGATCAATGTGCAAGATTAATAATATTTCCTACCAAGCACTGAAAAATCAGCATGCCGAAGGAAACAAGAATCACCCCAAGCAAGGAAAGACTCAAAACAACATGGATCACTCATGCATTCCAAGTCCAAAACAAACCAAAAACCTACTCACGAAAATGAAATGTATATTTCCAATTCCAATGAATGATATCTACAGAAAGGAGCAAGAGGTTTCAAGCAAAGAAAAGAATGTAAACTCCAATGCAAGAAACATAAACTCTCTTTGAATGTAGAGGGACTATAACATTCAAAGCGACTGCAGGGCCTACCTGGCACCATGCAGATGAAGTTGCTGATAGGCGGTTTTGAGGTAGAACGGCTCCTTGCTCACTGGATTCAGGCGGTGGCACCACGTATGGATAAATAGACTTAGGGGGTGGCACCGCTCCTTGCCAACAGAACATGTGCGGTTCCCTATGTAAATCCAAAACATCAAGGAGAATGACAGATCAAGTAAGGAAAATACTAGATCGAGGTAAAAACTGTTGAATTGAGTATGGAAATAGAGCATAAAATACCGGAATGACTCATATCTGAACAAATCTGGAGGTTTTAAACCCAAATAGAGTCAGTCGGAGAGTAGATCTGACTGAAGAGAGTTGAAGAAGGAGCCTCGATTTGGACAAGAGTTGTAGACTAAGGAAGATCGGAATGACTGATACACAACTTCATTCCCCAGTATGGTCGCCATATTTGTCAGCTGGAATATTTCACCTCCTGCGGACAGCAAGGTGTTCTACTGGTCTAAACGGTTTAGATCCAAAACAAATAGAGGACAGAGGTTGAAGAATCTCCCTAGATGCTGTAGATATTTGGAATACAAGGCTTTTATAGTTCACTTGTCTACCTACAAAAAATCTTAGCACGAAACGAATCAAAGCAACCAGAATATGATCTACTAATCTATGCTAGTGACTAAGGAATCTAGCAACATATATATGCGAAATCACAAGAACAACATCATATTTGGGACATAAATCAACTTGCATTAGAAATATGAAGAAGTTTACAACCAAGCCTTAGTGTTGACATGCATCTCCATGAAACCGGCTCTTCATCCCCAAAATCTCCGACTCTAACTCTCTATGCTCTCTCCAAATGATCTTGGGTCAAGAATCAATCCAATAGCATAACAATACCTTCAATGTTCTCTCCTCAACCATGGCTATGAGCTCATATTTATAGGGCTTTAATGGATAGATATGGTTGAGAAATTAGTGGGTGAGGTCGCCTCTAAGATCCTAGGATGAGGGATATCAAGCTCAACCAACCCATAGCAGTAGGGATAAGGCAGTACACGAGGCTTATCATCTGGAAGCCTTGAGAAAATTCTCTTTTTCCCTTTTTACCCAAGGTAACGCGCTTCTCTTTCTATGACAGAGAGGTTCTGACAATAACCTCCTACGGACTAAGGGTAATGGGCGGTGGCACTGCTTGTGGACAACTGATGAAAGGCGGTGCGAGCAGGGGTACTGCTCCTAGATAAAGGGGCATGCATGGTGTTGGGAATTTGTATGACAGATTGATGAAAAACCATTTAGTTTCCACTCCAAAAGCTGGGATTCAGGGCAAGTAGGTATGTCAAATGTCTTATAACATGATGGTGATATGATTTTGGTATAACACATATGTTTTTCTATAACACTTACAACATAAGATAAATCAGTTCTTGTATGTGTAAGATAGAGCAAGCTACCAACAAGCTGCTTGTAGAGTGTAAAATATACCAATGGAGAATTTCCAAATTCACATAATTTGATGCCAGAAAGGAAATGGAACTTGGTTGCATTACAATCAGCCATGTCAAACTTATTTATAAGGTCTGAATCATACTTTGGTTGAGTCAGCATAATTCCCCTTTCATATTGCTCAATTTCCAATCCCAAAAATTGCCTTAGCAATCCTAGATCGATCATGGAAAATTCACTGTGTAGAGATGACTTAATTGAACCAATTGAAGTGTTACAACTCCCTGTAATTAAGAGGTTATCAACATAGAGAAAAATGACCAGAAAAATCCCATCATGTTTCTACAAATATAGATTTGGATCAGATTTGCATCCAATGAAATCAATAGAGAGCAAGAAAGCATCCATTTTTGCATACCAAGCCCTACGGGCTTGCTTGAGTCCACAGAGTGATATCTTCAACCTACAAACAAGTGAAGGATACTCTTGGAAACATTCAGGTTTCTGCATGTAGATATAATCCTGTAACTAAACATGTAATAATGCACTCTTCACATCCATATGGTGCACTTTCCAACCCTTACTAGTTGCAATTTCTAGAACTAGTCTTATGGAGTCCATCTTTGAAAGCGGTGAAAAGGTCTTGGTGTAATCCACACAATGGAATTGAGAGTAGCCCTTAGAAACTAATATGGATTTTTATTTCACATCTGAACCATCAGCATCAATTTTGGGTCGAAATATCCTCTTGCATTGAACAAGCTTCCTCTTGGGAGGAAGGGGAACCGATTCCCATGTCTCATTCTCTTGGAGAGAATGGAATTCTTCTTCCATTTCTGTTTTCCATATTGGGTCATGAAAATCTTGCTGATATGAATGTGTATCATATTCAATCAGCATATAACATTTCTCAGAAATATCACTTTCACTATCAAAGGAAGCATTGTTAGATTGAGATCTAGTCTTCCTAGGCTCTTGGGGATTGCCAACCAATTCCCCTGCAGCTTGTATGATTTTTTCAGCCCACTTGGGCCTTGATGGTGACTAATATATAGAAATGTCATCTACAGCCATATTATTATCATAAATATCAGAAAATAAAGAGCATGAATCATCACTTACATCATCAAATTGTTGAGGAGAAGAGCATTCCCTTGGTGCAAGCTCAAAATCGGGTATTGGTTCCTCTTCGAATTGCACACTTCTCTCAATGAATTTATTGAGTGTGGAAGCATCAAATAGTTTGTAACCTTTTTTATATTCACCATACCCAACCATGATGCACTTATTTCTTAGTGGCTTCAAGGCCTTCCTCTTTTCATAAGGGATTCGAGCCCATGCTCTTGATCCAAAAATCCCGAAATTTGAGACATTTGGTTTATGGCCAAACCATGCCTCGTAGGGAGTCTTTCCTTTGAATGATTTATGGAAGGATATGTTCTATATATGTGCATAAAAATTAATATCCTGATCCCATATCTTGGGACTTATATCCCTTTCTTGAATCATGCATGTGGCCATCTCCTTGAGAGATCTATTTTTCCTCTCTGCCACGCCATTTTGTTTTGGTGTGTAGGGAGTTGAATATTGCATTTGGATGCCCCATTCCTCACAAAGGTGCTGCATTTTTTTTTTGACATACTCCTTCCCATTATAATTCTCAAGGATATTAATACTATACCCACTTTGATTCTATACTAGTGCCTTCCAAATCTTCAATTGCTTAAAAACTTCAGATTTTAATTTAAGGAAGTACACCCAACAAAATATCTAGTAGTCATCAATAAATGCGAGTACATACCTTGATCCACCATAGGATGGAATGGAAAGATGAATAATCATATCAAAATTTACCAACCCAAGTGGTTGTGTGGCTCTCCTTTCCATCTCCTTCTCATAGCTTCTCTCTCGATGCTTCCCAACTACACACCCAATGCAAGCTCCATTTGATGATTTGATTTGTGGAAGTCCGTCCACCATCTCATCTCTGTGTAAAGATTGGAGGTACTTGTAGTTCACATGACCAAACCTCTCATGCCATATCTTGGAACTCTCATTGCCATGTGACAAGAGATCTTGGTCATTGGAAGTAGGGAGGAAATTTGAAATCTTGTACATCCTCTCATAGTGGTTTGCATACCCAACTGCAACAACTTGGTTTGACGAGATTTCTGCAATCTCTACCATGTCTGGAGTGAATGTCACTCTTTTTGATTCTCTTGTATGGTTCATTTGATAGACTAACAACAAATTTTATTTCAAGTATGGTACATACAACACATCACTGAAGAAACCATGCTCTAAATCAATGCTACCAATTCCCTAATTGGTATGGATTTCAGAGTCATCCCCCATTCAAACTACCGGGTCATCATTCAAATGCATGGAGGAGAAGAGCTCTCTGGTGGCTAGCATGTTTCTATAAGCCCATGAATCAATGATGAAGGATGAGGAATTATAGGTACCTGCTACCAAGGTACGACATTTCTCCTTGTTGTCTGAACTGGAGGTGCCATATTTCTTCCTTGCACCATCTGGGACAGGGATGTAGTTTTTCTCCAGCAGCTGCGCCATTTGGTCAATGGTTTTGTTCATGCATGAGCTCTCTGGATGCTGTCCCTTGTGTTAATAGGTGCATTTGGTATTCTCTTTCCCTTTCTTGTCCTTCTCCTTGGGAAGATTCGAACCCCCATCACTGGATTTGGGTTTTTCTGATTTTCTCTTCTCTAGTAGCTTCAAATTATTTTCCTTCTCCTTTCCCTTGGAGGAATTCAAAACTCCCATGGACAAGGCTTGATCCTTATCCTTGATGGTGTCCATTTGTACTATCTTGTCTTTCTTTTGAGTGAGGGACTCCATGAAGCTACCTAGACTTGGCATTTTCCAGTTTCGAAGTGTTAACTTGCTAGAATGAAATGTGCTGACAAAGACTGAGAAAGACAAAGACAAAGGGACATCTAGTGGGAACAAAATAAAATATACAGAAATAAAGGATCACGATACATATTTATCAAAGAATGTTACAAATAATTTGAAACTTCCATAAAATTCCTCTTCAAGGGACTCCCATCCTGGAAGGAAAGAAATGGAAATCATGGGTGAGTCAGAGAAATAAAATCCAAAGGGATCTAATCCATACAAGAAAGCAACAAAAGAAGCATCAAACTTGACAAAATCCTTTGGAATGAAATACTGAAAGGTGAACATAATGAATTGGATGAGAATAAAGGTTTGGGCAGGGTCATGAAAACATAAAGTCCGTTGATGCCAGTTTCTGTGAAGCAAGTGTGCAAAGAAAGATTACCTGACCAAGTGAAAGAAGTCAAAATTGAAAGTGGTCATAAATATTTTCATCTCATCAAATCAATATTGGGACATAGAATAATAAAGATTACAAGACAAGTGACCGTTCAAAAGACCATATGGGTGCCAAGGAAAGGCATGGGCCAAAATATGCCACAAATGAAACTTCAAAAGAAAGGGATTCTGGGAAGGGTCTCTCTGATGAAATGGTTGGTAGAGATAAGGAACTTGAAAATCAGCATGGATCAGCCAGTAAGAAAAAACAAAAAGACATGCACAGAGATGTTAATTCATCTAAAGGTGCATCAAAAGAAAAATCTAAGGATCATACAAGATAATCATACAGAGATCTAAGAAAATACAAGTATGCCAAGGATTCTTTGACCTCATAAATTTTTGTACTTGAAGGTATCAAAGTTCAAAAAGAATCAAAGCATGCATTTTCCAAGGACTATTACAAAGATTATGTCAAAGAAGATGGTGTTGTAGAAGAAAGTGTCCTATGGATAGGTTTTAAGAGGCCATCAAGTACTGGGGTTGAAAGAGAGATGCATATAGTTCTACAAGTATATATATATATATATATGTATGCAAATTTCAGAGATTAGAATGGTTCATACCTTAGCCAAATGAAGGTTGATCCAAGAAGCCATTCAATCCTCTTCTTGCTCCTCTTGGTCCAAGAGACCTGCAAAATGAATTATACTTTCCACAAACCAATATGACTACATGTAAAAAAATGATAATCAAAGTAATATGAAATCCTAATCTGATTAACATAAACATATGATCATAAACAAAGATTCAATCACACATTGGACAATAATTTTGGAAGAAGAAGGACATCACATATTTATTAATCATGAAAAGAAGTACAATTATACATTTTCTTCAAGTCAAGCACCTCACAAAACCTTGATCTGGTTCTGCTACTTCTCTTCTCCAAGGAACTCAGCCTCCAAGATCTGCTACACAAGGAGATGATCACTATGGAAAAGGTGGGGGGAAAGATAGTCCCAATTCCTCCAACATACCAATGAAAATATTCAAGTCTCCTCTCATGGACCTCTCTACCTCTATTTATATGTTTATGAATAGATAGGGTCAAAGACAAAGTAGCTACAACTTAAGGAGTAAGTTTCATAACCACCCAAACTACCCAAAGTTCGAGAAACATCCATTTTTGACATCTATAGGAAAAATCCATGGGCTATAGTGACAACAGTCACGTATACAAGTAATATATGCGGGTTGCGATGAAAATAATCACGTATGATTTGTGGGTTGAAATGGAAATAGTCACATACACAGAGGGATACACAGGAACCATGTAGAACAAGTCTCGGACAATACGTGGGTACAATGTATGACAAGTCATGTATAGGTCAAATATGCTCATTTAAAGGGTAATTTTGGGAATTTTCATACTTTGGTGTCTTCTAAATTTTTTTATCTGACTCAAATATATTTCCAAAGGTGTAGAGAGGAGGTCAAATGGAGTTACAAAACTCTGGATATGGGTCCTCCAATATAGGTGTTTTTTCAGTGAATTTCAACAACTTTCATGAAGTGTTGTTAGAGCAGAGTCCTGCAGCTACAGGCGAAGCTGCCATTTTGGTGGATAGACAGTTTGGTGGAGGTGAAGAGATAAGGTAAAGATACGACACCATAGCATGTTTCTAGCTGCATAGTAGAGCCGAAAACCGTGACTGTTGGGATAGAGAAGTCAAGGAAGATGACAGTACCTGAGCGGCTAAGAAGAGAGAGCTCAACCACTGCATTGAAGGCAGTGGCGAAGACAGGAGGGATCAGCTACCCTCATAAAGGAAAAGGAGTGACTAGGCCGAGGTATTGAAGATGAAGGACAGAAGATGGGAAGCAGTGCATAGTACCCATGGTTAGCGCCGGGAAGCATGGAATACTGCAGAGAGCAGTGGTGTGACGGAAAGCAGCTACCCCAAGTACATATATGTCGACTGTCACTAGTTAGGGTTTTGTGTTACTGTTGGGACAGGCCCACAGTGTTGTAATGGCGAGACCTTCGGGTCGCCTATAAAGGGATGTATTTTTTATTGTAAAAGGTTATCTAGTTAGCCATTGAGTCTGTTAGCTCACAGTTACCTTGTATTGTAATAGAGTTGAGCTCTAGTTCTGTATTCAGTCGGTAGTATCTTACTGTAACTAGTAGCTAGCTCATTGAGCACGTATGTAACAATCCATAGGGATTGACAGAGAGAGAGAGAGAATGAGAGTATATTGTAAGAAGGCAATATAGAGATAGAGAAGAGATCTAGGAGAGAAGGGCTCCAGGGAATGAGTGCGGAGTTACCCAGAAGATCTCTAGCTGCATATGCGATGTAGCAGAACTGTGTACCTCTCTTAAGTTATAATATAGAAACACAGTTATGTGGACGTAGCTTCTACCCTGGAAGTGAACCACGTAAAATTAGAGCGTTATGTGATTGATTCATGTGATTGTATTTACTTGTTATAGCTGTCATTCATTACATGAACTTTGCTTACAGTAAAATGTATGTATGTGTTATTCAGTTCACAACATATTAAAAGGATAAATGCAAGTTGAAGTCTTTAAGGATTTTGTATAAGAGTTTTTCTATGTTTCACTTAAGATAGTTAAGAGTCACAGTGTAAAATAGTCGTGTGTGTTGAGTCCTATAAGTTGAACACCAGTACGCTAAGTACACTGAGTCGCAGTGGTAGGATATCGCAGGGAGGCGATATCGCACCATCAGAGGAGCTGTGGTACGCGGCACCGCAGGTTGAGGATTGAACGTAGGAGAGAGTTACGTGTTTCCTAGGGTGCGGTGATGCGATAAGGACTAGAGTCATCACGAGTAAGAGGAAGCTGCGCATCGCAGAGAGAGGTCTCGCAGGCTAAGAAGAGCTGCGAGACGCACACAGGACACCATACAGAACCTGGTCGAGACACTTGAGTCTTTGGCCAACCCATTAGGATCACTTCGGGTGAGACTTCAGGCTGCTCCACGGTCTGTTGCCGAAAGGGCCAGTGAGCTAGGGGTGTTGTTGGTACATTATAGTAAACCCGGGTCTACCCAGCAAACCAACAAATGGTTTCGTTGCCGGTTTTGAACAAACTGAGCACTGATGTTCTGGTGGCACCCTACTAGAGACGAACTCAACGAGTGGGTTGGGTCTAAGGAGAAAGAGTTTTCCAAACACGAGAACAAGAGTCCTAGACTGAGTACAGAGGACTGGTTACAAAAACATATCGTTACAGACCTGCATGCGATATTTTTTGCGACCTTTGGAAACGAGCTTTACGACTGGTTATTAAAGTTGACTGATATGAGCATATTCAAGAAGAAAAGAAACATTGTCTGGACACTGGAGCTGATTCAGACTGTGAAGAACCTTGATAATCCCATTATGAGGACAATAGACTTCTAGCTTGCGAGTGTGCTAGAAGGCTTCATCACAGAGTTTGCAGTTAAACAGAAAAAAGCTTCAACGAGGCTGAGCGGTACTTCTTCAAAGGATATCGCGGTAAGTACCTAAAATATTTAAACTTGTCCATTAAGATGTTATTACATGAAAAAGGAACAATGGATCTAGTTTCAGATGAATGAGTCAAGATAGTAATGTCACAAGAGTTTGAAAGTGATTTTGATGACATTGGACGTACACGTAGTGGAAAGAAATACAAAGTAGATTTCAGCTCTTCCATATTTGAAGACAGTTCAGATAATACTAGACAGCAGAGTCACAGTACCACAGAAAGAACATAAGGGGGTATCCCTTACCACCCTTATACCCCACAGAAATAGATCAATACTCAGAACAATCCCATAGGAACTCCATCTAGTAGTTCCCAGATAGTACACACTACCACTACATCACCTCCACTGACACCACCGAGTGGTAGTAACACAGCAAATCAACTTCCACCATGTAGAAATAGAATGGGGGATGATATGAAGATACCTATATTTAAGGGTATAGGGGCAGAGGACCCAGAGCAGCATTGGTTTCTATGTGAAGCTGTGTGGACCATTAAATCAATCAATGATGATAATAGTAAATTTGTATAGTTGGTCACCACACTGAGAGAATGAGCCTTAACATGGTATATGAAGTATGCATCAACGGTACCTAGAACACTTGTCCAAGTCAGGACCACCATGATTAAAGAGTTTAAGAAACCTAAGTCTGAGTTACAGTGCATTACAGAGCTCAAAGACATCAAACAGTTACCTATAGAGTCAGTGTGGGACTTTGATCAGAAATTTAAAGCCCTTATAGAGAAAGTCAGCTTTGAGTTTGCACCGGAGCAGCATAAGGAATGGTTTATTGTAGCACTGCTCCTTCACATCAGACTACCATTAATGCAGCAGAAACTATAGACACAGGATGACGCATTGGAGATGGCGATGAAACTAGAGGCTTTACCTCTAGCTGAAACCAGCACATGTATGACAAATATGCAAAACCAGTTGGCTAATCTCATGATATAGATGCATGAGCTTAAGAAAGGGAAAGAGGTTCCGCAAGACATATGGTGTGTAAAGTGTAAAGCATAAGGCCATACTAAAGATAATTGTCCAGTCTTTGTAGAATATATAGCAACTGGGGCTCCTAACCCCTTACCACAGACCCACGGGCCGTGGTGTGAAATATGCAAAATAAGAGGAAATCTACCTCACTAGTGCCCTCTACTTCAGAAGTACGTATAGACACCTAAGAACTTATACTGTGTCTTCTGCAAGTCCATAGGCCATGATGAACACGATTGACGAGCCTATGATATCATGGTCGGGAGCAAGCAGGATTTGTACAGAGTCCAATCAGAAACACAGGGTCCAGCAGCGGGACCACAGTATGATCAGGCTCATGTTGGCCGTGGAGGAGGATTCATAGGACAAGGACGTGGAGGAGGCTTTGGCCGGGGAGAAGGCTTTGGCCGCAGTCACGGACCAGTCACTTGTTACAACTATGGAGTTCTAGGACATTATGCTAGAGACTGTCAGAGCCCTACCACCACATGTAACTATTGCAAATATTACGATCACGCTATAGAAGACTGCCCTACCTTGATAGCTAAGATCAGAGAACCTAAGCTAGCAGTACACCAGAACATCCAGCTTATTGCTACTGAGTAGGAAGAACCAGAACCAAGAGTCAACATTGTGACTCACAGCGGTGCTTCCACCAATGGGACATCGCAGTTTACTGAAAAGACCACAGGTCAGGAGTGGGTGCGTAAAGCTCCTAACAAAGCAACACCACTTGACCTACAGAAGAATAAATAGACATTTTAGGAAGCTAAGAATTTCTTTAATGACCCTATGCAATCAGGATTGTAGGTACCGCCGTCTAGGGGCATACCGCAGCAAGCACCTTGTGGCGTTAGCCCTGTACAGATATCGCAGGCTACCACATCGGGCACATGCGACAAGGACGAGTTGACAGGAAGTGTACAATCCTTCCTGCGGAGTTGTTTAAAACTCGTGAGAAATGAGAAACCTATCGGAGAACTTCAGCGCATCATAGATTAGTGTCAACCATCTTCTTCCGTGAGCAGTGCACAGTGTGTTGTTCATAGCATTATGGGACATACAAGAATAGGAAGAGAGATGCGACTCATAGCACAGGTTGGAGAATTTGAAATGGACGAGGTGATCCTAGATCTAGGATCAGAGGTAAATTTTCTGACTAAGCAGACATGGGAACAGATGGGTAGCCCTAAGTTAGTCAGATTGCCTATCCATCTTAGATTAGCTAATCAGTAGCAGGTATCACCCCTGGGTCGATTATCGCAGGTACCAGTTGACATTGACGGAGTTCGTAGCTCTGCGGACTTTGAAGTTATAGAAATCATTGGTGATAGTAGATCATATCCAACACTACTAGGCATTGATTGGGCGATCAGTAACATCGCTGTTATCGACTTAAAGAGAAGACAAATGACCTTTGAAGACGTGCAGATCCGGGTCATCGCACCGTTAGATCCTCTTCAGGGTCCTAGATACATTGAACCTATCTGAGCAGAGGAAGAGGCACATAACATGGAGAGTCTCTATCAGATGACTGCGAACCAGAGTGACTACATCAATCCAACTGTAGAAGGTAACATTAGTTGGCGATGCGACAGCTCATGCACATCGAATTCGGATGTTGGTCTAGAGAACTGGCAGAACAGACTTTACGAAGTCTCAGCGCGCAGATGTGCGTACATGACTAAGTCACTGTGATGGATTGGTGCAGAGATCAACGAGATTCCATCATTTCATGGTCTAACAGATATCCAAGACTTTCTCACGGAGTTTGAACAACAAATTCCTCACGAACAGAGGATCACAACTATGGACCTTGCAGTACGAGCCACACCTGGAAGATGGTGGTATGCACATAAATAGAATATCGCATCATGGGATGATCTTAAGAGATTGATGGAAATCAGATTCTCTACCAACAGTGAGTATGTCCAGCAGAGATACATAGGAGAAAGTGACCCCAGGTCACATATTCAGACGTGTGAACAGGATTGGTTGGACATTCTCGAGGATGAATGGGTTCACTGATTCATTCACATTTTGGACACAGTTCCATGGAACTAGTACACAGAGACTGAATTGCGCAAGGGAATGACTACATGGCCACTTCTAATAGACAACTTTCTACTTACCTTCTCTTTTGAATCTGAGTATCCAAATGTTGATCAGGCCCTAGATGTAATAAAGATTAAGATATTTGAGGATTGTGCCCTACCAGTACATACTCAACCTGAGTGGGCCATCCAGTTAGAAGAGGTGCTAGAATGTTATAAATTTGCATCAGAACCAGAGGATGAGGATGAGGATCCTCGTAACATCAACATTCCAGAGTCAGAAGGGACTCGCGATGTTGATGGACCGAAGCTACAGATTCCATTAATCACATAACCGATCAAGATTAAAAAGATCAATATTGGTACAGACACAGAACCAAAGTTTTCCTCTATTGGAGACTATTGGACCGATGAAACAGTCGGACAGATTGCAGACTTGCTACATGACTATCAGGACCTATTTCCCACCAAGTTCACAGAGATGAAGGGAATAGTCGGAGACCTGGGAGTAATAAGGATACCATTGAAAGAGGATGCTAGACCAGTCAAGCAGCGTCCATATAGATTAAATATGTGATACAAAGAAAAAGTTAAGGATGATATTGATAATATGCTAGCAGCAGGCATCATCGAACCAATGGAAGAAAGCGAATGGGTTAGTCTCATGGTTGTGCAAGAAAAGAAAACTAAAGGAGACATCAGGATCTGTGTCGACTTGCATAAACTCAATGACGCATCGCTTCATGACCCATTTTCGACACCTTTCACTGATGAAGTACTAGATATAGCAAGTCACAAGAAGGGAGGAGCTGTTCAGCTCAACAAACTGAATGGGGAGCTTCTTCCCATGATGATCAATGGAAGTATGCTTAAGCTCTATAGTGACAGCCACTCCACCCCTCAGCCCTAACTTAGAGTCGCGAGCGGTGCAGATGTCCAATGTAGTTGAAAGGAGGCATCGCACTGGAAATTAGTCTCCACTGGAAGGTATTCTAAGTATCAGGAATCGCATAAGGATGGTTCATTTTGCGGAAAAAAAAACGCTTAAGTTTGTTTTGATCAAGTGATGCGGTGTGGCATCGCAGCAGCGCGATGTTTCTCCATGCCACGTACCTAGTTTGCAATGAGACAGAGGGTTAATCAAGTCACCTTCTGACAGGAAGTTAATGAAGAAATGACCAGTATACCTTACCGTAGATTTGGGCATAGCATAATCAATTGTCTAGATTTGGCAAATCTTCGATGAGACCGGCGCCTGCATACACATGCTTCGAGGGAAATTGATCGGATTTTAGCATTTATTGAGGATCAGAATGACGGGTATGGTCTCATCCAGGCATTAATATGACCGACGGGTTCAGTCTAGATGACCGTTGCATCCAGGATTATCACCTTCGGCATAAAAGCAGAAATTATCATTCAGGAGGGTGACATTTGCAAAGATCCTAGAGCTATAGAGTGCATTGTTAAGTTTTCCTGTGCAGAGCTAATTTCATTACAGAGTGCTGTGATTTCCACAGTTTGCAGCCATTGCCAATCCAGAGTATAACACCGAGTGGGTTCTATCCGAGGAGGAACCCATAGAATCGATTTTGGAAAGATTTGAGTGTGGAGGCCTTATGTCTGCTATGACGACGCCGCCTAAGGGTGTCACGCCAAGATCATCACAGACCGGAAAACTACCAAGGATGAGGAGCCAAGCTCAATTACAAGAAGAATCCAATCCGGAGCTGGACGAAGAAGTTCATAACGCAACAACCTACATCATACCACAAGTTGACGGCGCACTAGAGGTAAAAATTCCCAAGAGTGGTAAGTTTCCTATTCCTATACCACAGATCAATTCTCGAGTAAAGGAAGATGGAGATCTATTAGGATATGTCGATGTTGTTAAATTTGTATATTATAACCTAGGTGATAGTAAGACATATCCTCAGTTTCGGCCGAATCAGTATCTTACAATTCAGAAGAACCCAAGGATAGGTGCAGATGAATATGTTCCCGTGGAACATGTCCAGATTCTGGAGCACTCAGGCCTGCTCAATCTGTTAAGAATACTACATTTTGGACAAGGCGCAGAGGTTAATGCCATGGTGTGCATCCTACTTTCATGTGTACATGGGGGTTACTTCTGGCTTGGTAACAAGGTTGACCTGAACATCGACCTGATACACCGCATCACTGGGCTGTCCAAGACTGGTCAAGACCTGAAGACAAATATAACAGGAAAGACCAAGGATTCCAAGCTATCACCAGCCCTAGTCGCCAAGTATAAACAACAAAGAGGAGGTCGGGCTTACAACATCGCAAGCTTAACAGACAATACACTCAGATTTACAGCTAGTATGCTTGCAGGAAGAATGTTAACCAAGGTTCACCCAAAGGAAGTCACATGATCAGTAATTAACCTAGCCATACAAGTTGTAGAGGGAGAACCGTTCAATTGGTCTTTATTTTTGTTAAATATGTTTCAGTAATATTGTTTGCAAGCTCAGGATGAGGCAACCCACCCGTTCCATTTCTTGTGGTTGCTGATACTCTATGCATTCGTCGGGTGGAAGGAGCCACCCCATACCCAATTTCGACAGCTAGCGAGTGGTGAGCCCAGAGGTGCACGCTACACAAAATTATGGGAGACTAGCAGCCCAGCCAAGAAAAAGGTCAATGCAGTAGTATTCTATGAATACTATAGGCTGTTGAGGAACATCCTCCAAGAAACACCATGGATCAACAAGGAGATCGTGGACACATATGATGATTGGCTTGAGTTTATGGTGGACCGCCACAGAATTTACCTACGGACAAAAAGGGCTAAAAGGGATAATTGGGCTAATGGTTGGTTTAGGATGATAGTGAAGGATGTTGAGGACGTCATCAACGACTTTGGTGATGACTGGAAGCAAGAGTTAGAAGATACCACACCCCTACCATCAGGTACCGCACAGACAGACCCATCGGACAAAGGCAAAGACAAAGTGGAGACCCAGACGCAAGATACAGCACAAGTGCCACTACCAGGAGAAAAGAGGAAAGATTCACAACAAGTGCCACCAGAGGCACAGATGAAAAAGGAGGGAGAAGAAGGGACACTAGAGACATAGAAGAAGAAAAAGCACAAAGCCACAAAACTACCTTCGAAGAATGCACTGATAGATGATGATTATGAACTCATTGCAACAAGAATGCATGACACATTGAAGGACTCATTTGAGGTGATGCAGACATCGTAGGCAAAGATACAGAGCACGGTAGAGAAGCAACTTCTGGACTTAAAATAAATTACTGAGAAGACTTCCATGATACAAGTTCCAACGGTAAATGTGACCGTAGGAGAAATTTCAACACAGTCGATTTCCCGCGAGGAAATCTTGACAATGGATCACATCAATACAGTCTTGATACCACCAGGGAGCATCTGATTCCCTGTGTCAATGATGGATGCACCGATACAGATTAGGAAACCTGTCGAAGTTAACCTCGCAGAGTTCCACATTGATCAGTTACAGATGATCCAGCAGCAGCTAAGCGCTGAGCTCAAAGGTAGAGAGCTCACGACTTATAAACAAAACACACAGCTAAAACAAAAGAATGCAGCACTCGCCACCAGCTATTAGAAAAAGGCAGATGAGTTAAGAATATATGAAGAAAGAGAACAAAATCTCTCTCAAGTCTTACAGAGCATCGCATTGGAGTTACCCCAATGTAATATTGAGTTCGCCTTGCTTCTCCCGCAGAAGGTAAGAAGAGTTGCAAACAGAGAAAAAGCTCTGGAGGAAAAAGTAAGCAGAATGGAAGAAACAGTGGCCAAGATGGAGGAAGACCACAAAGCGCAGATTGATGAGCTTGAGGCTAGACCACCGGGCACCCCCCAGGAAGACAAGGAAGCCAGAGTAGAGGCCTTTCGACTCACTTCCGTGCAGATGAAATCTCGCATAGACGATGCAATGTCGGTGCTAGCTGATGTGACGAACACATGGTCGGAGTTAGATGAGCCTCTCAAGAAAGTATAAATCCAGCAAAGTATTCAACAGATAGAGAATACCACAGCAGTAATGAAGGAAGAAATCAAGAGCTTAGCAGCTCTTCAGAAGATGAGAAAGACGACGAAGATGAACCGCTTGCAGTAGGAAGCGCAGCGGTTGAGAGCAAAGGAGATACACATCAATCACCTACTTCAACCATATCAGGAACAAATCACAGAGCTAGTCGATGCATTTGAGTAGAAATTTGGGGAGTTCACTGCCACCAGAAATGAAATTGATGCAGCAGAAGACTCCAGTATTAGTCAAGCTATGCTTGACTCGGAACAAGATCCTGTCGCAGCTATGCAGAACAAAGTCGCAGGACTTCGAGACAAGCTTCAGCGCACTTCGCAGGAAGCCAAGGAGAAGCTACAGTAGGAGAAGCCCGCTGGTAGTGGCTCGGGGGCGAGCCACAAGGAAGTGGTAGGGGGCTGTTGGAGCAAGGGCCCGCAGCTACAGGAGAAGCTACCATTTTGGCGGATAGACAGTTTGGCGAAGACGAAGAGATAAGGTAAAGCTACGACGCCGTAGCATGTTTCTAGCTGCAGAGCAGAGCCGAAAACCGTGACTGTTGGGACAGAGAAGTCAAGGAAGACGATAGTACCTGAGCGGCCGAGAAGAGAGAGCTCAACCACTGCATTGAAGGTAGCGGCGAAGACAGGAGGGCTCAGCTACCCTCATAAAGGAAAAGGAGCGACGAGGCCGAGGTATTGAAGACAAAGGACAGAAGACGGGAAGTGGTGCATATTACCCATGGTCAGCGCCGGGAAGCATGGAAGACTGCAAAGAGCAGTGGTGTGACGGAAAGCGGCTACCCCAAGTACAGATATGCCAACTGTCACTAGTTAGGGTTTTGGGTTACTGTTGGGATAGGTCAATAGTGTTGTAATGGCGAGACCTTCGGGCCACCTATAAAGGGATGTATTTTGTATTGTAAAAGGTTAGCTAGTTAGCCATTGAGTCTGTTAGCTCATAGTTACCTTGTATTGTAATAGAGTTGAGCTCTGTTTCTGTATTCAGTCGGTAGTATCTTACTGTAACCAGTAGCTAGCTCATTGAGCACGTATGTAACAATCCACAGGGATTGACAGAGAGAGAGAGAGAGAGTGAGAGTATATTGTAAGAAGGTAATATAGATATAGAGAAGATATCTAGGAGAGAAGGGCTCCAGGCAGTGAGTGCAGAGTTACCCAGAAGATCTCTAGCTACATATGCGGTGCAGTAGAACGGTGTACCTCTCTCAAGTTATAATATAGAAACACAGTTCTGTGGATGTAGCTTCTACCCTGGAAGTGAACCACGTAAAATCAGAGCATTATGTGATTGATTCATGTGATTGTATTTACTTGTTATATCTTTCATTCATTACATGAACTTTGCTTACAGTAAATGTATGTATGTGTTATTCAGTTCACGGCATATTAAAAGGATAAATGCGAGTTGAATTCTTTAAGGATTCTGTATAAGAGTTTGCCTATGTTTCACTTAAGATAGTTAAGAGTCACAGTGTAAAACACTCATGTGTGTTGAGTCTTGTAAGTTGAACACCAGTATGCTAAGTATGCTGAGTCGCAGTGGTAGGATATCGCACCATCAGAGGAGCTGTGGTGCGCGGCACTGCAGGGTGAGGATTGAGCATAGGAGAGAGTTACGTGTTTCCCAGGATGCGGCAATGTGATAAGGACTAGAGTCATCACAAGTAATAGGAAGCTGCGCATCGCAGAGAGAGGTCTCGCGGGCTAAGAAGAGTTGCGAGACGCACACAGGACGCCATACAGAACCTAGTCGAGACACTTGAGTCTTTGGCCAACCCATTAGGATCACTTCGGGTGAGACTTCAGGCCGCTCCGTGATCTGTTGCTAAAAGGGATAATGAGCTAGGGGTGTTGTTGGTACATTATAGTAAACCCGAGTCTGCCCAGCAAACCAACAAGTGTCACATGGAAGTGTCGACCTGCAACAGAATCATGGGAAAGTGGTCATAGAAAGAGATGTGTCAGTTTGGGATGTAACATATGCCCCCTAATGTATGAGGTTATAGGGGAAGATGATATCCAAAATACATTATAAAGTAAACTGCTGAGTGTGGAGAGAGTGGAGAATCCAAGATCAAAAGGCTTGAATAGAGGTACCTGAAAGACATATAAATGTCAGACAAAACTAATCTCTGGGACATACAAGTCCATATAAAAATCATCGCCATAAGGATATAGGGGGATCCAACATGCGTAACTGATGGAACTATCATGGTCGCTCAATATGCAAAAAGGTACCATATCAAATCTAAAGGAGTCATGGCCACAAATGAACAAGGTGGATCCATGCTCAACAATCGATCATAGCCACAAGAATACAAGGTGGATCTATTTCTCAGCAAAATGTCATATTACGTGTCACAAGGTCTCACGCAACTTAGGAAATAACAAAAACTAACGAATATACTGTCAGCCCTAAGGTATTCAATCCAACCCACCGAAAAGGGTACAAATCCTAATCATGCGAATAAAGGAGCTGAAGTGAAACATGGAGTGTTGATGTATTTGTAACTTCAGAATATATTCACCTGTATATATTATGTATTGTACTCCGATGTTCCTATCGGGAAGTATCTGTAATGTAATTGAGTCATTACATACCCCAATGTTCCTATCGGGAGAGTCATTAAGGTAAACAAGTCATTTAAAGTCATAGAGGGTAACCCTCCTTATTTTTCAAGGGTTAAAGTCCCTGCAGTTTTGGGGCACTAGGGTTGTTAGAATATCCTAGAGAAATCGGCTAGAGATCGGCCCTGGTAAGTTATTGTCAAGTTGGGAGTTAGTATAAATAGAGAGTGAGACTCTCTATTTATCACACAGTCACTCACACTTAGTTGTAGCGCATGAGTGAGAGAGAAAAGTTGTCGGAGATCATCTTACTATCTTTGGGTTTTATTGTTGCCATTTGTGCTTATTCTATCTCTAAGGAAGTTGCAAGGTTTTATCCCTTATGGTTTCCCCGAGTAAAATATTTGTGTCTATTGTCTCTTGTGATTGATTGAGGTGCATGTTATTCTCTCAGATAAGATCCTAAGATAATACTGTCAAATTGATAAAAATACAACATGGTATCAGAGCTAACCTAAGAAGAAGACACTATGCAGCTATGGAATCTAGGGATTCCTAATTTTTGGGTCTCTCTCCACAATCCACCAACAAAAGGAGGTTGGGATGAACCTCCATTGAAGGGCACATCTTTCTGTCGAAGCAGAATCTGATTTTGAGCACTTTCAATTTTTGACCTACCACTATATCGAGAAATTAGCGCTTTTCACTGAAGAGGAATTTTTGAGTGAACCCAAGCTAGGATTTCGCTCCTCCTCAAAATTGAAGTTTAGAGAAAAGAATCAAGGTTTTTGGTTAGGTATAACTCCAGGAAATTCAAACCCTAATTTTCCTTGGAACCAAAAAACCAACACTACAGAAGATCAGCTGCAGATCTAGTTTTTCAGCTTCTCAAATTGGTAAGATCTAAATCTTTTGTATTTCCATTTGAGGTTCTCAGTTCAAATGTATGATCACACCAAGCTTGATGAAAATATTGAGGGAGATGATAACTTTTGAGCCTATAAGTACATGATCTCCCTGGTCCTAGAAGAAAATGAGTTGGACTCTTACATTAGTGAAGAGTTTCCAGTTCCAAAGGGAGATGAGGCTAGGCCTTTACATAAGAAGAAATTTATCATGACCAAGAGGATTATTTTTTATTCAATCAAGGATCACCTCATACCATAGGTGTCCTCCCTAAATACACCTAAAGATATTTTAGAAGCCTTAACCAAGGTGTTTGAAGGAAAGAACATAAATCGGAAGATGACTTTGAGGAACCAGTTGAAGAACGCGAAGATCTAGAATGCGGAGACCATACAATATTACTTTACAAGGGTCTCTCAGATCAAAGAGAAACTTGAAGAAGTAAATGAAGACGTGGAGAATATAGAGATTGTGATGACCACCTTGAATGGTCTCCCTAGGTCATGGGACTTCTTATTCAAGGGATTTGTGCTAGAAGAAAGCTAGTCAACTTCAGTAGACTATGGGAGGAATTCTCACAAGAAGAAGCTCGAATAGTATCCTGAGAAGAGAAGATGGGAAGTGAAGATCAAGCTCTCATAGTACACGCCAAGAAAAGGAGAAGGGACTATCATCACCCCAAAGGTAAGCATTCTCACCAGAAAGGTAACTCAAGAAAACCTAACAGAGATTTATCTAAACTCATATGTTTTAGTTGTGATGAGAGAGGACACTATGCCAGAGATTGTCCTAGGAACAAAAATGTCTCTCACAAGAAGAAGGGAAACAAAGGAAGAAATCATGCTCATGTTGCGAAGGATGATGAACCTTCCACAAAGAGAATCGAGGAAGAAAGTGATGATTCTTCAAGTGATGAAGAATATGTTATGATTTCCACTCTCATGGGAACTATCACACATGGAAACAATGATTGGCTTATAGACAGTGGGGATTCCAAACATATGACGGGTTTCAAAGAATACTTTGTGAAACTATATGAACATGAGTCACCTCACAAGGTGAAACTTGGGGATGACTACCAGTATCCAATCAAAGGTAGTGGTGAATCCTCCTACAAGCTAGACTTTGGAAAGTCTATGAAGATGTAGGATGTCATGTTTGTAAGAAGAATCTCCTCTCCATATCTACATTGGATGCAAAAGGAATAATGGTTGCATTTGTAGATGGCCAAGTTCTTATGTGGCGAAAGGGAAAGACTATAGATGATGTGGTAGTGATTGGGGAACAAGAAGGAGGACTATATAAATTGAAGGGCCAACTAGAACAAGCTTTGGTCCATGACTCAGTAGAGCCAAATGAACTTTGGCATAGAAGGATTGCACATGTGCACTATAGAGCACTACCACTTGCAAGAAAAGTTGTTTAAGGTCTTCCAGAAATACAGACACAACATGATGGTGTTTGCAAAGATTGTGCGAAAGGAAAGAACACAAATAAGACATTTCCAAGTAGCGAGAGCAAGGCAAAATGGATCTTGGAAATCATCCACTCTGATGTATGTGGTCTGATGTCATCTAGTTCATTGGATGGGTATGTATACTATGTTTCTTTCATTGATGATTTTTATAGGAAGACATGGATATACTTCTTGAAAAACAAATATGAAGTATTTAGAAAATTCAAGGAATTCAAAGCCTTGATCGAGAACCACACAGAAAAGAAGATCAAAAATTTTCATTTAGACAATGGTGGAGAATTCACATCAAATGAATTCAAAGAGTTATGTAGATATTTAGGGATTAAGAGGTAGTTGACCACTCCATATAATCCACAACAGAATGGGGTTGCAGAAATGAAGAATAGAATGATCATGGAAGTTGCAAGGGAAATGCTTCATGATCAAGAGCTTCCCATGAATCTATGGGAAGAAGCTGCCAGGACAGCAGTGTATTTACAGAACCGTACTCCACATAGAGTACTTGAGAACAAGACACCTGAAGAAGTATTTTCTAGCAAGAAGCTAGAGGTCTACCATCTCAGAATATTTGACTGTCCAATGTACATACACATTCCAAAAGAAAAGAGGACAAAGTTATATCCTTCTGGAAAGAAGGGTATATTTCTGGGATATAGTGAAAGCTCGAAAGCTTACAGAATATACTTCCTAGGATTCAAGAAGATCGACATTAGGAGAGATGTAACATTCGACGAAGACTGAGCTTACAACAAATCCAGAAAGAGACCAATTGAAGACTCAAAAGAAACATAAGTACCTAGAATTGAGGATA
Source organism: Pseudotsuga menziesii (assembly GCA_001517045.1). NCBI lineage: Eukaryota > Viridiplantae > Streptophyta > Pinopsida > Pinales > Pinaceae > Pseudotsuga > Pseudotsuga menziesii. The sequence goes on along the minus strand of LPNX011209496.1, from coordinate 334,217 downwards.
CAACTATGAATGATGAAAATCAAGATGAAGATCGAGAAATAGAAGAACCCCAGGAACCTATAGATCCACCCCAAGAGAAGAATCCTCACAAGAGGAAACCTGCATGGGTACGCGAGGCTATCCAAGGTGCAGAAAGATATGGGACTCTAGAAGAAATGCACAGAGAGAGGAAAAGAACTAGGTCCTACTCTGGTTATGTAACCTTGTTATGCTACGTCATTGACAAAGAACCTTCCAATTATGAAGAAGCGGTAGAGAAGAAAGAATGGAAGGATTCTATGATTGAGGAGTACTAGTTGATCATGAAGAATGACGTCTGGGATGTTGTCCCTAGACTAGAGGGGAAGTCTGTTGTGACTTCCAAGTGGATCTACAAGATCAAGCATGCTGCAGATGGAAGCATGGAGATATATAAAGCAAGATTTGTGGCTCGTGGCTTCTCCTAGAAAGAAGGAATAGATTATTGTTGTAAAGGAAAGTTTCCTATGGTTAGGGTTTAAGAGGCCATCAACGTACTGGGGTTGAAAGGTGGATGTACAATGTTCAGCAAGAATAAATAAGCAAGTTTCAGAGATTAGAATGGTTCATACCTTGAAAAATGAAGGTTGATCCAAGCATCCCTTCAATCCTCTTCTTGCTCCTCTTGCTCCTCTTGCTCCAAGAGACCTGCAAAATGAATTATACCTTCCTCAAACCAACATGACCACATATAAATGAATGATAATCAAAGAAACATGAAATAATAATCTAATTAACATCAACATTTAATCATAAACAAAGATTCAAGCACACATTGAACAATGATTTAGGAAGAAGAAGGAAATCTCATCTTTAGTAATCTTGAAAAAAAGTACAAATATACCTTCTCTTCAAGTTCAGCACCTCACGAAACCTTGATCTAGAGCTGCTGCTTCTCTTCTCAAAAGAACTCATCCTCCAAGCTCTGCAACACAAGGGGATGATCGCCAGGGAAAAGGTGTGGGAAAAGAGAGCTCCAAATTCTCCAGCATAACAATGCAAAGATTCAAGTCTCCTCTCATGGACCTCCCTACCTCTATTTATATGCTTAATGAAGAGTTAGGGTCGAAGACAAAGTAGTTACAACTGAAGGAGTTAGTTGCATAACTACCCAAACTACCCAAATTTTAAAATTCATATTTTTTTGACATTTTCAGGAGGCATACGTGGGTTGCAGAAGCAACAGTCATGTACATGAGGAGGTATATGTGGGTTGCAATGCAGAAAGTCACATATTTAAGGCATACATGACTATTATATATAGCAACTCGCATACGCATGCGAGTTTCCTTCAGGAAAGTCACGTACACATCCAAAACTCATTTTTAGGGTATTTCTAGGGATTTTCAGACTTTGGTGTCTTCTAGAAATATTTAGCTAACAGAAACATATCTCCAATGGCGTAGAGATGAGGTCAAACAAAGTTACAAAACACAAGATATGGGTCCTCCAAGTTAGGTGTTTTTTCAGTGACTTTCATGAAGTGTCGTCATGGAAGAGTCGACATGCGATGGAATCATGGGAAAGTGGTCACAGACAGAGATGTGTCATTTTGAGCTATAACATATTCCCCCTGATGTATGAGGTTAGAGGGGAAGATGATAGCTGAAATACATTATAAATGAAACAACTGAGTATGGAGAGAGTAGAGAATCCGAAATCGAAAGGCTCAAACAAAGGTACTTGAAAGAGAGATAAATGTCAAAAAAAACTGATCTCTGGGACATACAAGTCCATAAACAAAACATCACCATAAAAATACAGGCAGATCCAACATATGTATAACTGATGAAACTATCATGGTCGCTCAATATGAAAAAAGGTGCCATATCAAATCTAAAGGAGTCATGGCCACAAATGAACAAGGTGGATCCATACTCGACAATCGATCATAGCGACAAAAATACAAGGTGGATCTATGTCTCAGCAAAATGTCATATAAAGTGTAACAAGGTCTTGCACAGCTTGGGAAATAGAAAACATGATGATGCTATTGTCAACCCAAGGTCTTCAATTCAAACCGCCCAAAAGGTACGAATCCTAACCATGCGAATAAAGGAGCTGAAGTTGAACATGCAGGAAACCGTTTGATTACTGGTCAACAATGAGAACCGTTAACAAATGCGAGGGAAACCACCATTAATGAAAATGGTCCCCAAGGTACCTAGTACATTCTAACAAGTGTGAATACAAGGACCTAAAGTCGAACACTTGAAGAACCCATCGAGTAGGAGACATTAAGGTATTTCCACTACCCAATAGCGAGGGAAATTGCCATTGATGACTACAATCCCAAAGGTACTATTATAAAACTCTAAATCTCATCCCCAGAGCAAGATTTGTTGCAGTCGATAGGAAGAGATTCGTTGGAAGGAAGGAATTAAGGCATCCTTCATCATCCAACATGAGGTACATCAAAGACTAATTGGATCTAGAATTGGTACTGAATTTCATGACAAGGACCACTGAAGACATGATGTAATGAACTGATACCAGGGAATGGCCGACACAAAAGGTCAAGGCAACTGAAGAATGGCCGACAAAGGTTTAATCATTTAATAGTGAGAATGACACAAAAAGTGACTTAGGTAGCTTTTGACACAAAAAGGACCAACGACACAAATCTGCAATGTAGGAGACATTGACAGATTCCCCATATAATTGGAAAAGAAACCAACTGGAGGAGTAAGAAACTTCTGAATCGGGATAAGGTCAAAATACTAGGACCCAACTATTGATAGACTTAAAAATGGTGCTTTGTTCAAAGAAACAAGACTTGCTGCCATGATGTAAAAAACATGTGAATGAACTTCCCTTCCCCTCATTCTTGTAAAGGTTTAATGAGTCCAAGAAAGCAAACTCGGGACCATCTTCATTTTTGGCAAGCTCAAAGAAAATACAGAAGAATGCTTGATAAAGCACTGATTCGTGGATTTTATGGGCCCAAACTAGTACATTATCGATGGTGTTTTCATAGTTTAGAGAGTCTGAAAACTCCAAAGAAGACTCTAGTGGGGTGCTTTTTCATCCAATTTAGTCTCCTGAGGCTGAAAAAGTATAAAACAAACCGCATAAGAAATCTCTTAGTTTCCGAAGAAGTAAGGCGCACCTTTTTCATATTTAGTCAGTAAGGTCCAAAAAAGGTTAAATTACCACCTACTTGATGCTCCTTCAAAAGCAGCATATAGCCTGAGTTTTACGAGTGTGAAGGAAGGCAAGATCACTCGAAAAGATCCATTTGCTTACAAGAAATGGGGCTTACAACAATAAACTCGATGATTTGTTCTTTAAGGTTTAATGAGAATGACAAAGACATAAAGTACACTCGAAATATTTTTCATGTTTTGGTCCAAAGCACGAAAAAGAGAAAACTAAGCTCATACCGGGGGTTCCTTTTCCGTAAGTTTAGTCCCTCAAGTCCGGAAAATTGATAAACCTATGCCTGAGAATACTCTTCGCAATTCCAAAGAAAATAGAGTGTTCCTTTCTCGTATTATTCCACATGGTCCGAGAAAGTGATAGCCTACCACCAATGTGGATGTTAGGGTTAACCTTGACTCGGGATTGATTCAAAGGTGGTTAGGTCTAGCACATGGTTTTTTGTAGCCCATGGTATTGTCCCATGGTATTGCATGTGATGAAGCCTTTATAAGGCTTGAGGAGGTTCCATTGTAATGTGGCCTAAAGGTGAGCGGTGGCTAGCTCATTTGGCCCGGATGGACGGTTTTGGCCATGTAATGAAGATCTTCATTGGTGTTGGTTTTCCCCACATGGGGTTTCCAGGATATATTGTGTGTCTATCTTGAATGTTTCTTGCAATGTTTATTTCTCACTCATTATTATGTTAATGTTGCTCGCTTTTAACCTAACAACTGGTATTAGAGCCATGGTTTTGCTTGGTTATGCTCGTTGGTGTTTCTATGTTGAATCAAATTGTGGGGTGCATGTTTAGTAGTACTCGATACCCTAGCAGTAATTTTTTGGTCCATGTGAAACTTAGCCATAGGAAAGTTTGAATTTCTTTGGATGCTAAAAGCACAAGGTATCCCTCTTATGCGCAAATAAAGGATGTTGCATCAAGTGTGGAATGAACCACTAGGTAGGTACGAGGGTGGTAGGTGTACTCGTAGCCTAGCTTGATGTGGATCAGAGAGGTTGAGTCTTCGATTGCGGGAGAAATGCGAGATGGTTTAATCTCAGTTTTGGGACCAAGATTGATGAGCCATGTATGTGAAGAGAATTCCTATAGAACTGGCGGTTACAGCGGCCAATGACCCATGTAATCCGGTAGATGGATTTTTCTTTATATGGACATCAATGATAGAGTTTGGATGTAGGTACAAAGGGAGCATGGAAAAAGACGAGCAAGGAAGCGAGCATGGAAAGCTAGAGGATGAAGCAACGAATGGTGATGGTGTAGTCACCATGAAGGCATATTAAAAAAAAAAATCTAATGGAGTGGTTTGCATGTAAATGGGCATATGGTTGTAAGACCTGGTAAGGCATGCATACCCCTGGTAACTCATCGGTAAAGTCGGGAGATAGCCCTAGGTGATAGGGGGGTGTATGTGAGATTCCTCGATAAAACTTTGAGGGGAGTTGGTGATTACTCCAAGTCAAGTTTAAAGGGGGGATTGTTAGGGTTAACCTTGACTCGAGATTGAGTCAAAGGTGGTTAGGTCTAGCACATGGTTTGGGCACATGGGTTTTTGTAGCCCATGGTATTTTCCCATGGTATTGCATGTGATGAAGCCTTTATAAGGCTTGAGGAGGCTCCATTGTAATGTGGCCTAAAGGTGAGCGGTGGCTAGCTCATTTGGCCCGGATGGCCGGTTTTGGCCATGTAATGAAGATCTTCATTGGTGCTGGTTTTCCCCACATGGGGTTTCCAGGATATATTGTGTGTCTATCTTGAATGTTGCTTGTAATTTTTATTTCTCTCTCATTATTATGTTAATGTTGCTCACTTTAACCTAACACTAGGATAATTTAAATTGATCTAATTGATTGTAATTGGAGGTTAACTTAGCATACATTCTTACCTACCACAACCAACTAATGGAGGTTGTTGGTGGCACTCAGAGTGGGCTCCTATAATCTACGTATTGGTCTAATAGGGACATAAAATCATGCATGCACATGAAATAAGTGTAATATAATCTCTAGGTGTGTCCCCCATAGTCTAGTACAATAATAATAACTCCCTAAGTTATACAAAATGACCAAATCGACTATATTGGACAAAGGAGGATTAATTAATCCTAACACACCCCTTAATCCTAACTTTGGACAACTTGGGCCCTAGAAAATAGACAAAAATTTAACCATACAATATAAATAAATAAAATATTACTTAATAATAAAAGTAAAATGGAAAAAACCTCATCGGAAACCCCCCAGTCAAAATAAGCAGGAATCAGCAAACAAGCTTTGAATAAAAACTTGTGAAAGTATTTCTGCAATCTGCATTTGTGTCGAACAATAATGTAGAATGTTGTTTCTTCTACGCACTAGCATTCTGGGACTGTGCATGTTAACCTCTCCAAACTAAATGATTATTTATTGAGTAATTTTTCTCTTTGGAAGAAGAGGAATATGCTCAACTGAATCAGGAACATAGACAGCCACAAGATGAAAAGTGGACCCATGTAGAGCAATTGAAATCAACTGATGAGAGAGAAAAAGTTCTTGAGAATTAGAACCATGTGAGTTAAAACCAATAAACTTATATGTTTCATCCTTGAACATCAAACCATATGTGGTAAAATCAGCTCCGGTTGTTACGAGCAAGTGTCTAGGAGAATGCAGGATGTCTCCGTCTTTACTAGTATTGTAAGGAGATGAGCATGTGATCAAATAGGAAGGTAGAGAATTCCTGGGACCATGAAGATAGAATGCTTGAGCTCCATAATCAGATATATCTTCTATAATATCCAATTATTCACAAAATCTAATATCAGCAAACTCATGAGAGAAAACTAACATCGAATCCCGAGAAGCAATTTTCAAAGACACTTGAGGTACTTGATTTTTCACACCAAAATTGATGAGAACATATACAAACATGAATGAAGGATATTGAATCTTAAAATTCAAACCAAATAATGTCATATCAGATCCAATAGTGTGGAAAAAAGGTTCCAAGTGCTCCACTAAGATGGTAGATGCACAATTTTCTCCTTCTTCAACAAACCTCTAAGCATTGGTGCAAGCAATCATGTAGGAACTTGATGGAATATCTATATCAATGAGGGTGAAATAATCACTCCTAAAATATAATATTTCTTTCAAAAAATCCAAATTATCACTTTTATGCACACCAACAACAACATTAGATAAATAGAAATTGAATTCCTCTTCATTTTCTGAAGCAATCACTGGAAAACTTTGCACATAATTTAGAATAGAAGAATCACTGGAGAATTCCTGAGTAGAATGGAAGGAGATATTTTCTTCAATAACAAATATTCAAATGTATTCTTCTGGATATACTATGTAGAAATATGAGATATCATATATCTCATAAACTTCTGGAGACATACGAGAAGGCGTTGCTTCAAGGAGACTTTCAGCAATTCAAATTGATTGAGTTGAAGATTCTACTTCTTCTTCATCTTTAACAACTTCATATTTGAAAATAGAAGCTGAGAATTTTGAAGGAAGAACTCTTGTGGTGTTGGGTGTTCTCTCCAAAGTTTTAGAATGATCATCATTATGGTGACCAAAGGTTCTATCCAATTCTATCCAGAGATTCTTTAGATATTCAACAGAATCAATAAGGTAGCACATGCTTGGAGAAAAGGCCAGACGTATCCTTCCAAAATATCTATCGCCATCATTTATCCAGCCACTTTTATCTTCATAAGATTGTTTACCAATTTCAATACATACCTCATAGCGACCTTTTCTCTTTAGAGATGAAATCATCTTCAATTTCCACTTTGAATATCTTATGAGTTGAGCAAGAAGAGGAACTGGTACTCTTGAATCCATATTGAAGTTGTACCTGCAAAATATCAATGCAAAACAAACCAATTCGCAATCATATGTAATTTCAAGCCTTTCCACCTTAACATGTGCACTTTTTCAGAGTCCATCACACCTACAAAGACTTCTCTAGATAGAATCTAGAGTTAGCAAGGCAATAATTATAGGAATTATGTGGAAGCTCGGCTGCTTCTGGTGCACAATGGAGGTCATACAATGTTTGCTTCTAGCCTAAACAAGGCTTTGATACCATGTTAAATTTTTGAACCATTGATATACAGGAAAATATGAAAGTTGTAGGAAGGTAATTATGTAGTGGAATAATCAAAGAGAATGTACACTGAACATGAAATTCATGACACAAATTCCAGATAAATCAGACAAGAATTTTCCAGTTAATCGCAACATTAATCTTCATTCATTAATTAATAATACAATGATTATACAATAAATAGAATTCTAATGATAAATATAGGGTTCAAATCTATCATTTCTAACTAGCTGATTAACTAACTCAGTGTGTCTAAATCACTGCCCAAGCTCACTTGTCTAACTTTGTATGTCTAAATCAGTCTACAATCAGTTAACTAATGAGGTAGGTGGGAAAAATGTGCCACTCTCCTTACATGCATGAAAAACTGGTGATCGACTAACTAAAAGTTATCTAGCTGGTTGCAACTAGAGGTTAACTTAGCATAGCTTCTTACCTACCACAACCAAGTGATGGAGGATGATGGCGACACTCAGAGTGGGATCCTATAATGTAGGGATTGGTTCTAGAGGCACATAAACTCATGCATACATATACAGTAAGTGGCATATAACCTCTAGGTGTGTCCCCTGCACTCTAGTACTATAATAATAACTCCCTAAGTTAGGAAAAATGACCAAATAGACTATATTCGACAAAGGAGGATTAATTAATTCTAACAAATTGGAAATATGACACATCAAGCTACAACATACCGAATTTTTATACCCATAGGAGTCAAAAGTCGCAGTCTTCCAATTAGGGTTTGAAACAGGTGTTCTAGGGAAAAAGGTCATATATGAGGAATTCGAGATCCAAATTGAGTGAGACTAGTTGCATATGAAAGATGACGGACCATGGTATCTATGGTATAATATTCAGCTATAGATACAAAATATTGGACATCTCGCATACCGTACAAGTTAAATCTTCTAGATAAGCCAAAAATAAGAAGCTTTGGGAGATTTGCAGTAACGCTTTTTTGGCACATACAAATTAGGTCATACCTGCAACATTGGAAAGAGGACACATCAGAGTACCCAAAATATAAGTTTAAGACCTAGAGGAGTCTATATTCAAATTTTACCTTAGTTACAATTTAGCCATAAAATAGTCTACTAATCAAGGTTTGAAAAATGTACGTCATTGTGCATTTGAATAGATTTGAGTAGAAGGATTTATTTGTGGTAAACCTTGCGGTGTGATATATATTTATTGTTAAATTGCCATAAAAAGGAAGTGTAAATAATCACACTCCAGTCAAACCCCCAAAGGATTCATCCCCAACATATGATGAAATGGAAGATATATCTTTTAGAGTGTCCAAGTTGGAAGACATGATTAAAGGAAGTGTGAAAATGGATGACTTAGTTAAGTTGGAAAATACGATGGCTAGTAAGGAGGCCCTCAAAGGGATGGCTACTAAATAGGATCCCAAAGGGATGGCTAGTAAAAAGGATCTTAAAAGGATGGCTAGTAAAGAGGATCTCAAAGGGATGGCAAGAAAACAAGATATTAAAGAATTGAAGGAATTGATGAAGGATATAAAACATAGTTGTATTCCTCATGTATCTACTAAATAGGGGGATAAGGAGGGAAAATAATACTTATTCCTGTCACATCTTGAGAAAATTGAAAAACAATTGGAGAGTGGGAAGTTTAAGTCCTCAAAAGTTGATGTTTCACTACAACATCATGGGTTCAATTCAAGTCCAAGGAACTAATTTATTCCTAATATTGGCATGATAAAGTTTGATGGAAATGATCAAATCACATATATTTTTTAGATGGAGAAATTCTTTGATCTACATTAGGTTCCCACTTTGCAAAAGGTAACTATTGTGTTCTTATATTTAGAATCTGATCAATTTATATGGTACCAATGAATTTGTGACCGTAAAAAGGACTCTGTTATCTCTTGGTCTATAATCACAAAAGAATTGATTGCACATTATGGGGACATAAATATAAACACCTTCTTTAGTTAATTGAAAAATATTAAGCAAAAATGTCCAATACAGAGAACAACAAGCAATTTCAGCAGCTAAGTCTCAGAGTGAAGAATATTTCAGAAGATTATTTGTTAGATATATTTATTGGAACCTTTAAGGATAACATTCAACACAAGGTGTGTCTCTTTGAACCATCATCCCTAGAAAAGGATTTCATGATGTCAAGGAAGGTTTAAAGTAAACATATGGAAATGACTACTAGAAATACCACTTCCAACACATACAGAGAGAATGGTGTTCCTTTTAACCAACCTCAGAGGTTGAAACCTCAACAACTAGAGGAAAGAATAGTGAAATTTATATGCTTTAATTGTGACAGTAAGTAAAGTAAGTGACATAAGTGTGGAGAAAAGAAACTCTTCTACACAGAATGTGACTAGGAAGAGCAAAAATAACAGGAACTGCCACAAGGGGATGAACTAGTAGTGATTACTCCCACCATATCTTGTCATGATTTGGTTGGAATTAACACTCCTCAAACTCTCAAGATCGAAGGATATATCAAAAATAAAATAAAAAAGTTAATAGTGTTGATTGATTCGGATAGTACTCATAATTTTATTCAATATAAAGTAGCCAAAGATCTCAGATCTCAATTGCTTTGTATATCCAGCACTAAAATTTCAAGTAATGATTGTAGATGGAGGAACCATCAATTGTTCAGGGAAATGCCATAGTACAGAATTACTATGAGGAAATATGTCTTGAATAGTCCCATGATTTATATCCCAATGGGGGGAATTGATGTTGTATTAGGATTTCAATGGTTACAATCATTGGGAACTGTGGCTTTTAATTTTCAGAATCTTTTCTTGAAATTTTTCTGGGAAGTAAGAGAATTTGTGTTAAACAGTATCACAGGAAAACCAAACAAGGTGATGAGCTCTAATGGTATGTAAAAAATTGTTAAAGAAAGGAGAAAAAGGTGTAACTACACAATTATACTCACTAGATGTTCAAACATGTAAGGATCCTATTTCACCAGATATCCAAAGGGTCCTTAAAAATCCTTCCAAGGTATTTGAAGATATTCCAATAAGTCACACACCTGTTCGAGATTTGGAAAATTCTATTAACTTAATTATTGGAAGTGTTCCTTCTATAATCATACCTTACAAATACCCCTATGTCCATAAGAATGAAATAGAGAAGATGGTCAAAGCAGTGATAAGGAAATATATTGTTTAAGTAGTGGCATATCACATAGAGCACCACCAAGCAATTCTCCAAATCCCAATGATGTATGAAAACAAGATGAAACTACAAGAAGGTCAACATTGTCATAAAAATAGTTTTGAAGAAGCACAAATCATATGGTAACCTGACCAAATCATTGAAAAAAGAACCAAACAACTACAAAATCAATCTATTATTCAGTACCTCATAAAGTGGAAGAACTTACCAACTGCAAATTTGACATGGGAAGACGATGCCTTCATACAGATGCATCCACAACTACCCAATATTTGATGACAATTCTTTTATGAAGGGGAGGTGCATGTTAAGCCATAAATGTTGGCCACGGTCCCCCATATAGTGTGGCACTTTACCCACTATATGGTGGTATTTTACATATTATTGATGTAGGCTTTGGTCTATTAGTGGGTCTATTAGTTTTTATTGTAAACCTTTGTCTCCTATATATAGGAAAGAGATATTTTCATTTGAGCAAGCATTGTATATTTTCTTGTCTTGGGTATATATTACATTGTGTAAGGAGGTTCCTCCCTCGAAGAGGATTGTCATTTATCTCTATTTCTTCATTATTAATGTGTGGATTACTCTCTTGTTGTATATTTATTCTCTTTTTATGCTATTTCTGAGACTTGGTTGCATAACATACTATTCCTGGTAGATATAATGCACAAGATTTACCACACAATTCCTCTAGGTAGCAGATCCAACACTTATTTACAGTGGTTGGAACCTCCACCAACACTTCAAACATGGCTTCAATTGTATTTTCTTCACAACGATGATATACCATGTAGAAATGAGTCCTCCATGCAACAGGGTGACTAAGGACTAGATCTCAACATCCCTTTTTTTGATAGAGTCACAATCTTAGGTTCTCAAGGAGTAGTCTCTATCACAATGCTCTGCACAATTCATGGGAAATAGTTTTAAAATATGCAATGAGAACACATAGATAGATTGTTGATAATTTGATGAGAAACACACCTTCAAACTTGGGAAGTAGATAAACAATTCTTAGGCATCAGTTAATAATGCTAAGTCATGGACTGTTTACACATCCAATTCCCATAGTCATAATATTTATGCAGATCCTTCAAGGTTTCCCTCTCTGCATTTTCACATGGAAAAACAATCGTTATCGCCCCATGGATCTATGCTCCCTCTCTAGAGATTTATCTTCTTAGTTGGAAGTGTCTCTTCCTTTCCTCCTCACAACATACCCCTCTACGGTGGCTTACTCTTCTATGTTTCAATATCCCCCAACAATATAATCCACGTGCTTTAAACTCTTTGAAAACACCCTACAATTTGTGATGTCAAATAGGCTCTCCGTTTGAAAAAATGGCAGTGACTACAGATCATACACAATCCTATTTCAAACCAATAATGGACATGATAAAATTATATACATTAGAGTTTGTGAGTATGCTTGTAAAAGATGAACTTACATCCTAGTTCATCTTTTACATTTTTGAAAAAAAAATCATCTTCCACGTGATCCCATGATAGGGGAATGATTAAAAAAATATCTTGATGTAACCTAAGATGTAATTTTTTATGAGTGTGATGGAAATTAGGAGAGACTAAAATTGAAATTGTCTAGTTTTGAGATTCATCTAATTTTGAACCAACCTAATGGGTTCAACATAACATAGTCTAAAGTCTTCTATATTATAGATAAAACTATGTGAAGGAGGTACATATGAGCCAATTGCCTCCATATTTTAGCTCTACAAGTGACCATGATTAGTTCATAACTGGTAATAATATATCATATCCTCATAGAGTCATAAGCAAATAGTACAACCCAATAATAGAGGTCCATACCATTAGAGAACCCATAAATATAAAGTGTTTCAAGATTCCAAAATGTGCAATTACATCAATATTCCAAAGTTAAAGTAATAATAGTTTACAAGTCCATCTCATAAGCAAATAGTGCATCCCAATAATCTAGGTTCCTATCATTAGTGTAATATCTCGAATTTTGACCTGACACTCATGGGCATGAGTCCCATCGCATGTGATGTTTATTTGATGTTTATATTTTATATATTGGGCATAAGACTCCACTGCACATGAGTATGATGATTTGTTTGATATATTGGGCATAAGCCAATGCATATGTTTTATCTTAGCATATATGTGATTTTATTTGTTGGGTGTTGACCCTAAATCACATGATTGATTGATGTTTGTGTTGAGCGTGAGTTTTGAAGAACATGAGTATTTGATGTTTTTGTTGAGCATGAGCTCTAGAACACATGAGTGATTTGATGTTTGTGTTGAGCGCAAGCTCTGGAACACATCATAGATTTGATGTTTGTGTTGAGCGCGGGCTCTGAAGCACGTAAGTGATTTGATGATTGTGTTGAGTGCAAGCTTTGAAGCAGATGAGTATTTGATGTTTTTGTTGAGTGTCACCTTTGGAGAACATGAGTTATGAAATGTTTGTGTTGAGCTTAAATCTCTGAAGAACATGAAAATATAAGCATTGGAAGTGTTGGGAGTGTTGTAATCTCACAGATCACATAGGGTTACCAATAATACACATTAAGCATACAGACATAATAGAGACAAGAAATAAGAACATAGATGAGGAATAACAGATTATATTATATTAGAAGGGTCCATACAAACACAGAACTGGACCAAGTTCTCATCTAGCTCAATAGCCTAATATATATGGTTTACAAATAGTTACATATAACTCCCTGTCAGTTGGGTTAACTGACATGACCTTATGCAGCTCACCTAATCTCTAATTAGTCATTTGATCGACTTAGTTGGCTTACTGACTAGCTCCTCCAACATCTCCCCCACAAACAAAATCTTTCTTCGTCCCGAAGAAATAGGGAAGGCACTAAAAAATTCTTTGACCGTCTAAAGTAGTTATTTGCTTGTTTATCTTTTATGGGCTATGAATTCGGATGGTTGGCCTTTTCTGTATACATACTTCAACAATTTATTTTGTTGTAATGACTAGTTGATGTTGAAATTCCGCCCAATTTTGAATTACTTTCTGGATGTCGATGGTCAATGTGGTAATGCTTGATATCATCGACATCTTCTCTGGAATGGAAAGGTCTACTATCCTTTCCATGTCGAGACCCATGAACTAGTCTTTCTCTTCTACTATATCCAGAAGCCTCTTCATTTGTGGGTAGATGGTGTCTAATTTCTCCAAGCTTGGGAGTGCCTGCTACATCCACTAGTGTGCTTGTCGCTCAAGTCTGTGCAGTTTGGTTGTATCCAACACGATTTGATATTGGATGGTGCTTCTTAATTCTTATTCCATGCTCTTTCTCTTTTCCAATTATTAAATTTGTTGTCGAGTCTATAAGGTCTGCTAGAATAATTTCCCGTAATAAGTAGACCAGTTCCATAGTACCCCTTCTGTTATGACAGACTCTTCCATGTGGTCTTGAAGCATTTTGTAGGCTTCTGAGAAGGTTGTGTGCTACTGCATTAGAAATATAAATGTTTCTTCTTTTTGTTCTTCTTTCATGTTTTGCATCTGTACTTGTAGGGTCGACAACATGCTTTCAAATAGTTGATATGCCTTTTCAAGTGGCTTGTCGGTGTCAACCTCCATCGGTTCTGGTATCATAGACTATGCTAGGTTTCTGCATTTTAGCAGGAACTCGACTTGTTCCTTCTCAATGTCATCAAGCTCCTGGCATCTGGTATGGATTCTTGTTTTTATTTCAGTGTCTAGAGTTTCTAAGAGTTGTCCCAGCCCTTCATCCTTCATCTTTTTTGTTTCGATTGTAGTGGTCGACCCAAGTTGGCTAATGTGGACCATTACCACTTGTGATTTTCTTTGGTGGTCCTTCTTCTTTCTGTCTCTCTTCCTCTTATGCTTATGTTGTTATACTTTTTGTTGTGCTTGTGTATCTACAAGGTTTAGACCTTGTTGTGGTTGGTTTTCTTGTAGTGGATTGGCCGGTTGCTGGTCTGCGAAGGTCAATGGGATTTCTAGTTCAGTCTCTTGGGTGATTTCTGCACCTGGGTGTGTATCTAGGGGATTTTGTGCAGGAGGTTTAGATATAGATGTCTCTGGTACAAATGGTTCAGAAAAAAGTGGTTTAGGCGCAAGTGGTTCAGTTGGAGGTTCTAGATTGGGAAGAGGTGGTGGTGATGGTGAATGGTCGGGTGTGATTGGTGTGGTGGGGATGTGGTCAGGTGTCGAGTCCTTGACTCGTGGTGGTGAATCCTCTGGGAAATCAGAGAATAGTTTGTCAATTACTCGGTTGATTTCTTCCAGGTTCTCGTCTTCCACGTCTCTTGTCAGTTCATTGGCTAATGGAGGGTGTGGGGTGTCGGCTGGGTTGAAGGATGAAGTTCGACTTGCGACAACTTGAGCTGTCTTGTCGGGGTTCCTCACAAATGTTGATTTTATAGTTCCCACTGACCTCGGCTTCTATGGTATTTGTCCAGGTTGTGGGGGAATGATTTGTCTTGATCCACTAGCTTCAATCAGAGTACACTTGGCGGTGATCTTTTGGACAGAGGTAAGTAGCTCAAGCGGTTTTTCAATGTATGACTAGAAATCTTTGTCTTGGTTGAACCTCTCCTTCACGGTTTCTAGCATAGCATTTTTTCATATGTCGATTGCGCTTATGGAGGGTAGCTGTGGAATTTATTCATATGTGATCTAGGCTGGAGATGGGGGTGGATTTGCAGACACTAAGTCAATAATGTTTTTGGTTGTTGAGGTGTTTGTGCTTTTTACCTTTTTCGGCTAACGTTGTCGTGCTCCTGCTTCGACAAAATTTGGGAAATGCGTTTCGATCGAAACTTTGTTTGCTATGGCATATTATATAATGTTGATAGCAATAGCTAACAGTTCCTCTTCATCTTCTGATTCTGAAAGGATCATCTTGCGTTTCCCCTTCCCTTTTGTTTTAGTTACCTTCTTTCTTGCTGCTGCTATTTCCACTGCTAGATTTTTGAATTTGTCTTTGGTTAGGGCATACTTAGGATTGTTGAACTCAATGTCTCCTAATTCTTCCTCTTCCTCCTATTGTTGTGCTGGGCTAACACTTTTCTCAGCTGGATTGGTTACCTGCTGCTCTGTCTGTGCACTTTCCCTTTGGGCCGTTGGTGGTATGATTGTGATTTGAAGTCGATTGGTGTCCCCTACTGGTGTTTCCTCCAACACAAAGGTGCCGATGTATAGTCAAAGTTCATAATATTATTCCTTTTCCTGGTCTGGTAATGGTTCTTTGATTGCGAGGTTTACTTCCTTGGCCTTTGTTGGTATCGACAGTTTTGTGCTGGACTGTCGAGTTAGTTCTAGGAAGATCTCTTCGGCTGTTGGATAATAGTCGAGAGTTATTTATTTTCCTTTGCACCCTGCATGTACCAAACCACAGTGTGGTCAAGCTCCCATTGAATGTGTGCATTTTTTGGTAGACTTCGTTGGATGTTCTGAGGCACCCTCCATCTGGTCGTTAGAAGTTTTAGCTGTTGGAGCCAATTTTCCAATAGTACTTTCCCATTTACCAGTTCCTTCAATGTTCCAGTCTGCACAAATGGTTTGAACCTCCACATATGGAATTTTTTTGGTTCTTGGAACTGCTTGTCCTCGACTGAGCACAAGTAGTACATTACTATCCAGATTATCAGCGACAGGAAACTTATAATCCCGCCCAACTCCTGGTATTCCTCATAGATGCCCATAAGCATGTCGATGACATACTGAGCCCATCTGTATACTTTTCCTGTAATGGCTATCATGTCTACCGCCTCTAGAATATCCAATTTTAGGTCGCTTCCTCGACATGTTGGTGTGAGCCTTGTTGTTATGATTTTGGCCACGATTTATGGCGTCCATGCTTGTATTTGGATAATCATTAGCCCTTTTGAATTCTCTCCAGATGGCATTCCAATTAATTATTCTACCAGCCCTTCTTTTATGCCGACTGGTACTGGGTCACCTTGGTTGGATAGACCAGTTAGTTTATAAATGACTTCGCCTGAGATCTTGACTGGTCTGTCGAAGTAGAACTTCCCGTTGTGGTACCAGCTAATGATGAATTTTACCACCATTTCTTTTTTTCCTCCAAAACTTTCCGTGAACGGTGTGTTCATGTAGCTCATGATGGAACTATGGTTTACCTTCTTTTCTTCTTGTGTCGGTTTCTTGTCGACATAAGCACATTCCTTTATTTTAGCCCATGTTTTCGCCCATGAGGTCTCTTGTACCTTGGCGTTCTTTATGTTTCTTAACCTCCTCATTAATGGAGTTTCAGTAGATTGTAGCTCCTTTGTTTTTTCTGTGGCTCTGGTTTGTTTTGGTGCCATTTTTTCGGTTCTTTGTTCGAATTCTCTTACAGGTTCTCGGTGCTCAGATATTTGTTTTGCTGAATTGCTCTCTCTTTTTAAAATACTGTAACTAATCCTTTTTTGGTCCGGTACTTATAGGTGGGGCATTTGATGTTCTTGTCGATGGGTGTATTAATGGTGAAAGTGATGTTCCAACATGGTCACTGGGGTTTGTGTTAATGGTGATTTGATTTTGGCGCTCGTTTTGACAATAGTCATGAAGGTGTGATTTGACCTTTGGGGTCATTGGTCGATGTTGATCATGTGAGCGGTTGATGGTGGTATGTCGGAGGGTTTGATGTCAGTTGTCGAAGTGTTGCTTTCTTGTCATCTTGGGTTTATGGGCGTCGGTTCTGTTTTGTATTAGGTTTTTGTTCCCGGTTGGTTCTACAAATGCCTTAATTTTTTTTGCAGTTTTGACTAATTTTTCGTCTTGTGGTATAAAGCTTAATTCTTTGATAAAATTCTCTCTAAGTTCATGCCATAGGAATGTTTCACCTTGAGCTTCTTTGATTTTGTACCATTTGTTTGGTAAGTCAGATAGCATTGATGGAAATAGGTGTGGCCATGTACGTTCATCCTTATACCCAAGTATTTTCCATTCTTTTTCACATGTTCTTATGTGGTCTTCTGAATCCTGCCCTTGGATGAATATAGGTATTTGGGATTGATTGGTTAACCTTTTTACTCTGAATCTTTCTATAAAGTAAGTTGAAGCTGTTGTCCATGTCTGCAATCTTAATTGATGGGTATCCCACCATCTAGTAGCTTGTCTTGTGAATGTTTCCACTAAGCTTTGTAGTCGTCCATGTTCACCAATGTTCCTAGATACTTGTTCTATATGCATAGACAGTGATTCCCTTTCTTTGTATCTTGGGACTTGTTTGATATTTACATTTGCTGGTTTTAGGGTAGGATATTCACTGGTTTTCTTTTCAAATATTTTTGGGATGGTGGACACCACGAAGCATTGTTGGATTGGTTTCTTCTGCACTTTTTGAATGGACCGGCATCCTCTTGCTTGTGTTTCATAGTTCTCGACTTCCCAATAGTATAATTCTACGTCTGAGTTGTATCCTACTGAATCTTGATTCTCTAAGTGAAGTTCACCATAGACATTGGGTTCTATGTAGTCCTCATAGTTTTGTATTTGATATAGTTGTCGTATGTCGACTTCTTCATCAATAAGTTCTATCCAAGGTTCTCCTTGGGATGGATGGATAGGTACTATGACTTTTTGTCCATTCCCTTTTAGTTTTATCCTTTCCTTGTCTAAGGATATAGATGCTTTCATTTTTCTTCCCCAAGGTCGACCTATTAACGCTGGGAAGGAACTGGATCCTTCCTTAGGGTCAATAATTTCAAAATCAACTTTGGTCAATATTCCTTTTATTGTCATGTCGACATTTTTCCAAAATTCGATAGGTTCAATTAGGCCTTGGTCAGCTAATTTAAGGTATATTCCTGACTCGTATAGTCAAGGTCTACCCAATTGTTCCCAAGTGTCACGAGTAATGTTTACTTGTGACCCAAAGTCGAGCACAACTTGTCGGACATGGTATCCTTCAATTTCTAGGTTGACAAGTGGGTCAGCATCACTTTTGTCCTTTTGGTTTAGACTGCAGATATTTTTTGTTTGTTTTTCTGTATTAATGTTGTGTTTTATTTTATACAATAATTTGATGAATTGAGATACCATTTTATCCTCTTCTACTAAACGTATTAATTCTTTAACTGTGCTTTGTCGACTATTATCAGCTTCTTCTTATCGAGATAATTCTTTAAATATATTCGTTGCGTCTTTATACAATTGTTTTTGTTTAGCTGGGTTAGGATAATCATTGTTTTCTTTTATTTTGCTTATACATGGATTATCACTCCCAATTTTTGTCCCTTGCCGGGTTACTATATGCAGATTCTTTGTATTGATTATATCATGTTTTGAACACACGACAAGACATTAACATTTTTCTTCTTATTAATTTTATCAAGCATAGTAGGGAAATCCTCTAATGAGTGATCCCCGACTCCACAGCTAGTACAAAATTTTAAATCAGTTATGTCCTTGTATGGGCGGTCTACATATCGGTGACCTTCTTTGTAGCACGTGAAACATTGGATGGGTCGACGTGGTCGGTTGTCACAATTTCAAGAGAATCAACCTTGACCTCCATATCCTCCTCCTCGGTTGTCGAACCGACGCTCATATCGACGGCGTTCGTTTTGAGCATTGCTTTGCTAATTGTTCTCGTTTTTCTGCGCAATTGTGTTTGTCTGGTAGAATGCTTGGTAATTTTGTTGATTTTTTAAGTTTAGGTGGTAGTTGGCCATGGTATGACGTTTAACTTCATAGATTTCACACCAAGATGCTTTACCATTCTTCATGTTAAATAGACAGTCTTTCATTGTGTGTTCTCCATGTTCTTGTCAGATGTCGCAGAAGCACTTTGTATGAACAAATCAAACATCCTATCAGTTGATGTCTTGTTGACAGTTATCTTTTGAGTGTCTGACCATTGAGGGTTTTGAGCACCAGACATCCTAATTCTTAAGGTTCATCTCTTTCAATGATTTCTGCATGATTTAGCACTGTTCTTCCAGCCTAGTATCCATGGGGTATGCTGGGAAATATTTGTCCATCTCCACTTGTAAGGCTTTAGTAAGCGCATATTCCTATGTTTTGAACGTTTATAGGCTTATATGTCACCAAATTTTCTGTAAAAGACCTGCAAGAAACCATTGAATTAATATTTGTTCATCAATTACATAATCTAGTTAGATGAGGAGGTCTTTCCAACATTTGTCGTACTCTCAGATAGATTCTGCTGGATTTTGCAAGGTTGTCTTCAACTTTTTAGCTTCTAGATGTTTTGCATCTGGATTTTTAAAGAACAATAAAAAATGCGCTTTAATTTATGCTTTGGATGCTTGAGGGGTTCTCTCAATAAAGGTCATGTACCATGTTAGAGCTCTTTTCCTCAAGGCACTTGCGAACTGCACCATTTTTTTATCTTCCATTGTGACTTGATTTTCCTACCATGTCAACTCACAGATGAACCAATTACGTCTGGGATCTTCGTCGCCCTCATATAGAGGGATATGCGCTGATCCGTCACCCATGTCGGGTTCACTTTTGCTGTCTTCTTCAGGAGGTGGCGGTGGTGTGGGTGGTGGTGGGGGGGGCTAGTGGGATGTTTTTCTTGTTTCTTTTTGTAGAGATGTTGTTGACTGAACTTTCATTTCCATCGATTTTTTTGTTTGTCATTTCTTCTCTGACAAGCAGTCAGTTGGGGTCGACTTCTCCTATCGATGTCCAACTACAATTATTTGTCTGCAGGTCTGACTGTTCTGTATTCTCCAAAGATGTATTTGGAAGGGGGGGTGTTCCTTCATGTGTCGGGTAAAGTAAGTGGATACTTCAGTTGGAGGGGTACGCCTGAAGCGTGACCCAATTTCCTTCCTCTAGTCGACGGATCACTAGATGATTATCATCATTTAATTCGTCGTCTAGTTGGCTCCATATACCAAAATCACCAGCTCTTAGTCTTAGGTGTTCTTTGACAATGGATTGTATCCTAGTACTCAGATTTGTTAGAGACAGAGGTCTTGTCTCTTGGGGAACTTCTATCTGGAGAGCTTCTCGCTGCTCTATCCATAAGTCTTATTCAATGGGTGATGCTTCTTCATCCACGCCCTCTTCCTGTCGGTCATGACCTGACTCTGGTGGATTTATTTCTTGGTCTTTCACCCTAGTACTCACTCCTCTTTGCAGTGCTATAGCTCTTTCTCTTCTTTCTTCCCTTCTTTTCAGCCTCTTCTCCCTCTCTATTTTCTGTAAATCCGCCGTACCTTTGTGTGTCACTGTCCGTTCGATTTCCTTTTTAGGTTGACTTTTCATCATTGGTGATGGTATCTATTTTTAGTCAACTAGAATCCTCTTTAATTTACCCTGACATACGACCAGCTACCCCCCCATTTCCTACCCGACGCTTTAGAAAGATCGGATAATTTTGTTTACTTGCTTAGGAAATATTCCCACTCCCTTTCGGCAATGAATTTTTTCCACTTCCTTTGTTTCTCTGCCCAGTTGGAATTCGGTGGTGGTTCGTGTAGTGATGGACAAGGTTCAATAATAAGACGCACTCCACCATGCAAGAAGGTTTAGAGATTCCTAACTTAGTTTACCAACCCTACCTGAAGGCCTTAATAAAATAAATGACTATAATCTAAAAAAAGTACCAAGTGATTTGGGATCATGCTATATAATGCCCAAAGTAAAAATGTTAACAATGATATATGTATATATATATATATATATATAGTTTATATATGTTATGAATAAAAGAGTAAGCATATTTAAGTAATAATAGTAACTATAAATGAAGAGAAAATAATATATATGCATGTGCATGACAAGTAGATGTGTGTGCTAAAGAGAGGCAGGAGGTTTCATGGTGCCTGCAAGTTGCAGGGATTATCAATTTTTGAGGGAGGGGCCAGGGGCCATAGACCATTCCTCCGGTTGGGGGTCGGGTCCTGGGATGAGTGAGCCTATGAATGGTGGGGTAAATCCCCTTGTTCAGAGCTCAAATATGGAGGTCGAGAAAGACAAAGGAAAAATGCAATCATTTGATACCCATATGAGGAAGGATGGATAAGGAACAAGTGAAACCAATAAAGAAACCATGGTGAAAGGGGAGAACAAAAAAGCAGGGAAACATGTGCCAAAATCGAAGACTGTACCAAATCTCTAGATCAAATCGGATAGCATAAGGGAGGACATCAACTACATGAAGAAGAGATCTCTCATTGGTAAATTTGATGGGATCTGGCCCACTGAGAAGACCTTAGCGTGGTGGATAAACACCACTTAGAAACCACAAGGACAGTACGATAACAAACTGGGAGAAAAAGGCTTCTTCACAGTTATCTTCTTTAATGAATAAGACAGAACCAAAATATTTGAGAGCAAGCCTTATTTCTTTAATTTTGTTGGTCTCTTCTTAAGACCGTGGAAAAAAATATTTAATCTAGACAAGGAAAATCTCATAATAGCCCCGGTCTGGATCCGAATGTACTCCCTTCCTATGGAGTACTGGACAAAATAAATCCTCATGGACATTGGGAACATTCTAGGGAACTTTGTAAAAGTCTCAAAGAAAACTCGACAAAGGCGGTACACATTCTATGCCCGGATATGCATCTATCTTGATATATCATAGGATCTTCCAGATGCAATCGACTTAACTTGGGATGATGAGGATTGGTTTCAAGAAATCAACTATGAACAAATATTGTTCAGATGCAGGCAATGTCATGAACATAGAAACTTCTTCAGATATTTCCCACAAAATAAAAAACCAGGACGAAAGAAATATCAAGAAAATCAAGATACCAAGGGGTTCACCAGAGTCCAAAATAAGAAAAGATCAGCTAAGAAAACTACAGGCCCTGAAACTTATAAAAATTCCAAACTCAAAATAGGTTTGAAGTCCTCTAATAACTTAAGAAGACTACCACTCATCAAGAAGAAAATATTGAAGATCAGCAGATTTAAGAAACCGAACAGAGCATGAAGATCCAGACCCAGGAAAAGCCTCAATAAATCTATGAATACGAAAATAAAACATCAAAAATTGAAGAGGAAGAAATGGATATAGGAGATATTGATTTGGTAGGTCTTGAAATGACATGTTCTGAGAAGGTCCCTAAAAATATCCCTCCACAATAAGTCACATTACTGGAAAAGGCAATAATCAAGTCCAAATCGATGAAGTTTCTTTGGGTCTCGTCAGAATCCCTTAAAGATCCTGATGGAAAAAAGAAAGGGAAGAAAGAAAAACGAGGAAGGCATAGTAATGTGTGAATAATTCAAATGGTAGGGGCTCAATTGGTGGCATCTGGGAAATATCCTACCATAGCTGCAGCCCTTTCTCCTGAAAAAAATAAGTTTCCAATGTGGATTACATCCTAGAATATTAAAGATTGTAACAACACCTTGAAGATTCGTCTTCTAAGGAAAAGGATAGAAATGGAAAACCCGGAATAATTTTCTTACAAGAAATTAAATGCTCGGAGGTGGAACTGAAGATCATTGGAGGAAAAGTTTGGAGGGGAAGTGAGGCCATAGCTATGGATGCTAAAGGGGCGGCTATAGGTATTGGGATTCTTTGGAGCCCAGGAGAGGTTTCCCTCTCTGACTTCTCTGCAACATGATCCGTAGGACCTCAACTTTAGTGCATTAAAATTTTGTGTTAAAAGAATGCGTTCAGCAGGTTAATTAATGGAACAACATTAACATAAATTAAATACTGAAAATAGATGGAAAACGAACTGATGAATAGATATAAAGAAGCACAGAATCGAAGCGTCACAAACAAAAGTTGATAACAGAGTTCACCCCCTCCACTGGGCTACGTCTCCAGGTCCCTCTCCAATCGGTACACTGATCCAATTAATCTTTTTAAAATGGTACAAAATGGTTCTGGAAACAACTTCAGCAACTGTAAACAGAATGCTATACAAAATCTTTAAGACCTTTCTCTCGAAATTACAATCAGCATTCAAAGATAAAGAAAGCTAAAATATAACAGAGAATGTCAACTTCTACAGCACAGCATCTGGACACTTCGCAGCAAAAATGATCTCTAAGTTTCTCATAATAGAGAAACGATACTCTGCGCTCCAAAACAATCCGCGTCTCTTCACTCGGTCTGTCTCCCCCCGTCTCGGTTTCCAGCCTCCTCTACTTAAGAGTCTAGAGGAAGGATAAGTAACGTATTTTTCTTTATTGTCATTACAACCATATGCTAGACTGAATCATGCCATCCCGCCAAGTCACAGCTCAAGCATTATTCTACCATGACGTTCGATATCCCCGAAACGTTGCAACCAACTCCACGCACCTGTGCCAACTCACAACACGTTTTAAGGTCTTGAAACTGGGCTATGCCATGTAACGTAACCATTTGATGTCACCATCAACTTCGCAGTAAAAAAATGTCGCAGCATATGAGGACTTCTCCATATACCCGATCTGCTGTCGCAACATACAAATGTCGCGGCATATGAGGACTTCCCCGAACCATGCGATGTTCAACTAGACAGTTCGCAAGCTGCGCGGCCCATACATAAGTGCGTACCACTGCGATAAGCTACACACCATGCGATAACTGCGTGCCCATGCGATGAGCTGTGCACCATCTGCGCAGCGTGCGATAACTATGTGGCTCATGTACAGACTGCACTGCGCAGCTCCCGGCGATAACTGTGCACCAAGCTACAGCTGTGCGGCTGTGCATATAATGTTCAGCATATGATTTAAAACCATAGATTAATAACTATTGTACCATATTGGATCAGTGTATTGTTAGAAGATGAATAATCCACCGGATAATTCCTCCCCAATGGAGAGCTTTTGGACCACCAAAAGCCTGAATTATTCTGCAAGTAAGTGAGGGTATATTTCCCTCACTTTTCCAATCTCCATCCATCTTGCTTTGCTAGGATGCATGCCTTTCAGCCCCACTCGAAGGTACTCAGCATTCCCCCTTCGTGAAGTCCTTACATTTCTATCAAGAATAACATCATCCTGCAACTCTTTCATATATTCAGGTGCTAAATCATCAACTGAAGGAATCTGTATGTTAGTTTCCTCATCCATGATCATAGGAGGCTCATACAGCTTAAGATTCTCAACATTGATAACTGAATAAACTTGCATGTATGGAGGTAAATTAAAGAGAAAAGCATTAGTACCGATCTTTTCCAAGATCTCAAAAGGACCATACCTGATAGGCTTAAGCTTTTTACCTTCACCTTTCATTCTTTCTTTGGTGATATGTAACCAAACTCTGTCACCAACCTGAAATTGATGATCAACTCGATGCTTGTCATGCCTGGCTTTGTACCTTTCCTGGCTCTTCTCCAACTGTTCTTGAACTGCCTGTTGTACTGCTTGGATTCTCTGAATGAACTTTAAAGCTTTTTATGCATGATGATGTCCATCCACTGCATCTTTGCCAAAAGAGAAGTCCATCGGTGTTTTTGGCAGATAACCAAAACAAGTTTCAAAAGGATATTTCTTCATGGAAGAGTGAACTGCATGATTGTAAGCATGATGTATATACTGCAACTGCTCATCCCAAAGTTTAGGATGTTTACTACAATATCCTCTGAGCAGCTGAATCACTGTCCTGTTCACTACCTCTGTTTGTCCATTAGTCTGTGGATGAAAAGATGTACTTTTCTTAAGTTTAGTATCCATAAGCTCCCATAAAGTTGACCAGAAGACTCCCAAGAACCGAGAATCCCGATCGGATACAATAGACATGGGTAGCCAAAAATGTACCCAAACATTCTGAAAGAATAGATGAGCTGTTTGTTCAGCAGAGATCTACTTGTTACATGGCATTAAGATACACATTTTGCTGAATCTATCCACAACAACATATAGGTAATCATGCCCTTTTCTAGACATAGGTAGTCCTCCTACAAAGTCCATAGAAATGATTTCCCAAGGATGAGAAGAAACTAGAAGAGGTGTGTACAAACCCAATTTCCTATTGCTAGGCATACTCGTTGCACACATAACACAACCTCTTATGTATTTAGCTACAGTTTCTTGCATTTGAGGCCAATAACAATGATTCTGCAATACATACAATGTTTTACTTACTCCAAAATGTCCTGCAATCAATGAACTATGTGCCTCTCGGATCACATGCACTCTTTCTTTCTCTAGATTACAGAGTTTACCAAGATGATACAAGAGTTGATTATGCACATTATAGTTTTCTTCCTGTTTACCATGTGTTAGTGATGCATATACTTTCTTAAAATCTTTATCTTCTGCATATTGTTCAATATAAATTTCATGTGTTAATGAACTGTTTTGAAGAATGATGGAAGCATTCATAGGAGGCCTTGATAACATGTCTGCTACTTTATTGTGAATTCCCTTCTTGTATTTAATTACGAGATGAAACTGTTGTAAAAATCCCATCCATCTTAAATGCCTACTTTGTTGTATTTTAGTTTGAGATTGTAAATATTGAAGTGGCTGATGATCAATATGTATGACTGTTTCTTTTCCCATGATATAATGTTTCCACTTCTTCACACTCTGTACTAAAGAATACAATTATTTGTCATAGGTCAGATAGTTACTTACCGTAGTAGAGAATGTTTCTGAATGGTAACAGACTGGCTTCCTTCCTTGCATCAAAACTGCTCCCATGGCAAACCCGCTGGCATCGGTTTCGATCTCAAATGGCTGCTGCAAATCTGGCAATGTCAGAACTGGTGTTGTGCTAATCTTTTCCTTCGAAGTGTCTAAGGCCCTCTGCTGCTTGCCTCCCCACTGGAAAATTTCTTTAATGCTTGTCAATGCATGTAATGGAGCAGCAATGGAAGAAAACCCAGAAATGAATTTCCTCCAATACTGAAACGCACCCAGAAAAATTCTGATTTCAGTAACGGTGTTAGGTCGTGGCCAGTTTACAATGACAGCAACCTTGGCTGGGTCCACTCGCAGGTGGCCTCCACCAATAATATGGCCCAAATATACTAAAGAAGTTTTAGCAAACTCACATTTAGACATTTTTACATAAAGCTTCTCCTTCTTCAGTATATCTAAAACTTTCTTCACATGTACAATATGCTCTTCCTAGGTTTTGCTAAACACAAGGATATCATCCAAATATACAATTACAAAATCATCAATGAATGGTCGAAATACATCATTCATGACCTGCATGAAAGTAGCAGGAGAGTTACATAGCCCAAAAGGAATTACAAGCCATTCATACAAACCCTTCTTTGTTTTAAACGCTGTTTTCCAGGCATCATTTTCAGCAACACGGATTTGATGATACCCACTACGCAGATCCAATTTTGTAAAATAAATTGCATGTTTCAACTGATCAAGCAAATCATCAATGTGAGGAAGAGGATACCTGTTTTTAATGGTGATTTTGTTAAGGGCCTTGTATTCGATACACATCCTCCACGACCCATCCTTCTTTGGAACCAGGACTATAGGAGAACCGCAAGGAGAAGTGCTTGTCCAGATGACCCCCTTCTCAATCAACTCCTGAACCTGTTTCTTGATCTCCTCATTCTGGATTATAGACATCCGGTACATGGCTATGTTCAGGAGTGGCACATCCTGCTGCAAATGTATCTCATGTTGAATCTCCCTCTTTGGTGGTAACCCTTTCGGATCTTGAAACAAATCATCATACTAAAAAATAATTTCAATCAGTTCATATTTTTGTTTAGGATCACATCCTTCAAAATATTTAGAGATCTCATCATTCTTTACCTTAACCATCATTAACACAAAATTCTTACTAGCATTTACCAGCCTCTTCATTTGTCCTGTAGAAACTATTGCTAGGTTTGTTCTTGTCTTATGTGCTAGTACAATATACTCTACACCATCTTTAAAAACATGATACTTATTCTGCTCTCTATAAAAGACTTCTTTCTGGTCATACAAATATGGACTCCCAAGTACAATTCCACAAATGTCAAATGGCACTACATCTAGTTCCACCTCATCTATGAACTTTGCAGTAATTGCAAACTTCAATACACATTTCTTTGAAACTTGTAACTGTGTATCATTAGTAACCCAACCAAGAGGATAGGGATTTTCATGAGGCACAGTAACTAAATGCAATTTCTTAACCACTTCTTCTGATATCAGATTTACTTGCGAACCACTATCAAACAATGTATCAACCTTTGTATGATTTGTAATGACACGAACATGAAACAGTGCACTCCTATCTTTATCATTTTGCTTAGAATTAGATGGAAGATTTGTACTTGCACTAGAACTTGATTTTGCATCAATGGGAAGTGAGATACTTTTATTCTTAGCCTGGATTCCGACAGTTGTAACCTTTGTTTCATCACCCGAGTCAGATCCTAAGTCTTGAATGACTGCTGCAGTAGCTTTTTCTTTGCCTTTATCCTTGTTTCCTCCGAACTTCTTTGGCCTTAACTCCGGATGAAGTTTCCAACACTTAGAGACATCATGTCCCTTCTGACAATGTGAACATGTAGGCTTGTCACCTTCTTTCTTTACAGTAGCCATATTCTTTTTCCCCTTATCTTGACCTTTTGATTTGCTGTCAAATTTAAAGGATTTCTTCACAAAAGTATCATTAGTATGCTTTCCCCTAGCTTCTAAATGTGTATCTTGAACACATACATCATCCAAGGTACTGGGGTTAAACATCAACAAATTATGTCGTAAATAAGAATGCATACCACCAATGTACTTAAGAAGAGTTTCCTGGGTATCTAATGCAACATTCAATGCAATAGCCCTTTTTCTAAATTCATGAGTATATTCTTGAATGCTTTGTCCCTTAGCTTGTCTAAACATTTTCCAACTCATGGTTAATTGTTGCATGTGACCTAAAGGATAAAATTGCGTCCTTAATACTTCAATGAATTCATTCCAAACTGAAATAATTTTACCATTCTTTCAAAGATCTTGTTGAATCTTGCTCTCCCACCAAGTAAGAGCCATTCCACTCATTCTCAAAGTGGCCAATTGAATTCTGGAAGGGTCATCAGTAATGCTCTGCACCCTGCAATATACTTCAAGCTGCTTGATCCAATTATCTAACTTTTCAGCATCTACATCTCCATTATAAATTGGCAATTCAAATTTCACATCCAATTTGAAATAAGGCATATTAGGACTTGCATTATTTGAATGAGAAGTATGAGAAGAAGAGAAAGCTTGATTAGTTTCAGGAGGATCACCATCACCTCCTTCTCCTTTACCCTTTTCTTCCTTCTTCACTTCTGCATCTTTGGATGAAGATCCTTCTTCTTTCTTCTTCCTTTCTGCTCGCTCATCGAGTAGAATTTCCATCATGGCTTTCATGCTCATAAAAGCCTCCAGAAACTCAGTTTCTGAAATAACAGGTTTTTCCCGTTCAGTATGTCCTTCTTCTTCCCCTCGTGGAGAAGACATGGTTCTTGAGAATGTTCTCCTGGAGCCAATCTCAGGATCTCCTTCAACTAATTCTCCTTCACCAACCTTTAACCTGGACCTAGTAAGCATTCACAAACTTGCACAACAGTCAACCAGCTCTGATACCAAAATATGATCCGTAGGACCTCAACTTTAGTGCATTAAAAGTTTGTGTTAAAAGAATGCGTTCAGCAGGTTAATTAATGGAACAACATTAACATAAATTAAATACTGAAAATAGATGGAAAACAAACTGATGAGCAGATATAAAGAAGCACACAATCAGAGCATCACAAACAGAAGTTGATAACGGAGTTCACCCCCTCCACTGGGCTACGTCTCCGGGTCCCTCTCCAATGGGTACCGATCCAATTAATATTTTTAAAATGGTACAAAATGGTTCTGGAAACAACTTCAGCAACTGTAAACAGAATGCTGTACAAAATATTTAAGACCTTTCTCTCGAAATTACAATCAGCATTCAAAGATAAAGAAAGCTAAAATATAACAGAGAATGTGGACTTCTACAGCACAACATCTGGACACTTCGCAGCAAAAATGATCTCTAAGCTTCTCATAACAGAGAAACGATACTCTGCGCTTCTCATAACCGAGAAACAATACACTTCACAGCAAAAATGATCTCTAAGCTTCTCTTCACTTGGTCTGTCTCCCCTCGTCTTGGTGTCCAGCCTCCTCTACTTAAGAGTCCAGAGGAAGGATAAGTAACGGATTTTTATTTATTGTCGTTACAACCATATGCTAGAATGAATCATGCCATCCTGCCAAGTCACAGCCCAAGCGTTATGCTACCACGACGTTCCATATCCCTGAAACGTTGCAACCAACTCCACGCACCTGTGCCGACTCACAACACGTTGTAAGGTCTTGCAACTGGGCTGTGCCACGTAACGTAACCGTTTGATGTCACCATCAACTTCACAGTATACAAATGTCGCGACATATGAGGACTTCTCCATATACCCGATCCGTTGTCACAGCATACAAATGTCACGGCATATGAGGACTTCCCCGAACCATGCGATGTTCAACTGGACGGTTCGCAAGCTGTGCGGCCCATACATAACTGCGCACCCCTGTGATAAGTTGTGCACCATGTGATAACTGCGTGCCCATGCGATGAGCTGCGCACCATCTGTGCGGTGTGCGATAATTGCACGGCTCATGCACAGACTGCGCTACGCGGCTCCCGATGATAACTGCGCACCAAGCTATAGCTATGCGGCTGTGCATATAATGTTCAGCATATGAGTTAAAACCATAGATTAATAACTATTGTACCATATTGGATCAGTGTATTTTTAGAAGATGAATAATCCACCGGATCATCAGTTCTCTCTGTCGGTAGCATTCCACATCTTAGGTACTAGTACTAGGGGGTTTATGACCAATGTTTATGGACCCCCTCAGGTAGAATAGAAGGTGCAATTTTTGGACACTTTAGGGGTGCTCAAAAGGAAGTTGGAAGGAAAACCATGGATTATTGGAAGGGACTTCAACTTGGTAAGGAATCTTGACAAAAAAAAGGTGGGATACAACAGCTAAACCCTATCAGTGAATATTTTAATGAAGTTATTGAAAAACTAGAATTGGTCGATGTTAGAACAAGCAATCAGACCTTTACTTAGAATAATAAAAGAACTGGAGACAGGGGCATAGCTTGTCGGCTAGACCTCTTTTTGTTCTCGGAATCCATCATGATGGCAGGGGGAGAACTGAGGTCTGTAGTACTACCCTCAATCGGCTCAGACCATTGACCAATTAATTTGGAACGGGAAAGCATGGGGGCTAACCTACGAAGACCATTTTGTTTCAAGAAATTATGGATCCTCCAGGATGACTTCCTGAATAAACTCAAAGAATGGTGGGGGGGAATTCCAATCACCAGAGGAACGCGGATGTACTAGTTTCAATCAAATCTAAAAATCCTCAAATCAAAATTCAAGAAATGGAACAAAGAATCCTTTGGTAACATATTTCAATCTAAAGTGGAGTTGGATGGAAAAATCAAAGAGGTACAAATCAAAGGCATGCAGACTGGTTTCACGACAAACATACGAGAGCAAGAAAAAGCACTGATCCACGAATTTAGCCAAAGAGAACAACATGAGGAAGTATTCTAGAACCAAAAATCCAGAGTTAAGTGGCTCCAAGAAGGGGAACAAAATACCAGCTTCTTTCACAAAGTGCCCACCCAACATCGCCAGGGAAACCATATGGCCATATTGAAAACTGAAGGAGGACACATTATCGAAACTCAAGAAGACCTGGAACTTACTCTGGACTCCTTTTTCTCCAAACTCCTGGAGGAACCAAATTGGGACAAGGATGCAACCCAGAGGGATGTTCATTGGAACATACCTAAAGTCATCATGGAAGAGCATAATTTCATGCTTGTGAAACCTATTGAGTTGGAAGAAGTTGACATTGCAGTTAAGCAAATGGAAAATAACAAAGCCTCGGGACCTGATGGGTTTACTTCCAACTTCTTCCATGCCAGCTGGGACTGGTTGAAAGAGGACGTATGGGCTCTAGTGGAGGACTCAAGGAATACTGGTAATATTCTAAAAGCTCTTACTGCAACCTTCCTGGTGCTTATTCCAAAAGAAACTGGAATGGAATTCATCATCTCGCCTGAGTAGGTGGGATTCAGTGAAGGAAGGAAAATTTTGTATGGAATCATCTTGATCCATGAAACCACACATTTGGTCAAAATCGGGAAAATCCCAGGTATGCTATAGAAATTAGATCTGTCTAAAGCTTATGATAAATTGAATTAGAAATTCTTAGCAGGTGTGCTTCAGGCTTTCATATTCTTTGATCAATGAACTGGGTGGGTTATGAACTAGTTTCATTGGCCTTCTTCTCCATTGTAGTAAATGGTACCCCATCCTCACCTTTCTAGGCCTCAAGAGGGATCAGACAAGGTGACCCGATGTCCCCCTTTATGTTCATTTTAGCAGTTGAGGATTTAGGTAGAATTCTTAAGAACTTACGCATTGATAATAAGATCAGAGGGATATCCCTTAATGATGAGCTGGAACATCAAACCCATCAACAACTTGTAGATGATACTATGCTTATGGGGTCCTTCCATTTTTCAGGAGGAATGTGGCATAAAAGATGGGCTGGACACTTTCTTGGAAGCCAGTGGACTAGAAATCAATAAGGAAAAATAACAGGTATACTTCTTTAATGCTTCAAAAATCACTAAAAGGAATATTCTAAGGATACTGAGATTCTTAGATTGAGGGATCCCTTCCAAGTATTTAGGATCATCACTTGCAAAATCGACCATCAAATAGGTTTCTTGGAAGGTTCTTCTAGACAAATTCAAGCAGAAACTCAGCCAATGGACTTTTAGAGGCCTTAACTTCCCCAGTAAACTTATCCTGGTTAAGTCTGTCCTTTAGGCCATGCCTCTCTATCTTTTCCCAGTTTTGGCTACACCAAAATCAGTGATAAAGCAGATCAGGAATATTCAAAGGAATTTTTTGTGGGGAGGATTCAATAGTCACAGAAAATGGCCATTGGTGGACTGGAAAACAGTATGTAAACCCAAAGATGTGGGAGGGTTAGGAAATCATGACCCATTAGATATTAATAAAGCAATGGTAGCCAAGATATGGTACAAATGGATAACCCACAAGGAAGAACCATGGGCTAAGCTATGGAACGCAAAGAATGCACCTCAATGGCCAAGACAATCATTGGTAAGATTCAGGGAAGACCTCTCGGGCTCCAGCATCTGGAAATCGGCTCAAGAAAACCGAAGCCTCATACAAAAACACAGTTTCTGGGAAGTAAGAGATGGAAGCTCAGAACTATTCGTTAGCGATGCCTAGAACCAGGAGCCTTGTATTGGAAGTTGAGATGACATTCTGACGCTTATATATCATCTCCAGAATAGCCAGATGAAAAAGGTGAGTGAGTTTTGGGACTTTGGGTCCCCTGAAAAAATATTCAGGACATGGAAAGGGAAATACTGGCGACAATCCATGGTACCAACAGAGGACATGGAATATTTCTACATGGAACTCTGCTCCAGGAATATCCCCTGGCATGACAACCTGGATAAGATATGATGGGGATATTCCAACCTTGGAAGATTCAATATTAAAGAGGCCATTGGGTTGTTGATTGAAACTCACATGTTGGAAAAGGAGGCTAAATGGAGAAAAATTTGGGGAGGGAGATGGTGGCTTAAAGTAGCAGCTTTCAGCTAGCTCATTCTCAAACGTCGCATTCTCACATGGGATAATATACAGGTTTGGGGGATTCTTGGTCCTTCAAGATGAAGCCTTTGTGAAAACAGTAATGAAACAATAAACCATTTTTTGGACAAATGCCCAATTGCTGACACTATCTGGAAAATAGGTGTTGGGTTGTTTAAGAAAAATCATAGACATAAAGGAAGACCCGACATAATGATAGCTAAATGGCCAAAGAATATATTCAAAAAAAAATTTATGAACAAGATATGGGAGTTGTTTTCGGGCTTCAGGGTCTAGGAAATTTGGAAAACTCGGAGCTTAATTTTTTTTGAAAACAAACAGAGAAAGGTTAAGGAAATTTGGGCGATGATAGAAGCTCATATAAAAGAAACTATAACGTTAACTATATGGATTCAGGAGGATTATGCAGCAGAAGAAAGTGAAAAACAAATTCTTCATGGATGGGGAATCTTGTCGTTACCTGCAAACAATTCGAACCCCAGCAAAATGATTAAGCTTCCTCACAGCTCTGATTTTTGGCAAAGTCCTCCGATGGGCGCCTTCAAAATTAACTTCGACGGAGCTGCAAAAGGGAACCCAGGATCTGTTGGTTTTGGTGGAGTGATTAGGGACTCACAAGGAATAATTCTCATCATCTTTTGGGGCAACATAGGAATCAACATTAACAACCTAGCAGATTTAGAAGGCCTCATAAATGGGGTTTTGTGGGCCTTACAACACTAGTGAACTCCATTCATTGTGGAAGGGGACTCTCTGGTTATCATTAACATAACCATAAGGCTTCATAATGGCATGACCATAGGACAGGTCTCCAAAAACTGGCGATGGGAGGGTAGGCTTACTGAACTAAGAAGATGGTTAAGTGATAACCCTACGCTCTTGTTCTCACATGTTAAACAGACATGTAACAGTGTTGCAGATGCCTTGGCCAACGAAGGGGTTGGGAAGGATATCTTCTTCCATACAGAGGAAAACAACGACAAGAGGGCTGGTTAGTTATGGAGAAGATTTGAAGCGCTTGCGATGGATGACATCGGGAGGACAGATGGAGGTCATCCACAAACAGTTTTACATTCATTCACTCTCGATGCAGGAAATGTGCAATCAATATTCCACCTCAACCCTGATATCCGACACTTCCCAAGGAAGTCAAGCTACTCTGGGAATATGAGACTCATCAAGGGTAGCCCCTAGAAGCCAACCCGTTCTAGGCGGTCTGCATTCTGCTGGGTCATGATATGCAGGAAAATGCACAACTGGCGCACGGTATCAGGGAAGCTTTAACCTTGATCAGATAGGGGCAGCAGGAAAGTCCTCTAGGTTTCAAACTGTTGGACCTAATTTAAGGAGATATGTTGGAGAGATCGAGGGAAGAAACCACAACTGTGCATCCTCCTTCCTCCACTGATCCTCCACTGCAGTAAGGCCCTTGGGAGGGTGGTGTTTTTTTGGGTGTCCACTTGTTTCTATTTCTATTTCTTTGGCTAGGTCGTCGAACCCTTGTCTAATTATGTATTTGATGAATAATGTTTTTCCTATATATGTATGTAATCATTTCAGTTGGGATGGGGTAATCAGTGGGGAATCCTTCACTAAGTGTCTGTCTCTGTGCGATACTAGTTTGAGGGTCATCAGGTTAGGGGACATGGGAAAGATTATGCTCTGAAGATTGTTAATATGGGAAGGGGTCGGGATGACCAGACACTTAGAAATATTAGGGGATTGAGGCATGGGGGGAATGACAGAACGAACTCTCTGAAGAATTTCTTGATCTAGTGTGGTTCTTTCAGCTAGCCGGGTTCGAATGTATACTCCTTTTTGTACCATACAATAATATAAAGTGTCCTTTCTTATGAACCAAAAAAAAAATAGTAACTATAAATAATAAATAAAGAATCTATGTATTATTATTTACTAAACTAATTAATTAAATATTTAAATACCTAAAAGAGTCAAAATAGGAACTAGTCAAAGAGTTCCTAAGTAGTTCCTAAGTCAAGTTAAATAAATATTAAATTCACATAAATTAAGTAAAATATTATTTCAAGAAAACAAATGATTCTGGATCTAACTGAAATTTAACTGTCCTTTTTCATAAAGACTATCTATAAAGACCCAAGCCAAAGAAAGACTTGGGAATCTCATTTTCTATTCTATATGATCATTATTCTCTTAAGAATTTTGGAAGAGCATTTTACAAAAAGAAAAGCAATATGGTACAAAACCTGACATTCAAGATAGGTGAAGCCTTACCTTTAGGAGCTCTAGACTACTTGCATGTTGCAACCAGCTTGGGGGGATCCGGATTGAAACCAGGAATGGTTCTGGGTCATGGTTGGGTGGAACCTGGTAGTTCCCAAGTTATTCTGTTGACAAATCCGAGGTCAGAATTGTCTATGTTCTTTTTAATTTTGTGTGCTTGAGTGTGCAAGGTTCTATCCATTAAATAGCTACAAGTTGCACATATGAGGTTTTTACTTTCTCTACAGTTCTTTCATATTTTATTAAAGTAGGGTTTATAATCTTGAATGAAAATCTATATATTGTGTGTATGCTTCATGCTAGGTTTTTCCTTTTGTTTACAGGGTCTTAAAACCAGAATTATTTTCTATCTATACCCTAGGAATAGATGCTATGCTACAGGTTGATTTAATTGCTTAAACATTAAACTCAACTATTATTACCAACTTATTAGCTAGCTAGGAAAATATAGTTTATATTCTTTTAGTATTGTTTTAAATTGTCATACATGCATATCTTATATTTTAAAACTCTAGTTACTCAAATAAACTAGCTATTGAAATTGTGCTCAAACTTAAAATAAACCAGAGAATTTATTAAAACAAACCATTTAAAGAGTTAGAAACATACAAACCAGAGATCCATTCTCTGAGTTCTCGAAATTAGAACTATGTCCAAAACATTTAAATAACTAATAAACTACAAACTAAAGGAAATAAATTAACCATAGCTCGAATCTCTTAAAACCATTAAAATCAAACTCTCATCATAAAAATAAAAACGCTGGCAGATTTCATATTGCCAGTGAGTATGCTACTATTTTCCACATAATAACTAAACTATAAACATCATATCGAAACATCAATCAAAACCCTTAAATAAACATTATAAATCCATGCTACGAAAACATTAAACATTGGTAAGTTTTATTAATCCCTCCCAGCCATCGAATCTTATCCAGGATTGGTTGTAGGATTTCACATAAATCATTACAAATCTTTTAAACCATCCCAACCATCGAAACCTGCAAAGGTTTGGCTGTAGTTCAAATACATACATTCATCTCAATAGCTAAAACGATAAACATAGAATTAAACTAACTAATTACATAAACAAAATTATCGAGACAGAGTCGTTCCCAGCACATTACGCAAGTGGAAACTTATTGATAAAACCATAATATTACATTACGAAACCAATTCTTACACCTGTGTTCTTTATAATCAAAATGCATCCATGATCGAATCCTATGAGATGCCCAAACCACAACTAAACAAACCACAAATCTAATACATTAAATAGCCCAGGATTGAATCCTGTAGGTACCATTAATAAAACAAAACAAAAATGATGTGAAATATACAGTAAGGGTTTTGCCTCTAATGCTGCACAAAAGGTATTCAATATAAACCAACAGTTTAAAAAAAATAGAGCTATGGTATTTACATCCATTGCTTAGTCACATTTTAATAACATAAACACATAATTACAGGCTACGTATCCACCCAAGGGCCAAGCCAAGCTTCAATGCTCTTGACCGTAAGGTGAAGACCCAGCCACAACATTTAATAAACCCATACATCCACGATTTTACCTCCATAAGCATCCATTGCATAAAATACACTATCAAGCTTTCCATGGTGCCATTGCAAGCAATGGCATTGTAAGCAATGAGACACACCATTAAGTTAAACAAAGAGCTCCCATTAAAATCAAATAGAACCCATTACAGAAATGTTGCAAAAATAATGAATTTATAGACAGAGTCAAGACGAGATTCGAATAGTCAAAACCCTTATTTCCTAACCATTTACGTATGATAGTGCCATTGAAAAGACTACACAACTTCATCCATTGGATGCACAAACAACTATCAAACCCCAACCATTAGAACTACACAGCGATGCATTTTCCACAACCACAATTCGAAACCTCTGTCAAACAAACACACAGTGGTCAGGGCCTTGCCAATTTCAGGGCTTACCCGAATAACGGTTGCATTGGAAACCTACGACACCACCTACAAGCCACGATAGAACCACACTCTTTCACCTCCACAAACCAAACACAAACCCTATCAAGAGTATGCAAGGCATAAAAATGAAATCAAAACAAAAAACATGATAATATCTAGACCATCAACATGGCTTACCACGAGAGAGCAAACAGGCTGTTGCATTGCGCAACATAGCTCTCGGAAGCATAAGACCACCCAAACCAAAACCATCGAAAGACCAAATGAATACATTGCCAACCCTAACCAGTGCTTGAGGCATTCTACCCACACTTCCCTAGAAGCATTTAAGTCACCACCATGTCCACCACTGTCCATCAAATCGACAACCCACAACTCTATAGTTTGTTCACGTCGTTGTTCCATAGTTTACCACCTCCAACCTTAAAACATAACAACTCTCAAGTGCCATGTTAATAAAAGATTCGAAGTCCCTAATCTTCATGGAGATGACTAGCATTATTTACCCTTCCCCATGATCGTCCCTACTCTGAAAACCCTAATAAGAATAAATTGTTTGCCACTCCTAACATCATACATAAGCATTCTTATGTACATGTTTCAACATTGATTTTATTAAGTACATGATTTAACATTGATCTTACTTTTCTGCTAGGTGTAAGTGAACACAAATGTCGATCGTCGACACTGAAGTCCCCATTCACTTCTCGAAAAATATATTTGTTATATGATTTTTTTGGAAGACCATAGATCATGGATAATTTTAGGGGTGAAATTTATCCCAATGGGCTATTTTTCCATGTTTTTATCCAAAAAAAGATTTGCCATTTTGAATTTTTTGAATCCTTGTTTCGCCCAATTTTGATGGCGTAAAATTTTTTCATCCTAAAAATCGCCAAATTATTATATAAATGATATAAAATCCTTGGAAATTGAAATATTTTTTGAAAAATATCGCCAAACATTTTATAGTTTGCGTTTTAAGAATTTGTGACATTTACCAACATTTATACACTTTTAAATAAGTATGATTCCTTAAAATTATCCCTTCCATAGATGGTATCTAATAGTTTTATTAAGGGATAATGCCTAAGTACCCTAACTTCTTCATCCCTTAAATAACCTCACCAAGATCATTCGTACGGTCAAATGGAAGAATAAGGCTAAGCCATAATGCTATAGTATAGTCGCATAGTTTTGATGGAAACCATAATGCTATAAGTTGAAAGGACGTTGGTGTTCACCAAAAACGTGTGCACATTAATGTACGAAATCCGAGTCAATACAAACATAAATTGCTTTTGCAGCTATATTAATATAAAGTGCACTCAAGTATCTTTTGCTAGAGAGCACTAATGCGTTATTTAAATACAAGCTTTAATGTGTGCACTTTGATCCTTCGATAAGTATTAGTGGGTAGAAAGGATACAAGAGCAATGATGTTTATATCAAATTGATAGGTAAATAATGAATTCAAGGGGACAATAACATGAAGACATCATCATTGCATTGCATTTTGGTTATGAGTCATGACACGATTCGTAATGTACTCTAAATATCAACTTTAGAAATTCACTTTTCTTAATGTTATTATTTTTATAAAATGTTAAATAGTAATTTTAAAATAAACTTGTTATAGGCATTTATCGAAAGGTAGATAGACTATGTATACATTTATGAATTAAGCAATTAATTGTAAAGATGTTTCTTTTTCTAGAGATAAGAATATTAAACTTGCACAGTGATCTAGGGACTAAACACAAGTCTCATCAAAGATTAATAACATATAACTCATGAAAATGGTGTAATCGGGCTACGGAATGAGTAGCCGCTCTGTATATTCACACAAATAATGAGTAAATTACATTACAATGTTATGCTGTAAGCATGAATGACTAGCAATTCGAATCCTCAAGGAGGTCATTTGAATTGAATGAGTGAGTCTAGCTTAATTGAATGTAAGCCATAGTCAACACTCAAGTTAACCACTGATCAAAACCCTAATTGACTCAACTAAGCCCTAACTGAAGTCGGAGTGCAATAAATGACTGAGTCTTAAATGAAAGAGATCAGACACATGTCACAACAAGCCAACCATCAAGTGGTAGCGCTTCAATGACTCCAATGAACCCCGATGAGGTTAACTTAAGTGTAACTGAACATCAGAAGTGGTTGGAGGTGCCCCTGTTGACTCCAGTTCATTAAATAACCATTAAATAATCAATTTAATGAGGAGAGGTGCCTTCACCGCTCTGTTTAACTGATTGTAACCATCAGTTACCAATAAAGTGCATTAATGACACTCAAATCACCCCCGGAGTGCTCCAGTTAGCCTCCCCGAATGTAGGAGAATGCTAAGTTAGCCTCCTTGACTGAAGGTAGGCGTGGGTGTGATCTAGCTGATGTCATTTAATGCTCCAATGATGTCAATTAAGTCAATAAAACTTAGGATAGTGGTTTAACTAGGCCAAATTGACCAAAATGAGTGTGTATGGTGGTATATGTCTCCAACACCCCCCCTTCAACTATACTCAGGAAGAGTAGAAAACATAAAATGCATAAGAATTCTAGGGCCCTGGAAACTAAGGCCATAGGTCACCGTGTACAATAAAGTAACTGCTTAATAAACCAAGGAAACGGGAAAACCTCATGGGAAAAATACCCCTCCTCAAACTAAGCAGTAAATCAATAAATTTTTGGTTCTTTTATGCAACAGCATCCTGAGACTGTGCATGTGAACCTCTGAATCCAAACTAAATGCATATGTCTCAAGGAATCTTCCATTTTGGAAGAAGAACAATGCACTCAACTAAATCAGAAATATAAACAGCTGCACGGTGAAAAATGGACCCATGTAGAGCAACTGAAATCATCTGAAGAGAGAGCAAAGGTTCTTGATGATTCGAACCATGTGTGGAACACTCAAGAAACTAATATGTTGCAGCCTTGAAGAACAAACCATGAGTGGTAAAATCAGCCCCAATTCTTAGGAGCAAGTGTCCAAGCGGATGCAGAATGTCTTCCTCTTTACTAGTTCTGTGAGGAGATGAGCATGTGACCAAAGGTAGAGAAGCCCTGGGACTGTGGAGAGAGAATGCTTGAGCTCCATAATATGATATAGATTCTGTAATAGATAATGAATCACATAATAAAATATCAGGAACCTCATATGAGGAAACTAATACCAAATCCCCATCAGCAGTTTTCAAGACAAAGTGCGGTACTTGATTTTTCACACCGGAATGGGTGAGAGTAGTGACAAGCATGACTGGAAGCTCTTGGAATTTAAAATATGAACCAAATAATATCAAATTAGAAATTAAATCATATCTAAATAAGTTCACAACAGATCCAAAACTATGAAATCAAATCAAATCTCCAGCAGCAGATTCGAAGGAGACTTGTGGTACATGTTTCTTCACACCATTGATGAGAACAGCTACAAGCAGTACTGAAGGTTTATGAATTTGATATATTAAACCAAGAAAAATGAGATCAGATCTAAATAAGATCATATCAGATCCAATTAGGTTAATATCATATTCAAATAAATGGTTAACTGAGACGATGGATGCACACCTTTCTTCTTCTTCAAAATTCTGAATTTTGGTGCATGCAATCTTGCAGGAATTTTCTGGAAGATCTAGATCATGGGGAATGAATGGATCACTCTGGTAATCTGATATTTCTTCCAAAATATCCAAGGTATCACATATTTGCACACCAGCAACAACATTAGAGGGAGAAAAATCAAATTTCTCTTCACTTTCGGAAGCAATTACTGGTAAATTTTGCACGAATATCAAAGGAAAATCACCTATGAATGTTTGCATGGAAGTGTGGCAGTATTTTTATTCAATATCAAAGGTTCGGATTTCTTCTTCTATTTCAACAATATGAGGAGATGAGATATCAGAGATCTCATGAACTTCTAGAGCATCAGGAGAAGGAGTCACTACATGGAGACTTTCTTCAATTTGAATTGACTTTGTAGAAGATTTTGCTTCATCTTCATCTTGAACAACTTCATCAGAGAGAGTAGAGACCAAGAATTTTGAGTAAAGAAATCTTGTAGTGCTAGAGGTGATCTCCAAAGTGCTATTATGATCCTCATTATGCTTGCCAAAGGTTCTGTCCAATTTTGTCGAGAGATCCTTTGGGTATTCAGCAGAACCAATAAGGTAGTGGAAGCTAGGAGAAAGGGCTAGACATATTGCTCCAAAATCTCTATCACCGTCATTTAGCCAGCCATTCTCATTCTCATAAGACTCTTTTCCAAGTCCAATAGACACCTCATAGAGACCTCGTCTCTTCAGAGATGCAATCATCTTCAACTTCCATTCCGAATAGCTTGTGAATGGGGTGAGAAGAGGGACTGATGAGTCCATTCGAAGTTGTACCTGTTAAAACCTACAAATCACAACAAAAGGGGCACTGTAAAGTAAGACAACTTGCACATTTTAGGCTTTCATCACACCCAGCATAGTCAATCAAGCAAGCTTGATAAAAAATTTCCTTACTTGGGGTATTAAGTGGTAATCCTTGGCTTCTGGTGCAGTGCTGGATTTTTGAGCTATTGCTCAATTTTCATAGAAGATCTGTCAAAAACCTTGTTTTTGATAGATCTGAGCTTCGTCCCGCTGTGAGCTCTGATACCATATTAAACTTGCACAATGATATAGGGACTAAACACAAGTCTCATCAAAGATTAATAACAAATAACTCATGAAAATGGTGTAATCGGGCTACAGAATGAGTAGCCGCTCTGTATATTCATAGAAAGAATGAGTAAATTACATTACAATGTCATGCTGCAAGCATGAATGACTAGCAATTCGAATCCTTAAGGAGGTCATTCAAAGTGAATGAATGAGGCTAGCTTAACTGAATGTAAGCCACAGTCAACACTCAAGGTAATCACTGATCAAAACCCTAATTGACTCAACTGAGCCCTAACTGAAGTCAGAGTGCAATAAATGACTGAGTCTTAACTGAAAGAGATCAGACACATGTCACAACAAGCCAACCATCAAGTGGTAGCACTTCAATGACTCCAATGAACCCCGATGAGGTTAACTAGAGTGTAACTGAACATCAGAAGTGGTTGGAGGCACCCCTGTTGACTCCAGTTCATTAAATAATCATTAAATAATAAATTTAATGAGGAGAGGTGCCTTCACTGCTCTGTTTAACTAATTGTAACCATCAGTTAGCAATAAAGTGCATTAATGACACTCAAATCACCCCCGGAGTGCTCCAGTTAGCATCCTTGACTGAAGGTAGGCATGGATGTGATCTAGCTGATGTCATTTAATGCTCCACTGATGTCAATTACGTCAATCAAACTTAGGATAGTGGTTTAACTAGGCCAAATTGACCAAAATGAGTGTGTATGGTGGTAAATGTCTCCAACAAAAAAGGCAATTAAATAGCAATATTTATGAATTAAGGCAAGGAGGTTAAATAGTAATCTTAAATTAAATTGTTATATATATATATATTTATTGAAAGGTAGGTAGAGTATGTATATATTTAAGAATTAAGCAAATTATTGTAAGGAGATTTAGTTTTTCACAAATAAGAAGGAAATTTGGTGTTTAGTTGGGATTTGACTTTAAAAATGGATTATTATTATTAATCTATATTTATTTGATTACTCATAATGTATTGTATTTTGAATTTAAATTGAATAATTTTAATAACACAACAACTAACATAATTTGAGCTTCTTATTGGCCTATTTTTATCATCATCTAAAAACATTCTACTATGTCTTCAATCTACTACTATGTCTTTAATCTACTAACATAGAAATGAAGCATAACTATGACTATGAAGAATCCTTGTCTTACATTCAATTGAATTAGGAGAAGTGATACCATCTAACACTAAAATCAAACTGCATGAGCTTCATGAATGATGTAAGGGTTGCACATTCAAGATTTTCCTAGGAATGAAGGAACACCTTAACATGGATCCTTCATTCTCTTGACATGGCTCAAGCATGTTAGACCTTCCTAAACATAAACCTTGACTAGAAGACTAATTGACATGACCCAAACAAACCTCATTTCATCGAACTAGGAATGCACATTCTCTAAGCTATCTAAATTTGGATGAAAAGAGGATGAGGGCCTAGTATTACAAGGCACCATTAATTGTCTCTTTGTGGAGCAACTTTGTCCATTTCTAAATCTTCAAAGCATGCCTTTTATCGACAATCCAAAATGAATGAAGTAATAATTTACAATTTGTAAGGAAAAACTCCATCCATTTATGGTTTCCCCAATTTTCCATTTAAAACTTGAGTTACAAACTATCAATTTGTTGGAAAAGTGGAAAGGATACTTTTACATCATTCACTATTACTACATGTTTCCAAAACCATTAACATGTCATGTTTCTCATTCTCAAGGATTTAAGAGGAGTTATTTTTTTTTGTAGTCGAAAAAAGCAGTTCCTTGTTATTCAATTGAATCAAAGGTAACCTTGTACATCGGTAGGTGACTGTCATAACCCCAATGGGTCCATCAGATCAGTAAAAGTACAAAACATGCAAAAACAGTACAAAAAGAAATATGATAATACCCAAGATTACATGAAAACAAATAGCACTTGGGTATCACTACATGTAATGGTCCTCTCATAGGCGGGAAATAAATATAACTCAGTCATGATATGTCCATAAAGAACATAACAGGAGCCCATGTACTTTATCAAAGCAAGTACGTGATTCTCAGTATTCCATAAACTGATGCTCATCGTAACCATAAATAGCTCAATATATACCATGTGATCAATAACTGAAGTAGAATGAG
The DNA here is from genome assembly GCA_001517045.1 of Pseudotsuga menziesii. Classification (NCBI taxonomy): domain Eukaryota; kingdom Viridiplantae; phylum Streptophyta; class Pinopsida; order Pinales; family Pinaceae; genus Pseudotsuga; species Pseudotsuga menziesii. The sequence goes on along the minus strand of LPNX011209496.1, from coordinate 290,135 downwards.
CACAATTCTAAAAAATATGTATAGAGTCTTCCCCAATAAACTCTTCATCATATGATTCAGTAAGCATGAGATGACCAGGAGCCAAACACAACCCCTCCTTGGATAAGGTGTATGCCCTCTTGTTATGTTCCCTATAGACATGACTGATATCCACCCTGGTGAATGAGGATATGAGCAATCTGGTGTTGTCGCACCATGCCTCAAGGTTCACCATATCAAGGGTGGATACACCCTTTTCCCAATTTATAATCACCAAGGAGTCACCAAAGATATGTAGGTAAGGTAACCCAATATCTTTGGCGACCCGTAAAGATGCCCAGAGTGCTAAAAGTTCATCTCTTGTATTAGTGTTGTTCCCACAACCAAGCTTAATAGCCAAAATATGGTGTTCATTTAACCAAATACATATTCCCGCACCACCAATGAAATTTGCTGCAGCACCATTAAAAAATACCATAGGAAACTTTGATACAGGTGGTTCACCAATGTCACGAAACTTGTTCCTAGAATTCAGTGGAACCTTATAAGAATTTACCTCTTCTAGAATGATATGTAAGAGACTGGTAATATTAGGAGTCATATCATCAAATAAATTTTGGTTCTAGCCTTCCAGATATTCCAGATGAGAAAAAGAGGCAGGTACTGATGGGCACCCCTCTTTGATACCTAGTTTATGAGATTTTCCAAAAGGGTAGGCGTAGACCAAAGAAGGTGCACATAAAACAATACATTGAGATCCGAGATCAACTTCTTTACAAATGGGCAGCCAACAAAAAGATGTTCTACAGTTTTAGCATCCCCCTTGCACAAACAACACCTATTGCGACTGTGCCAACCTTTCCTGCAAAAGGTGTCCCAAGTATTGATTTCCATATTACAAGTTAGCCAGATGAAGCATTTCAGTTTATGGGGAATATTTAGATGCCAGATCTTTAATAGGAAATCATTTTCCATAATAGTCCAATCTTCAGAGACAATCAGATCATAAGCTTTTTGGTTGTTATTGTACCCAACTGTTTGTCATACAACCAAAGAAGAGTATCTTCAGCAGTTCGAATCCTAATACCACCATGAGTCAATCCTTTAACAAAAGAACACCATTGATTATCCCACTCACCACCCAGGTACAAATCAGAAGCAATGTACCAGTTAGTACCAACAGGACCACAACCATCTAGATTTTGGGCCTGAGCAAGAGTTGAAATCCCTAGGTCATGAAGGTAATCTCTAAGCTCCACAGACAAGAGATACAGAGAGTTGTGCCTAGCAATAGGGTCCACACCCAGCCTAATATTTAAGAGTAGTTTATTCTTGGGGATCATAAATCCCTAATAATGATGGACATGACTAGTGTTATTTACCCTTGGTAGGATTGTCCCTAGTCTAATTATACAAAACTTATTGTCACTTGTAATATTCTAGTCAAATTTCTTATTTAGATGTTTAAACAATTAATATAGATTCATCTTAATCGTGGTTCTACCAAGCACTCAGAAGGATCTAGTTTTCTTGAGGTGCAAAACCTTTTTAATTTACAAAAATATCTAATAAGTATTCCTACTTGGGAGGGAAATTACCAACTTGTTTAAGTAATTTCAAAATAGGGTAAATATAAGTATAAGAATGAAATTTTAAAATCTATATTTCCAGAAAAAATTGGAATTTGAAAAACATTTTACGATCAAATGAAGATTTTAAACATTTTCCAAATGTTTTTGAGAAATGACTTGTTTTTCTCTATAACTAGAAATGAACATTTACATGTTAGGGTTAATGAGCAAGGATGTAAGTGGTTTAAGGAACATGGTTTTAGTGGCCCTTGGTTTCTTGCTAGTTGTATTTGCATTTAAAGAACCTTATAAATATGGTTGTAATATTCCATTGTAATGTGCCAAAATGACCATGCTCTTAGCAGCCTTGGCCGACTTTTGTAATTGATTTTCTATCACATATTGATTTTCTATCACATATTGTATTCCTAACATAATTTCTTCTTAGGTTTCAAGTCAACTGAATTTTAAATTTAATGTTGATATAGAATTACATATCAATATGGTTGTATATTTATACTATTATAGATCCATCTTAACTATGGCTCTACCAAGCACACTGAGAGGGATCCAGTTCTCTTGAGGTGCAAACCCTTTTTAATTTACAAAAATGTCTAATAAGTATTCCTACTTGGGAGGGAAATTGACAACTTGTTTAAGTAACATTAACAAATTTTAAAATCTAGATTTCCACAATAAATTGGAATTTGAAAAACATTTACCATCAAATAAATATTTTAAACATTTTCCAAATGTTTTTGAGAAATGACTTGTTTTTCTTTATAACTAAAAATGAACATTTACATGTTAGGGTTAACCTTGACTTGGGAATGAGCAAGGATGTAAGTGGTTTAAGGCACATGGTTTTAGTGGCCCTTGGTTTCTTGCTAGTTGTATTTTCATTTAAAGAACCTTATAAATATGGTTTTAATATTCCATTATAATGTGCCAAAGTGAGCACCATAGATGCTCTTAGCATTGGCTCACTTTTGTAAATTATTTTTTATCACATATTTTATTCCTAACATTATGTGTTTTTAGGTTTCAAGGCAACTAAATTTTAAATTGAATTTAGATATATAATTACATAAATGTGTTTTACAATTTAACTAATTTAAAATTAAATTTTATATATTCTAGGTTATATAATTTTTCTATTTTATTACTCAAGTGAATTGAATTTTATTACTAATATTTTACTACTTACTTTGTAAGATTGTGAGTATTTCCCTAATATGATTGTATATTTATAAGAGTATAATATTTTTTATTTTTTATTATTTTTTAATTTATAAACGGACATGTTATAATTTTTTTTACTTATTATTATTATTTTATTTAGCCGACATGTGACGGGACACATCTCTCTCATTTGAGCTAGAGAAAGCGCCTCTCAGCACATTACCATTTAGCTCTGAATGCGTAGAAGAGAATGTCCATAGTCTATACCAAGTCCTTGACCAGTGCTCCAAAAATATATTCATTAAAAGATTTTTCAAATGATCGTGGATGATATCTAGTAATTTTAATTTTCTTAAGAATAATGGTTTCCCTTTGTAACCTAACCAAGATCATTCCTATGGTCATTTACAAGGAATAAGGCTAAGGCCAAGGCTAGGATGGGATAAGGCTACTTATTTTAGTTTTCAGCATAATCGAGGAATATTGTGATGAAATTACCCATTTCCTTCAACATATGTTCTTTCCACAACATTATGGTCAAAGCAAGTGGCTTCACCCAAATTGAGTTAATTTTTAAACAAAAGTCCCCATGTTTTAAACCAACATTCCCTTTAAAACTTATTGACATCTTCCTTGTTCTTGAACGTTATCGCCATACACCCTTTGGAAAACATATGGAACACGAGCATATATCCTAATATACTTATACATACTTTGTAAATCCAATCCTAACAATGCTCTTTACACCATACACCTACAAGAATACCTTCCAACTAGTGATTTATCTTGCATCGGAATTATATGGCCCAAAACATTATATCTTCCCCCACAACCAAATAGACGTTCTTAGTCCTCAACTTTATGCACTTTGTCCTACAATTTGAGACTTTCTTCTTAGTAGGAAACTACCCACATTTGAAACAAGTTATTCCAATATGTCCTTGAATTACAACGAAATAGACCTTGTTAGTCCTCAACTTTATGCACTTTGTCCTATAATTTGAGACTTTCTTATTAGTAGGAAACTACCCACATTTGAAACAAGTTATTCCAATATGTCCTTTAATTGTGACACCCTCGCAAGACTATGATGGGCGATAAGAATTCAAGTTGTGATACTTCAAAATCATTGAACTGAGAAGCTTTGTTTTACATTCAATTGAAATAGGAGAAGTGATACCATTTAATGCTAAAGTCAAACTCCACCAGTTGCATAGATGAAGTAAGGATTGAGGATTTAAGGGTTGTCTAAAGTTAAACTCCACTAATTTCATAGATGAAGTAAGGATTGAGGATTCAAGGGTTGTCTAGGAATGAAGGACCACCTTGACATGGCCTAAGCATGTTAGAATTGCTTAAACATAAATATTGACTAGAACATTCATTGACATGACCCAAACAAACATCATGTTCAAAAACTAGGGATGCACATTCCCTAAGATATCGAAACTTGGATGAAAAGAGGATGAGGACCTAGTATTGCAAGGTTCCATTACCAAGGAAAAATTTAGGGGTGAAATTTATCCCATGGGCTATTTTCCATGTTTTTTTCCAAACAACGATTTGTCAATTTGCATTTTTTAAAGCCCTGTTTTGCCCAATTTTAATGGGGTAAAAAATTTTCACTCTAAAAATCGTCAAATTATTATATAAACTATATAAAATCCATATAAATTGAAATATTTTAAGAAAAATAATGTCAAATATTTTATAGCTGACATTTTAAGAAAGAATTGGCAAGATTCACTAACGTTTATACACTTTTAAATAAGTATGGTTCCTTAAAATTGTCCCTATCCATTACTTATCTCTTTATGTAGCAACTTTATCCCTTTCTAAACCTCCAAAGCATGCCCTTCAATTAGGATTTAGTTGAAGGATTCAAATTCCTTGATGTTAGCATGGCCAAAAGAAGGTTTTATACTTATTTCAATAATTTAAAATTTCTTGATCATACATGTATATTGATAGATAACTAGGATTAAGACTATAATCTTAGAATTTCTTCTTCCCCCATCATACAACAAAAGACACTAGCTCCATCAAACCCTTACTAGATGATCCTAACATGAATAGATAATGGCATGTAATGTCATTTGCAAATCAAATATATTAAAACTAACAATTATATACAAGTAAATACATATGGATGTCTACAATGAATTATATTATAATGTAGATTTTCATAGTCATATTTACACTTGACTTCCATGTCTGTATATTTAAGATTTAGAGGTTTAGTATAGGCTAATAAGGTAAGAACAACATCTCCCGGTGATCATGAAACTAGGCCAGTGAGAAGTTCAAGTGTCATTCGATGTGTTATTATAATATTCTATTTAAGTACGAATAGAATAGATTATGAACATTTAAAGAAAAATAAATTAATAATAGTGTAATAATAACACTGCAATTTTTAAGTCACACTTTACCTAGGCACGAAATTGCAACAACAATAAAGGAGATGCATTTCTTAACCTAAAAGTACATGATAATTTGTTTCATCAAAATGCAATTATGTTTTATTGTTATTTTACCTATTAAGTGCATCAATTCTCTTGTTTGTTCTTTTCAACCGAAAAAACTATAGTTGATATTCTTATATAATCAAGATAGAGAACATCATACATATAAATTTTCTTTGTTTGTTCTTTTTAACAGAAAAAAAAACTATATATGATTTTCTTATAGAATCAAGATAGATTACATCATACATATAAAATAGTCTATATACGATATTCTTATAGAATCAAGATAGATTACATCATACATATAAAATAGTCTTGAAGACTAAACAATCCTTTTAAGCACATAAATCTCCCAAATTCCCTTAACGATACTTCCAACAAACCCACAAAAGCTAGCTACATCTAATTTAGAAACATAAAGAGGTACAAAGTAGCTAGAAGACCATAAGTGAGCCTCTTCCTACAAGATCATGACTAAGAAATTCTTCATAAAAGAGAATCTGACCTTCGTCAATCAACAACAACTCCTATTTAGAAAGGCCATTAGCATCATAATTGTTTTCATTATAAAACATTGAAAGGATATTTCAACAAATTCCTCCTAGAGAATCATGATTCTCCTCTATCACCCCCCTAAAGAGAGCACTACAAGAGATGATTTTCTTGACACCCATACAAAATCACCTTTGGACCCCTTACAATTTGGATATGAAACATGTTCCTATATTTCACAAAAAAAGGAGGACCCAAAGAGAAAGAAACTCTGCCTTTGTGTTAGTCCTAGTTCCAGTTCCCATTCCCATCTTTAAATAAAAGTAATGAGCCTCCATCAACTTGATCTGAGCACCAACTCCAGAAACTCCCCTAGACCTTTGACATGATGTGTCAAGGAAATCAATGGGAAAATAGCTTCCTGACCATCCTTCTCTTCACATCTCCCTTTCCCAAATGGCCTTTCACAAACACCTCTAAATTTTCTTAGAGACTAAATCAATATTCAGCCTCCAACCTCCAAATAGAACTTTGTTTCTGTGGATCCATATTCCCTAGCATAAATATACATACAAATATTTCAAAGAGAAGATAAGTTCACTATTTAACCAAGTCTCCAAGCTCAATACAACGCTCTTGGTTACCCAAAGTCATGTAAAATTCAAAGCTCCTTTGAGATACCTCCATACCAGTTTGGAGAAAGGGAAATTAATCAACATATGAATGATATATTCATCATTTTTCAAACACATCAAATAAATATTAGGTCGTTTCCTTCCATGCTTCAAGAAACTATCCAACGTTGGTATTTTGTTTTCCATGACCATCACAAAAAAATCTAATCTTTAGAGGGAACTTCCATCTCCAAATAGTTTGATACCACCAGAGCTCCTCACCAAAATTACTAACATAGAATAAATATTTGTAGGCCAATTTTTCTATAGCCTATCCATTTGCCACGTCCAAGGACCATAAAAAAAATCCTCCTCTCCTAATAAAATAATTCCAGACCTCTGTAAAATTGTTGGAAATAACAGTTACAAGTAAATCTGGTTCACATCTTCGCCGACTTAGTCAAAGTCCGTAGAAGTACATTTTTTTCAGTAAATCTGTCAAATTATGGAGTTCACATCTCACCATATCTAACCATCTAAATTGTATTTTGGAATTCATGTTTTAAGGTAGAAATTAATTGTAGTCTTTAATGTTAGTCATTAGATTCGAAGAGAAGAAAAAATTTAGTCTTTGTATATGCAGAAGAATATGTATGAAAAACAGATTAATTTTGGAGAAGAACATAGTAAGAGAGAAAGGAAGAGAAGAAAAAATATGAAAAGAGTTCGAGAGCTCAAGCTCGTGCTTTTGGAATGTGTTGAGATCCCAAGCTCTGTAAAAGGTGAAACATCCAAATAATTTTCAAGTATGTAAATGTGGTTCTATTCTCTTGGTATGTCGCATAGTTTATGGTTAAATGCATGTCTTATTTATGCCACACATATTCTCCAGAATTATTTGTGTGAATGTTGTTTACATTTGTCGTTTGTGAAAGACATAAAGAATCCAAAAATATTTCACCGTGTAAAAGTTTAAGTTTTAACCTTAGAGTGCTCAACATAAGTCATATTTAAATAATTTAGTTATAAGATATTGTGATCTTGTCGCAATAAAGTTGTGTCAGGGTTTATCTCGAGATACAGAGCGATGAAAAGTGTTTCTCATATTATGCGTTAATAGACAAAGTAATCTTCTTTTATAAAGTTCCGTTAAATGTGGTCCTGTTTAAGTGGTAGTTGGTCGCAGCTAAAAGTGTGTCATGGTAAAATCTCGTCAAAGTCAAGTAGGTGTCTATCGAGGTAAAAGTGTGTCGGGATAAAAGTCTGTAAAAGTTGTGTCGATGAAAAGTGAAATTTGAGTCCCGACGTAGTGAAGTCTTTCATAGTCATGTGTGAATACTTGTTTGTCGCAGTAAAATTTTCTCGGAGTAAAACCCTATTGCAGTGAAATCGTGTTGCAGGTATTTCGGTCCAAGTTAACCCGTCGAATAAAAAGGTGGGGTTTCCTAAAGGTAGTGTTTCGCAACAATAAAAGTAAAGAAAATAAAAATACTTACTGCATAGTAATTGAAGTTGGCAGTCGCACAACTCTCTCTCATCTCTCCCTCCATCTGTATCCAATATCTAGTATGAGAGTAGGTTTAGAAACTAAACCTTGTCTTAAAAAGGGAAAAAAGTAATTTTCGAAGGAAGATAAGAATTTTAAAAATGGATTCCACTTCTGGTACACAAATATCAAGTTTACAAACTCCAATTTTCTCGAGAAAGAATTATGAATATTGGTATCTAATAATGAAGTCTTAGTTTAGAGGTCAAGATGTATGGGAGATATTCCAAAATGGCTATACATAACTAGAAGATCAGGTGGCATATAATACTCTCACACAAGTTGAGAAGGATTCCTTGAGGGAACAGAGGAAGAAATATGGAAATGTTATGTTCTACATACATCAAGCCATGCATGAAATCATACACCTAAGAGTAGTAGTAACAAATAAAGCTAAAGAGGTATGGGATACATTGGAAACCGCTTATCAAGGCTTGGTCAAGGTAAAGACTTATAAATTGCATATATTAGAAGATATTTTGAATCTTTGTCAGTGAAAGATATAGATCTAGTGGAATTATTCTACACTATATTTATTGGTATGATAAATCAACTGAAATCTCATGGAGAAAATATAGAAGATGGAAGGATTATTAAAAACTTTCTTAGAAGTATCCCCCCCAAAATTTGAATCCTTGGTCATGACCTTGGAAGAAAACAAAGACCTCTCCTAGATTACCATTGATGAGTTACAACCCTCACTCAACAATCATGAACATAGAATCAGTAGATCAAATACATCATTAGAAGGCGCATTTGCAAAACAATCATCCCTAAGTCATGGAATAGGAAAGGGGATATTTAATTCTAGAGGAAGAGGAAGAATTTTTTTCATATGAGGACGTAGCAACAGTCATGCAAATGTCACTGGTAGAGGACAAAATAAGAACCCCAGTCATCCAAGTGGTCACAGGTTTGATAAATAAAAAATACAATGCCATTATTGCAAGAGATTTGGACACTTTGCATATGAATGTAAAAAGAAGCAATAGTACCAAGGAAACAAAGGTCAAAACCAATCGTGCAATGCCAACACTTCGACCATCATAGTTTTTTTGGCATGTGCGTCCCCAATTGAATGCAATGTTTACCAAGAAAGTCCATTTGTCATATGGTATTTAGACTCTGCTTGTAGCAATCATATGACTGGTAACTTAATTTTTTTTTCCAGTCTAGATAAATCGGTTCAAATTGATGTCACATTTGGAAATAATATACAAGTCATTGTTTTGGGAAAAGGTACTGTTGGAATTCTAAGAAAATAGAGGGAGAAAAATACTATGCCTGATGCTTGTTATGTCAAAGGTTTGAAACACAATTTGATGAGTACTCGACATCTGATACAAAAATATTACGGAGTCTACATGGAAGACAATCATTGTCTGATTAAAGACTTGCATCCAAGCAACCAACTGATAGAAAATCCTCCAATGACAAGCAATCGCTTATTTCCTTCGAGGATAATTCTAGACATGAAATGAAAGGAAAATTAAAGATCCACATTCAAGGAAAAATGAAAAGAAGAATACAAGCACTGCGACAAGGAAGAAAAGGACAACGCTGAAATTCACGAAACATTTCAATCGGAGGTTTAGGATAAGTCCTGGTTGTGGCATTTTAGATTTGGACATGTGAATTTTTGTGGGATGAACCTACTACATATGAAGAATATGGTGAAAGGATTTCCATTCATCAACAAACCAGAGAGATTTTGTGAAGGATGCATTTTTTGCAAGTAACATAGAGAGAATTTTCTAGTTAGGAAGTCATACAAAGCATGCACACCACTTGATATTTTGCACTATATTTATATTTGTGGCCTAATACAGACACCATCCATAGGAGGCTGTAATTGTTTTCTTACTTTCATTGATGACTTCAAAAGAAAAACATGGATATATTTTCTAAAACATAAATATGGTGCATTTGGATGTTTTTAGCAGTTCAAGACACTCATGGAGAAGCAAAGTTTATACAACATCAAAATATTAAGGAAGGACATAAGTGGTGAATATGTCTCGAATGACTTCCTAAATGTTTGTAAGACCCATGGCATATGAAATCAATTCACTACGCAATATACACCTCAGTAGAACGGTGCCGCAGAGAGATAGAACATAACCATTATGGAGATTGCATGCAATATGATGGCAACCAAGTATTTGTCAAATGAATATTGGGCTGAGGGAATCGTAAATGTTGTATATATTATGAACCGGTGTTCGACAAAGAGCGTGAAGAGAAAAGTACCTCAAGAAGCATGGACATGTATGAATCACAATGTTTCTCATTTAAAATTGTTTAGTTGTGTCGCATATTCTCATGTCTTAGATGAGCTAAGAAGGAAATTAGACAATAAGGGACATAAATGTATTTTTATTGGTTACTCCGAAGACACAAAAGCATATAAGTTGTATGATCCTGTCGCTAGGAACATAATCATCAGTTGTGATGTTCAATTTGTTAAGAATAAATGATGGTATAGAACTATCGAGAAGAATGTCAATATTGTGTCAGTTGTCGAGCATGATGACATGATGGAGGATTTAGTTCAAACATCACATGTAATCCAAAATGCTGCAGCACTGTCGACTCCTAGGACACAACAACATGTTTCAGTACAAGGAATTTCGAAACAAGTCACTGCTCAAGCTACACTGACAAGCACATTAAGAGGTGAGAAAACTCCATCAAGTCGTTCAACGAGGTTAACATTGACATATCCAATAGATACAAGAAGTCTGCGTGAGATATATGAAGCTGGTACACCAAATTCATTCTTTGTTTTTACATTATTTTCTCAAATAGACGATCCTCTAACATTTGAGAAAGTTGTCGAAGAAGAAGTATGGGCACAAGCCATGGATGAAGAAACGTAATGCATTGACCAAAAACAAACTTGGGAGTTGGTAAATGTACCAAAAGGTAAGGATGTAATTAGTGTCAAATGGATTTACAAGACCAAGCAAGATGCTTATGGGAATGTGCATAAGCACAAGGAAAGAATGGCCACAAGAGGGTTCACACAACAACCTGGTATAGAATTCAATGAAACTTTTGCATCTGTCTCATGCACGGACATAGTCAAAATAGCTTTGGCCATTGTTGCACAAAATAAATGGCATGTTTATCAAATGATTGTTAAATCGACATTTCTGAATGGCTATCTTGAGGAGGAAGTGTATATGGAATGACCACAAGACTATGAAATTCTAGGACAAGAACATGAAGTATATAGGATGAAAAATGAACTCTATGGTTTGAAGCAAGCTCCTAGAGCTTAGTACAGTCGCATTGATTCATATCTCACCCAGAATTGATTTCATAGAAATGAAAGTGAACCAATGCAGTACACCAAAGTTAATGAGCATGCTAACATGTTAATTTCCTGCCTCTATGTAGATGATTTAATATTTACTAATATTATTGGCATAAAAGATTTTAGAACAATCATGGAAAACGAATTTGAAATGACTGATTTGGGGCTTATGAAGTTTTTTTGGGGCATTGAAGTCCATCAATATGAAAGTGTTATATTTATATCACAGTCCAAGTATGCAAGTGAAATTTTAAACAGATTCAATATGACTAATTGCAAGGTATCCCCAACACCAGTAATAACGGGTTTAAAATTGAGCAAGGATGGCGATAGATCAACTATAGATCCTACGATGTTTAAAAGGCTGGTTGGTAGTTATGTATTTAACTGCAACAAGGACAGACATCATTGATGGAGTAAGTCTTATCTCAATATTCATGGAGTCACCAAAAGACTTTCATTGGCAAGCATGTAAGAGAATTCTGAGGTATGTAATTGTCACAAACGACCTTGGCATTATGTATTCAACCTCATAAAATTTTAAACTCATTGAATACATTGACAATGACAATGAAGGCAACTTAGATGACATGAAAAACACATCTCGATACACATTTCATTTTGGTACAGGTGTTGTGTTGTCGGCTTCGAAGAAACAACCCATTGTAACTCTGTCTTCAGCAGAAGCAGTGTATGTCGCATCTACAAGCACTGCATGTCAAGCTGTTTTGATGGAGAGAATGTTAAGAGAACTATCGCTTAACCAACAAGAACCAACAACCATTTTACTGTGACAACCATTCAACCATCGCATTGTGAAAGAATCATGTGTTCCATAAGAGAACCAAGCACATCGACACAAGGTATCATTTCATAAGAGAATTGGCGAACAACAAAGGGATTTTTTTAGAATTTTGCAACTTTGAATATCAGTGGAAGACATCTATACAAAACCATTGGCAAGGGATATGTTCGAGTATCTACGAAGTTATTTAGGAGTGACAAGTTCTACTAAGTGAATTTTGTCTTGCACATAGCAAGTTCTAACTCTTAAACATTGTGTAAAATTTTGTTTAATGATCCCCATTTGCTCACAATTAAGAGGGAGTGTTGGAAATATTAATTACAAGCAGATCTACATCACATCTCAGTTAATCACATCTCAGTTAACTCAGTTAAGCCGAATTGTATTTTTGAAGTCATGTTTTTAGTTAGAGATTAATTATAGTCTTTAATGTTATTCGATAGCTTCCAAGAAGAGAAAAAATTTAGTCTTTGTATATGTAGAAGAATAAGTATGAAAAGAGTAATTTTGGAGAGCAATGTAAGAGAGAAAGCAAAAGAAGAAAACCTTTGAGAAGAGTTCAAGATTTCAAGCTCTTGTTTTTTGAATGTGTTGACATCTCAAGCTCTATGAAAGGTGAAACATCCAAGTAAATTTTCAAGTATGTAAATGAAGTTGTATTCTCTTATTATGACACCTAGTTTATGATTGAATGCATATCTTATTTATGCAGCACATATTCTGCAGAATTACTTGTGTGAATGTTGTTTACATTTACACTTGGTGAAAGACATACAGAATGCACAAATATTTCACCCTTTAAAAGTTTAAGTTTTAACCTCAGCTCGACACAAGTCTTATTTAAATATTTTGGTTATATGATAGTGTGAGCTTCTGACAATAAAGTTGTGTTGCTCGGTTTATCCCAAGTTACATAGTGGTGAAAAGTGTTTTTCATATTATAAATTAATAGAGAAAGAAATATAGTTTTACAAACATTAAAAAATTGTAGAAGTAAAATCCTCCTAAGTTAAACACGAAGAAAAATGTGGCAAATGCAAAAGTAAAGAAAATAAAAATTCTTATTGCTTAGTAACTCAAGTTTGACTGTAACATAACTGTCTCATCTCCCCATCAACATCCAATAACATATATGTCCCATTCCACAGTTTGCTGACCTACCAATCCCAAAGTTGAAGCCTTACTCCAACTTCCTCCAACTATGCCTCGTGATACCTACCAGATTTGAAGAGAAGGCTTATCCAAAGTCCTCAGCTCCTTTCTTCTCAAGACTTCAATCAAAGCTTGTGGCAATCTAAAACCACTATCACAATCAATCAACAGATTCGAACCCAACTCTACCTTTTATCCAAATCGCTCTAACAAAAAAAGCATGCACTCTCAACAGATTCGAACCCAACTCTACCTTTTATCCAAATCTCTCTAATTACAAGAAAAGCATGCACTATCCTTGGCCAAAAATTTGACACGTTCTTGACTCTTTTAGGCTCACTTCTTACCCAATCCTCCACCGATCTTCCTCTCAAATATTTATTTTAAGGATGTCATTCAACAATCCATCGCCATTGAGCGCCCTCCCTAAGCTTTTTGCTACTAAATCCCTTCTCAACATAAATACGATTTTTTTATCTCCCACCATTCCCAGCCCTGAGGCCTCTCCAATCTATCCCAGTTCACTAGACTCATTTTTATTCGTTGCCAGACCACAAGAACCTGAAGCACATCTGCCTGAGTTTTTCCAAGATAAAAACTGGGATACGTGCAAGGGAGAACCAGTAAACTGGTATACTCTCTAAAACAGGTTTTCTTACAACCAGATGCCATAATAAAGAGAGCCACCATGTACACCTAATGTCAATTCGTTTGTCTACTTTCTTAAGCAGCCAAATCCAATCGCCTATCTTAAGAATTAGGCTTAAAAAATAACCTAAATATTTAAGCCGGTCACCCAAATTTTTCATCGAAACTGAAAACAAATCTACACTATGTCGAGCAACCTTATCAGTCACGCATCAAAGCTTTTTTTTATCCATTGTACCCACTAAGACTCAAAGAAGGTTTCCCATTGATGCTTGTACCTAAATAACACACTACAGTACAACACCGTAGAACAAACTACTTCAGCTCACTAATTTATATTCACATAGATACAAACGCATTTTATGTTTGTAAGCAAATCAGATCGATGCTCTTTATGTTATTGAATTCAGTACATGAGGTTGTGGCAGTGTGTACAATTTTTCTTCACACAAAAACACAACTTTATATAAATGGAAAGTTGTGTTATAATTACATCATCTCTTGAGTTCTGTTCACATAATTAACTCTATTTCAGCACTTAATAAACCAAATCCTTAGATCTTCATCCTATTAGTCTCCACTTAGGTCCATATCTTTACAGTAAAATCTTTTCACTAGAACTTAAAATGCCCAGAACTTAAAATGCCCACTAATGACTAGGTATTTTAACAATACAATGCTCAAAACACAGTGATCAATGCTAGATCCCTCCAGGATCAGCTCCAAGTTTTCCTTTAAAGCGAGCTTGGATGGTGGATAAACCATCCGCCTCCTCCGAATTCAGTTCTCTGAAAATATGGCTAAATGAGATCTGATCAAAGATTTGAATAAATTCTTTTATTGTCGAGGAATGATAGTTCCCTCTTATTGAATAGGTAGAGTGGTTGTTCATAGCTTGCAGAAATTATAACCTTGTTTCTAATTATTCAGGTGGTGAGAAATGGTAGTTCCTAGGTAGAATAGGTAGAGGTAGAATGTTAGTTTCTAGCTTCTTTATGCACAATTTTTTAGTTTTTAGCTTGATAGATCACAAGTAAAATACACCTGTCTTGCAACCATATAGGAATATATTAGTTATATATTGAAGAGTAACCGTCTCCCCTGAATGCTTAAATCATCATAAATACATTGTAATCTTCACCTGTCTTCGTAGTACCAAATAGGAATATATTGAAGAGGAACCGTCTCCCCTTAAAGGCTTAAATCATCATAAATACATTTTAATCTTCATTAATTCGTGTAAGAAGAACAACTAAATTTAATATGGATAGTCTACTCAGATCCATGGCATTAAACACAAATATAGAATCATTGAATTTACTAAACAAAAATTTAAAAAGCAATGTAAGAAACTTGGTCCAGCATTCCGAGAAGAAGAATGTGCGATACTGAGTGATTGAAGCGATGTAGAGTAAAATATGTGGAGCTCCCCACTCAAGTATCGATTGGTGCACCGTTATGATATTATGGCGAACATCTTCATTAATTCAGGAAAAATTAAACATTCGATGATGAAGTTGAAGAATATGAATACATTAATTAATGCAATGCAAGTAGTAGCAATAGTAATGGATTACAGTTTTTATACCCTGCTCTGCCTTTCATTATTCATCCATGCATCGTCAGGGTTATCTCATTGAGGGTTTGATTATAGTCAAACTCAAGCCGAACCGAGAAACTGATCCTTCTCGCCTGTATAGTTTAATAACAATATAAACACCTTTTAACGGAAGCTATACTTAACCAAGTATTTCATATCCCGCGTCTCCATTGCTTCTGGGCATATCATTAGCTGTTTCGATATCTATTTCTGCACATTAATAGCATTTCACGGGATGTTTTTGTCAGAGTAACACTGCTTATTTTTTCGTATTAGGTTAGATGACAAAATAATGGTCCAAAGGCACCATCGCACAGAAAATGAAACCTGGATCAATGATGAAAATCTGCAATTGATTAACAGCTGAACCATAATTCAACTTAGCCAACAGTATTTTACAGATTTTAACTGAAAGTAACTTCAAATTCGCAATCGTGTGTCTATTACTCTGCTAAGACCTCAATAAAACCGGACTCATAATCAAGGCTGCCCTTGACAGGTTAGAAGATAAATCTCTCCCATAGAAAACGATTACTTGAAAATTTTAAACATGTTTGATGGTCAAAATGTCCAATCCACAACATTAGCATTTTTTTATTATCGTGCTTTCAATTATGTAATTGAACTTTTGTAGTGCGCAGCAACCTGATTTGGTTCATCAGAAGATCGAACTAAATCAATCCAGACTATATTTGTATTTTATGTCACAGCTTTGACAGACTGTAATTGTTGCGTCACAGCTTTTCGGTTCTGTAACATATGTACATGCAGCGCACAAGCTATGGCTAGATTGGGTAATTATAACAAAATAGATTAGTCTCTCATCGTAAGAGCTATGAGCTTTGGATGTACATATGGGCGTTTAGTGGAATAAGAAACCCATAGAATATTTAACAGACAGCAACATCCTGCGCAGATCTATTCCATATTTAGATGAATACTATTTTTTTCACATATCCTTTACGAGATTAGTATATATGAAGCCTGTGCTATTGCTATCATATAATTCAGCGCAGACTTGTCATACAAACCAAATCAATAGAAAAACCCAAACTTCCCGATGCCATCCGCTCGACTACAGTGAAATACATTATAAAATCGTTCCTATATCTCTTTAATATAAGCTTCTGAATTGATTTTTTCAGTGTCAAAATCATATTGGCATACTATGTTATGTACAGACAACTCTTAGTGTGCACATAATCGGCATTCGCTGAGAATAAATGAGCAGGCATCAGGAATATAAGGAACCCTAGTTGTGGTCGTCTGCATTCTGCTCTACTGCAAGCGGCGATATCCTCTTAGACCAGTGGACTTTTTTCCTCTGCGGGTTCATCATAGAATCCGAATCCTGAGGAACGAATATGGAACCTTCGGGAAGAGCTGGAGTCTTCCTCTTCGCCATCTGTTTCATCGGCGCAGGAGGACATTCAAGAACTTTGGGTATCTTGTGCTCCTCAGACTTGGGCGTTTCGCAGCCATCTTGATCTCCATTCGGCAGTATTTTGTTCTCAACTGTGTCTTCAACGATATCCTGCAGAAATTGATTTTTCTGCTCCTCGTTAATACATGATATCTTAGTTCTCAATGCAGGATGGATAATAACAATCGGTTTCAAATGAGGGAAAACCAGGCCCTCAATATCGATTGAATCGTCTCCCTTACATTTGCAAGCGGTGGATCGATCGACAGTAACCGAACTCATCCCGATGGCTGCAGTTATGATCTAAACTTTAATAACATAACTGTGATACAAAAAGAAACCTGAATCAGCTATTTGTAAGAAAGGACATGTCAATCAAACAATAAGCATCCTGGAAACAATGTTTGTTTTTCTATGGAAGAATGAGCAGGAAAGTCTCCAAGCATGGATATAGGGGTTAGAATAGAAGCCCAGAAATAATATTGAATAGTATGGAAGTGATGTACTTAGATTGCTACTCCAGTAGGGATAGAATAGAAGCCCAGAAATAATATTAAATAGTATGGAAGTGATGTACTTAGGTTGCTACTCCAGTAGAATCCAGCACATGTATTCGATATACGACAATCACACCCGAAAGTATGGCCTCGAGATTCGTATGAAGAAGGCAATCAGTTCAAGCACAGAGGAGGAAGTGGTAGGTTGAGTACAGCTGATCCTGGCTATTTAATCCAGCAGATATAGATAGAGGAAAATGAGGTGAATCGGATGGAATGAGAAGACTAATACCTAAAATATGACGAGAGAGGAAGCTTAAGCATACTGCTTAAATAGAGCGACCAGGCAGGAAGAAGAGGTTACGAACTCGTGTTACAGACCGTGTGGCGTGCCAAGCTTGTGAAGAGTTGGTAGAATGCCAGAAGAATACGGGAATTAATTCTCTAATTTCACCAATCATTCATGGTTGGTAATTGTGCTTCATGAGCGCTATCATTGGTGTTAGTTATCAAGTCCATAGACGTTTATATGGATTATGGTTTATATTTTTTCATTTGTTGTTGTGAATTAGGATGAGACAGATGTACTATGCATATTAATTATTAATATGATAATAGTTCTAAATTAAAAGTAAACAAAAAATAACTTGTGGCTAGCTTGATAACTGGTAATAATACATGGATAACTCATAACTAGATATAGCTAAGCACGGAACACATAGTATAATCCATTTAACTAAAAGAATAAGAAAAATAAAAAATATTTCCAAATAGTTTTCCATTCCATTTCATCTTTATAGTTATAATCTAGCCACAAACTATATAATGTACTAGTTAATATTAAAACTGTCATTTTTCTTAATCTTTGAATTTCAGCTCAAATCTATGGTTCATGTGAAGTTAAGGATATGGTTTGCAATCTTTTGTGTTTTCCTAGGCTGCGTATAGCTTCCATCGGTGCTCATGATTTCTAGCTAAGATTTTTCTGCAGCAAGACAGCCAAGACCATTTTGCATTTTTCCAATATTTTCAAACGCGGGTTTATGTTTGTTGAGATTTTTGGGACTGTCAGTTGAATGATGCTGTTATTGACTCATGATTTGTAGCTTGAGATTTTTATGCAAGACAGCCAAAACTGTTTGGCGTTTTTCCATTGTTTTCAAACGCGTGTGATATATTTGGTGAGATTCTTGGCAGTGTTGGTTGAATGATACTGTTGCTGACTATGACTGGTTATTCGTACATAAACTTTTTTTCGCGCAGTTCTTTCCGGATAGAAATGTTGATTTACTTTAAAAGAAATCATGAGTTTAGAAATATCAGAACTTTGGAGTTATCATCAACAGTCTTGGTTCATCGAACATTGGAGTTACCATGATTACGAAGTTTCAACAGTCTCTATTCGTTAACCGGGCCTTATTATTGGAATAACTTATCGACCTGACCATTTGCACCAATCGGATGACCAGGGCTCCATTTAGGCAGCGGTGCTTTGTTGGGCATCGGATTGGTGTTTGTTGGACGTGGAATCAAATGGTCCGGTCGATAGGTTATTCCCTAATTATTTGGTGATTACACTATTCTAACAGACTATATTAGTTTTTTAAGACTATATTAGTTTTTTTTTAAACAGCTTGGATTTTTGGATGTGTGTTATGTTTGCGGTTAATCAAAAGCACTTAATGGAGAAAGGCAGGTAAGGAAGATTTAGTGTTGATAGTTGTGTTAGAATATGGTAATTACTTTTACTCAACAATTTCAGTAGATTTAGGAATTTATGTTCATTGAACATATAAACTTAAAAAAAAAGTATTCACATGTATATATAATTATGAAGCAATAATGCAAGGAGTTTTTGTGATTGATGGTATGAGAGCATAGGTTCAAGAGGAAGAAACCTAATTTTCTATGAATAAGTTTTGAGGTTGGAGTACTAGTTATACATTAGAGCCATTTTTTGTGGTGATTAGAATTGAAGGGGGTGTCGCAGTTATTAGAAGTGAAGGGGGTGACTGAAGGGGTTTAGGCCAAGAGACCCAATTGTTGGTAACCAGTACGGAAGGGTGCGACCAAATCACAACACACCACTTTTTCATGTCCTCTTTAACAATCATAGGCAGACAAGAAGAAGGGTGTGATTATCATAGCAAGAGGATGGAACTATAGAAGGAGAAACCAGCTTGCAGGAAGACTGTGCGAAAAAGGGAATATCTAAAGAGAAGGAACTTTCTATCCATGTAAAGACTCTAAAATGAAGAAACTATTGGTGTGAGCACGAGGAAAGACTAGCCCACATGAGGACCAAGCCTTGAGGAGGATCGACATGAACAAAAGAAACTGTGGCCGTTAGTGCAAAGGTCCACATGAGGCAGTGCATGTCGAGGATAAGTTCACATGGAGGAGTTTGAAACCTCTAGTGCAATGCATGAGAAGAAAGAGAAGCATGTTACAGATAGTATCTAGGTGCCAACAAACATTAATTATAAAAAATATTGAAAGATATGATTCACTTTGTTCAATAGTTTATGTATATTATAAGCAATTAGTTGGGAGGTCAACATATGAAGAAAAGTTTGAAGTATAGAATTTACAAGGCAATTTGTCATTTTGGACTTGTATAGCTTTCATATTCTATTTGTTCCAATCTTTATTGGAAAGAGCTATGATTTTTGGGTCATTAAGATGAAGACCTTGTTTTGAGAATAAGATTTATCGAATTTAATGGTTAATGGGTTTGTAGATCCCCCAAGTTAGACATCCTATCATGATTTGCCTCAATCTCAACAGGATGCGTTCATGGACAGTAGGAAGAGGGATGCAATGGAATTGTATCTCATTCAACAAGGCTTATATGACAACAATTTACCCAGAATTGCAGCAACAACAACATCCAAAGAAGCATGGGTTATTTTGGAGACAATATACAATGAAAAGAGAAACAACAATGAGCATCTAGCTCAATCAAAGAGTGTTGACAATCACATTATCAAGGAGTGTTGAAAATCACATTGTTAGTGATGATGTGAAAGAACCCACTGAAGCAAAATAAGATGAGGAAGATAATAAAACTACAATTGTCTTGAACATTGCAGAAAATTTTGAAGAAGAATTGATATATAATGCCCAAAAAGATTCTATGAATTGTTAGTTGATATAAGGTAGGGTGATGAATTGAAATTGGAGACAACATAAACAAAGAGACAATATAAACTAAAAATAAAAAATATTGAAGAGAAAATCCATAAGGGAAAAGGATTTTCTTGAGGCTTGTTACGAATGTAAACGTTTAGAGAAGAACAAGGAAAAATCTATAAATGTTGTAGATGAAGGACACAATGTCAATAATGTTGCCAATAAAATGTTCAAATAGATGATGGAAACAACAAGTGGGTTTCATGCATGCCCACAATGCAAAAATTTGAAATAATGAAGATTGAGAATACAACCAATGAAGCATGTCACGTCCCCATCCCTCCCGACTCGCGAAGAGGACGCGACCCAAGCTTCAAGCACCCGGGCTAAGAGCCCCATGAACATATGCATGCACAAAATTGCTGAAACAACATGCTTAAACAAAGACTTTGAACTAAAACATGCGCACATGCAATTAATCATCATACACAGCGGAAACCAACAACATTCATACATGCATGCATTCAACATGTTCATAACATTCATTAACAGAAAATATGGTTGCAGAAGTAAAAATGGACAAGATCACTTATCTTATGAAGAAGTCGATTTGCAACTAGCTACGTTGCTGCAACGTTCCACCCAACCATAGGCCAGTGTACTCCTTAATCTCTCAGCAACGCTGCCACCCCTGAGCTGGGCATGATTCTCCAAGGAATAAGGGAACAAGCAGGCTTACACATAGCCAAGGATATACAAAACACAGCCAAGCCAACATAGTTGGGTTTATTAGGCCATCAAGGAGTTGGGGAAAGGCTCAATGCTAAGCTGGTGAGCTCATTACAGAGCCAAGAACACCTACACCAGAACTAGCCTGACCTCTAAGACACCCACACACACCCAACACAAGGAATCAGTCCCTTCTCTGCTACATAGTCCCTCAGGCCCTGCATTCCCTTCCAGTGCTATTCAGGGGTGGTGGAGAAGAAGGCCAGCCCTCTAGCTCTGTTTGTGTGGTTTCCAGCCACCAGATTTGTCAAGCAAAACTAAGCCCCATCCCTGCTCCCTACACAGTTTGAAGACCCACCATTGCACTCAAGCAATTAATCAGCTGTTACAGCTTAAGATAGGGAAGACAAATTCTGAGTCATTCTTGGCCCTATCGTGGCCAAAATGACTCTCTAGCGAATTTACAACAGTCCCCAAAAACGTAGGGAAGACCACAGCAACCACAGCCAACAACGTGGGGGGAAAATCAACAACCCCAAATGTATCAGTGAGCACAGCTCAGAACAAAACGTGGGAAACAAAGCCCGTCCTGGGCAACGAGATCACCGAGAAAACATATACAGACCATACAGAAGAAGAGAAAAATACAAAATTCCCAGCTGTGCGTGATATGGGCAGACTCCCGTCCCAAAATATAAAGAAGACCACAACAATCACCACGTAAGGGAGACCATAGTAACACAACAAATCGTGGATGAAAACGCACAACTCCCAGCTTGCGGTGTGAGTCCAAAACAAAAGAATACCTGTGCGTGAGGACAGCGAACAGACAATGGTTCATGTGTGAAGATGAACAGCTTCCAGCTTGTGTGTGGATGAACCGACTATAGAGAGGGCACGAATTAGATGTGCGTGAGTGTTCAGCACAAGTGTGGAGAGGAGAATGTGTCCGCGGGAGTGAAACCAGGTAAATCCTGTGCGTGGAGGTGAACAGACAATCGTGAGGCCTGCGTAGTGGAGAGTGCGTGAAGGTTTATCTTGCCATAGTGAAGTCAAACGTGGATGGAGTGTGCATGGAGGCAAGGGCTGATAGTCCTGCCACCCCACTCCCAAAACAATTAACTGCCTCAACCACCAGCAGCAATTCTTCAATGAAAGTGGTTGGGTAAGGCAAAGAAAGAAGACACATGGGTATTTTCCCTTATTGGCCAAGGTTTGACAATTCCCCCCCCCCCACCCTTATCCTTGTGAAAATCATGCCCCTTTCTCATTTTAGTTGCCGCGATCGTAGCTGGTCGGGTTCATTTAATTAAGATGCATATTTACATGATGCTGAAACTTAATATGTGCCGCATGCCCCGATATACCATCGGTGACAAGTTTAAATCCAAAACATAGCATAACCGATCAGTGGTGGGGCCTTGGCCTTTAGCTCCACACCATGATCATTACAATATATATACATCATGTACAACAAATGCAACGGGGTCAGAACCAGGGTGTTACAAAGCAAAGGGGATTCTACCTTTGATTAATAATGAAATGCTAAAGAAAGTTTTTAAAATGAAAGATGTGGAAATTTTAGAAGTTGAAGAAATATGCAAGTTTAAAGAATTTGAGAAAATGAAGATAATTCAATAAATAGAGTAAAGTTGAAATTGAAGAAGAAGATAAAAATAGTTGTAAAATTCAAAGTTTTGAGTTGAAAGAAGAAAAAGAAGGTTGGTAGAAGAAAATGTTTTGAGACCATTGAAAATTGAATGTTATTTTCTATGCTAAATGGTCGTAAATTTGCGTATTTTTATATAAATTATCATTAAATTGCTAAAATTCACTCCCCAAAATCACAATTTTTAATAGTATAGAATGGGTGTTTCCATGAAGACGGGTAACACTTTCTAGCAAGTGAAGGGAAAAAAAAGGAGCTCAATTGAGATTTTGTTAAACCATCGATTGATATTTTAAATGCTCGATCGAGGAATAAACAAATCTGTTGATCGAGTTAATTAAAAACCCTTGATTGAGACTTTTCTTAACCCTCGATTGAGCAACAAAGCTCGATCGAGTGTTAGAAGTTGGATTGAGGAAATAACTCGATTGATATAGTGTCTTGATTGAGATATTTTCGTGATCAAGCTTCTAAAAAGTGTTATAAAAGTGCGTAGCCGTTTATTTTCACTACGTTCACTATTCAAAGTCTCGACTAAGAAATGTAAAGAAGCTCAACCGAAGGTTTATGAGCTCGATCTAGGGTCAATTTGTCACCACTAACGACCATAAAGGAGCCCCTCGTGCTTCCATGGCCTCCAAATGACGAGGTAGGAATGTAAACTCGTAAACCCATAAACAAACTAGTTATTTTTGTTTTAATAGTTTTTGAAAATTAATTAGTGTATTTTAGAAAAAATTGTAAAACTAATTATTTTCATTAGTTATAGATTTACATAGTTTGATTTGTTTAAAAATTTAATTTATATTTACTTTTTAAACTTGGTTTTATGATTTAGATTTAGATTTAGTGTTTTTAATTGTGGTTAATAATTTAGATTTATTTTTCTAATTGTTTTTTATAGTTTAAGGGCTGGTGCAAGCTAATGTTGGTCACTTATGACATGTTCGTTGCAATGGACAAAAACATAAATATGAATGTCAAAAAACAATATTAGAGGTATCTACACAACTTTTTCGAATATGGTGTAAGAATATGAAATGTGGACAATCGGATTACCTTTTGGAATATATAACTTTCATTTATGGAAACTAAGTATAAATAAAAAAAACGAGGTTCTTCTAAGGTTGGTATATTATTTTTTCCCCAAAAAATAATGAATATGTTTGCGTTGGTCCACTCGTTTGGTATGCAAATGGTGGAATTTTGTGAAAAAAATTATATAGAGTTGTAGATAACATGTGTGTCTACTGCAGTGTTATTTTTCCATATTCATTTATGTTATAATTTTTTTTTCAAATTAAGGAAGTCAGTGACACCCTAAAATGACAAGGTCAAGCGTTGGTCCACGACATCTTGGTCTTAACATAGTCAATGAACGATAGTGTTTTTAGGATGTAGGGCTTTGTATCTTCTTGTGCGGGTTCTTTTCTATTTTCTAAATAGGTGATCCAATCAAAAGTTATATCCGAATCAAATAATCTACCTTTTGTGTTAGATTGACGTTAGTCCATTTAAAATTAAATAAAAAATAGAAAAAAGATAATAGATTTAAATAAAAATTACATATTCAGAATCTACAGACAGAGTTACACAAGTGTGTGAATTTTCATTAGCAGTGGACAAGCGTGGCATATGCAAAATCATGCATGAAATAGGAGAAGTAGTACAAAACATATTTTTTGTCATAAGACAGTCCAAACCACTTGGTTTGGCAACCCGAACTTAAAACCAAAGCAGCCAAGTCATCCACCACATAGGTTGGAAGAAAGATGCCCACCAAAATTCAAAATTCAAAGCAGCGCGTATGTGTGACAAACATGCGTGCAGGTAGTTTAAAAACTAACCCATACGCACTAAAATCCCGATCATGATTTTGAGTGTGTATGCGTTAAACACGCATTCACGAGTTTGTTTAGTATTTAAAACTTTTCTTTTATTTCATTTTCAAGCATCTCAACCCCACCTCTCTCTAATTGTAATCCTCCTCCTCCCCTATTTTCCTAACCCGCTTCCCCTTTCTCCATGTCTCTCCCTAACCCTCCATCCCTATCTCTCGCTCTATCTCTCTCCCCCCCATCTAACCCTGTAGTATCTTCGTATGTCATACACAGCCTCTCTCTCTCACCCACACACAATTTCTCTCTCTAATTCTCTCTCTCTCTCTCTCTCTCACTCACACACACATAGAGCACATCACCCTACCTGAAAGTAAGACAATGATGATGATGACGACGATGATGATGAACAATGATAATGATGATGATGACGACGATGATGATGAACAATGATAATGATGATGATGATGATGACGATGACGATGATGATGAAAAATGATGTTGATGATGATGATGACGATGGTGATGATGAGCATGAAGATCATGATGATGACAATGATGATGATGATGATGATGATGATGATGACCATGATGATGATGGTCATGATGATGACGATGATGAGGACGATGAGGATGATGATGATGACGATGATGATAATGATGATGACGATGATGATGACAATGATGATGAACAATGATGATGAACACTAATGATGAACAATGATGATGATGATGATGACGACGATGATGCTGATGATGACGATGAAGACGACGACGCTGATGATGATGATGATGATGATGAGGATGCGGATGACGATGACAATGATGATGATGATGATGATGATGACCATGATGATGATGACGATGACGATGATGATGAACAATGATGATGAGGATGAGGATGAGGATGAGGATGAGGATGATGACGATGGTGATGATAAGGTTGATGACTATGATGATGATGATGATGATGATTGTTGGGTAAGGAAAAGTGCACAAGGGAGAACCTGAAGCGCAAAGCGCAAGAGGACAAGCGGGTGTGCGACGAGATAAAAGCAGGTAAAGGATGGAAGGGAAGGGCAGAGCAGAGAAAGCTACAATGAGGAAAACACACCCAGAGTCGATGGAAGTGTGGCAAGTAAAAGAGTTAAGGTTGAGAAGTGGCAGGTCAGAAGACTGCAAAAGTCAGAGTCGATGGAAGACTAAAGGACATGTTTTTGCGTCTAGTTATGGCTTTTACAAGCAGGATGAAAGACGTTTCTGTGGCTAGTTATGGTTGTGATCATTGTAATGCAGGAATTTTGAGGCTAGTATGGTCAGTCATCAATGTAGTAGAAGATATTTTGTAGCTATTTCTGAATGTAATAACTGAGCTATACTCACTCGACCCTGCCTGTTCTTGTAATTTTTATAAATATGAGGAACCCACTCTGTACAAGGGTTAGCTTCAGTATTGTTTGATGAGTTAGATTCATTAAGAGTTGGTAAGAGTAGAAGTATTGTAAAATATTGGAGAGTATTATGATAGTAGAAGGCTATTGAGCCACGGATCTGCAGCTGATTGTGCAGTCCATTTTGTAGAGTCATTCTGCAACTGAGTACGCAGATAGGGGTGATTCCATGAAGGTGGATAACACTTTTTGTCCAAATTTGGAAATGAAAACCTGCTTTTTTACTCATGTACTAGATAGAAGCTCTCGAAATGCATATATGCCATGTGAATTTCAACTTGTAGTAAAAAAAAATTATAGAATATTATGTTTCCTTCCCAATGATATTTTTAAAAAATATTGTGATGTCATTTAATGTGTGAAATTTTGCATTTAATGAACTATGTGACCTTTAAAATTTGAAGAAGTTAATAAGTGGCTCATGTCCATCCCCAATAATTCAATCTTACATTAATAATTAAAAAAATATATATATACAAGCATGATCTACACAAAATGTATTATGGTCTACATATTTTTTTGTTAATTTATTTCACAATATACAATTATTTATTATTTTTTGAAAGTGACCACATCTGATTTCAGCATCATTTTATACACATGTGTGTCCATCCTAGCTTTTTTTTCATTGTTTTCAAAAATTGAAAAACCAAAGATACCCTTTTGAAGATGACGTGTCGATGTGTGGGCTGTGTATTTTTCAGAAATTTTTTGATGTGTATTTTTTACCCTACAGATTTTTCTTTGAGCTGCTTCGAAGTTGTTGTCAGGTTTTCTAAGTGTAAGTTTTAGAAGTAATTAAAAAAAATCCACATGAATGCCAAAACGCATGCATGATACCTCAATGGATAGAGGATTCGGTGATGAATCTATCGGTATGAACTCCGCTCAGTTGTGCGCCATGAATGGCAGCGTTTACACCCCTAGAAGACACATACAAACATTGATTTTCCTGTAAGAGGGATATATATCTATTTTTTCGGCCCTTGATCGAGGTCTTAATAGAACCTAGATCGAGGGTTTATCCAAATCTTGATTAAGGTTTTAATAAACCCTCGATAGAGGTTTGGATAAACCCTTGATCGAGGTTTTATTAAATATTCAAAAAAAAATTCTTTGTACATGACTACCAATGTTTTATATGCACGCTCACCACCATGACTACCTTATCTAGAAGATTATGCCCATGTAGGACATTATAGAAATGGGATTCTAGGATCCAACTAAGAAAATGGACATAAGGAATTTCAACATCATTTGATTTGACCAACTCTGCAAATAATAAATATCTTAGAAATTTAAACAAAAAAACAATCATGACATTGCCAACTTATTCTACTAATAGACCTTTCGTCATTTTACTTGGAAACTAGAAGTCCTTGGTACAAACCGCCATGGGGCCAAGGGTTTGAGAAATGGATTGTTAAAAGGATTTTAATGTTCATTAAACTACTTCAAAACACAAAACATGGCTGGAATGGAGCAGCAGTGGGGGGGAGAGAATTGAAGATTAGAATTAGAGTTACAGAAATGTAGTGAAAGGTTTTACATACTAAAAGTACTTTCTTCCTTCGTATTTAATTTTTAATTTAAAAAAACTACAATTAAGTGATATGACTTTGAAAACACTAAGTTTTATCTTAATTGTCCAGATCTATTCCACCTTGGGCTCTGAGCTTTAAATATCTGAACCGAGGATCTATATCGTAGGTATCATATCGTAGTCCTGAGAATCCAGGTGAAGTGGACACAACTCAGCTAAGTTCATCTCATCAACTGAATTGCATGCATCATTGCCATAGTATTCTTTTTGCATTGAACTAAGGAGAGCAATGATGCATGCCATTCAATTGATGAGCTGAACTTAGGTGAGTTGTATCCATTTGACCTGGATTCTCAGGACTACGTTACGATACCTATGATATATATCCTCGGGTCAGATATTTAAATCCTAGAGCCCAGGGCGGAATATAAAAATATGATTAAGATAAAAATTAGTGTTCAATTCAGAGTCATATCACATAATTGTAGTTTTTTAAAATTAAAAATTATATACAAGGGAGAAAAGTGTTTTTAGTACCTTTAGAGAGATGAAAATGTGAGCATGAAAAAAAAATATGACCTCATTTCCTTGGGTTATATCAATTTCCATTGTTTACTTTTCAAAATTGTTATTGTGTCACACATTTGCAATTAATATTGCTAATAAATTATTGAATGACATTAGAATTTACATCAATAACATGTGACTATTTGTTTTGGTGTTTCATAATGCTAAGAGTGGGGGAAAATAAATAAAAGAAAATGTGTTGTGGCGACTCTAGGATATGAAAAACAAAAAGTATGGAAACTAAGCATGATACTAATTCTCATTTCGACAAGGATTGAAAATGTTCAATGACATGAATTCAAATGGGATTCAAAATACAAGGTGTCCAAGAATCTTTTGGAAGACTTCATTAAATGAAACATTACATGATGCATATGAAAATACAATGTCAAGATCAAGCTATGAGTTCGATCAAGGTCTCTAAAACCATTGATCAAACGAGTTAGAAAACTCGATCGAGCTAGTAGCTTAATTGAGTTTTTCAAAACTTTAACTAAAAAAATATTCGAGTGTGCACATGAATATGGACACCCAAATATAATTAAAATAAAACATAGAATTATATGATAATTAAATTTAATAAAACATAATTTCGACTATAAGAATGATACTTGAGGGTAATAGTACATACCTTGAAGAAAAAACAAGTAAATGCATTACTAGTGTCACTTCCCATAGATTTTATGTATAGATAGTAGTTGTAGAGTAATTGAAGTTATAGATGTGATTGATTGGAGTCATAGATGTGATTAATCACATCTATAACCCAATTAATCTGTGACTAATATCCATCAAAGGAAGTTCTTATCCATATCCAATTAAATGATGGGAATGTTGCCTATTTATAGGCAATTAAAGATGCTCGATCGAGGTCTACTTTAACCCTCAATTGAGATTTTTTTAACCATCGATCGAGGTTCTGCACCATCGACCGAGGATTTCCAAAAAGATCGATCGAGCATTTAAAAAAACCTCAATCAAGTGCTTTATAAACCCTCGATCGAGGTACATTTTTCCGTTTTTTACGAATTCATGTTGCCAAAAAAATGTAACCCACCTCCGTTGATGCAGCCGTAGTAGAGTAGAAGAGTCAATCCAAGCTGTGTGTAGATCAGTAGGAGTAGATAGAAGAATAAACTAGAGAGCATGAGAGCAGGAATATTCTGAGCCAAAAGACATATCTTAAAATAGTCTGTAAGTCGCAGACTGCAAGGTGCTACCTATATTTCTCATGCCAGATGAAGAGCACCTTGGTGGTTTTTCCCAGATGGGTTTCCACGTTATTTCCTATGTTAAGGAATGGTTGAATGTTGTAGTGAATGCTTAACTGTTAATGTTGAATGTTTAATTAACTCACATTATTTATGGTTATTGTCTGAATGGATGTTGCAATATTGATAAGCAATGAATTAATGGATATTTAAGCATCATTGAAGCATTGTGTATTAGTTCATGTTTAAACACTACCAAGTCATAACATAAGTCGCATCATGGTCACTTACTATTAAAGAATTAGTTGCATTGCACTATTGCACTAGCTGTTAAGTTGTGAAGGACAAGGTTGTGTCACATGCTAGTTGTGGCACATGGTTGCGCCTCTGTCAAGTAGTGAAAGACTCCACCCTTCCATCTTTGTCGAGTGCCTTGGCCACATGCCAAGGGACTATAATCCCTCACCAACTGCAGAAACATGGTTTTGGAAGTTACACATTAAGATATCTTGGGTGAGACTATGGATGCTTCACAGGTGTTACCGGTTGAGCGTGCTCTGACGGTCTGATGTCTTTGGGTGATTTGTGTTGTTGTTGAACCTGTGTCGCGAGAGTGTTGAGAATTAGGCTAACAAATGGTTTCATTGCTAGGACCCATAATCATTTGAGTCTCAAGAAATGTTGTGGCATCTGACAAAGAAGGAAATCAAGGATTGGATGGAGTCTAAGACGTTGGCATTTGCGCAAGAAGAGAGCGCAAGATCGTGGTTGAGCGCAGAAAACTAGTTAGACCAATACATATAATATGATATTCATGAGATATTCTTTTTAGAGTTTCCTATTGTGCTGCATGAGTGGTTTTCAATATTGGCAACTCGGCAGATAAATTTCCAAAGAAGAGAAGTAGTCAAGGGGAATGCTCAGCTGATTCATGAGAAAACTAGTGTAAGTAACCCCATCTCTAGAGCTGTTGTTTTTTGGGTTGACAGTATTTTGCAACGATATATTACTGATTTTGCAGTAGAGATGATAACCTCATATAGTGAGGCTAAAAGAAATTTTTTCCAAGGGCCCCAAAGAAGGTATTTGTTATCTATAAATACATGGATAAAGATGCTCTTCTATGAGAAGGGTATTTTACAGTTGAGCAGTTGAGTCGCATATCCATAGGAGGGGATATGTCATGGACAACCTGTAGAGATAGTGGGAGATGGTGAGTTGAGATGTTCCTAGGAAGTACAGAACCTGAACTAGAAACTGGATTCCTAAGAAGTAGAAGGAGATTCAGGTAAGGGAAAATAAGAAAGACATAAGGGGGAAGCCAAACTCCTAGTGTGTTCGAAGCAAGAGATTACGAAGTTGAGTCGTGGCTAGACAAAGGGTTGTGCGACGAAGAAGAAGACTATAGACTGATTTCTGAAAGAGCAGAATAATATGAAGAACTACATCACACTAGCAGTATCTCCAGAGGTAAGGTCTAGAGCCTCATCTCCTGAAAGAGTTGTTAATTCTGATAGTTCTAGTACTACAACTAGCACGCAATGGAGTCCACATCCATTAAATCATTCTTTAGACAACCCCGATGCCAACTCAATGGCAGGGGTAGATATTAGGTTACCCACATTCAATGGGAATGGAGCAGAAGATCCGGAACAACATTGGTTCCTTTGTGAAGTTGTTTGGATGGTTCTCCAAGTTCACAGTACAGACCTAAGAAAAGCGTAGATGATCATGTACCTGTAGGGCTGTGCGCTAGACTTGTTTAGGAATTTCTGTGTTGTACCAGTAGCAACCCTATAGAATACCCTTGATGAGATCCGACTCGCGATGATTTGTGAGTTCAGAAAACCCGAATTTGAGTCGCAGTGCATCAAATTCATGGAGATAAAGCAGCTACTGACGAAATCCATATGGGATTTCGATCAGCGGTTTAAAAATTTCATGGCCAAGGTTAGTTTCTAGATGTGAGATGTACAACATAAAGAGTGGTATATTGGTGTGCTTCTGCCACACATTCAAGCTCCTTTGATGCAACAAAAGATCGTGTCGCAGATGGAAGCAATAGAACTAGCGATGAAGCAGGAATCCTCATCGATCGAAGATGGTAGCGCAGGTATGATGAAGATTCAGTCGACACGTACTTGATGAAGAATGATGGGAAGGTTTAGGATGAGTAGGTGCAAGTGCAATACCATCCTACACCTTTCCTACAAAACCAGTATTAGAATCAGTAACATCCTCAGTATGTGCCACAAAACCTGTACGCCATAGAATTAGTACCCACCACAGCAACCACACCCTTAGGGAAGGGGCGGTGGAAATTTTAGAGGTAGAGGGGGAGTAGGATTTGGAAGAGGAAGAGTTCAGAATATGTGCTATAATTGTGGACAACCCGTCCATTATGTTAGATATTGTTAGGAACTTGCAAATACTTGTTCATATGCAAAGCGCAGGACCATAATGTGGAGCATTGTCCCCATTTGATAGCAAAGTGGAAAGATCGATCCATTGTAGGTCCTAACCCTATGCAGAATCCAAACCCAAATCCAAATCCTAACTTGAATGTTTAGATGATTTCCGATGAGCGAAGAGAGTCGATTGTTGCTATCGTAACATGAGGAGGTTGTGTGACTGGATCTGATCATAATATTCCGCAAGAATAACTGCACATGTGACCTGCGGCATAGAATAAAGTACCATTCAATGTTAAAAAACATAAACAAGTATTTTTGGATGTGCGAGCAGAGTTTGTGGACCTAGAATAACCATCGACCTCAACGAAAGTTAGGGAGATTCCTGAACGCTACCAACAACTATTCCGGAGGTAGATTTTGACAATGGTTAGTAAGCTCAAGTCATTTCAATCAAGTTGCTTAATGCTAATTCAAGATAAAGATGCTATCACAGAACTAGAAGCACTGATAGAAGAAACCCCAATAGAGTCACAACCTGGAAGGAAGGTTAACCATGTCAAAAGGAAATTTAAAACAGGGCGCGAGTTAAGAATGACTGCACAGATAGGGGATTTTGACATGGATTATATTATTCTAGACTTGGGGTTGGATGTTAATATTTTGACACGACAGACTTGGGAAAGCATTGGTAAGTCGCGCTTGGACTGGTCTCCTATCCATTTGTGACTTGCAAATCAGGCAAAGGTCCTACCGATTGGTAGATTGGGTCAAGTCCCTGTCGACATCAAGGGGATGAACACATTTGGAGACTTTGAAGTCATCAACATTGTTGATGACATGAACCCATATCCCTCACTTCTGAGAATATATTGGGACATAGACAATCAGACCATTATAAATTTGAAGAAAAGGATCCTCTAATACGAGGATGATGAGATGAGCATAGTGTTTCCCATTGATCCATTAAAGGCACAAAGATGAGTCGAGCTTGTCTATGGTGAGGGACAGGGTTATTATCTCGACTAGATGTACAATGCCACCGCCTTAAAACATGACTACATACATCCTACATCGGATAGAAAACTGAGTTGGAAGAGTGTTAGTTCATTCCCATCAGATTTAGGAGAGGCCTTGGATAATTGGAAAAACAGATTGCATGAAGTCTCTATGAGGAGATGCACTAGAGTTACCCGATCTGTGAAATGGGTGGAGAATCAATTGAGGTAGCTACCCACATATGAGGGATTTCCTAATATTGCGACCTTCCTCAATCAGTTTGAAGGAATCATAACAAACCCGTAGTACTTGTCTGCGTTAAACCATGTACTGAAGGCTACACTAGCTAGATGGTGGGGTACACATAAGTAATCCATATCATAATGGGAAAAGTCCAAAATATTGCTGGAAGTTAGATTCGATGAAGAAGTCATTGTCTTGAGTCAGAGGTACACAGGGCTATCAAACCCTCTCGAGCACATTAATCAGTGCCACATAGAATTTGTAGAATATCCGCAATAGGAATGGGTCCATCATTTCATTCACACATTGAAAATGACACCCAAAAGATGGTACACATCCATGGAATTGCAATAAGGAACTCGGGATTGGGAAGGGCTAGTTAAGAAATTTGCACACACATTTGAATTTGCTGATGAGCAACTGACAATAGATGTTGCGCTTCAGATGATTAAAGAAAAGATATTTGCTGAAATCCCTGTTGAAGTGATGAGTTCCCACCAATGCAGCACAACTATCCAGCAATGGTTAGCTTATTACAATCTAGGTGGAGAACTAGATAATGATCTGACTAACATAAACATACCATAGTCGTAGGGTATGTGTGACGTTGAAGGAAGTGGTATTGCAAGCGATCAGTTCCTCAAGCCGCTGCAAATCAAGAAAGTAAAAATTGGGTCATCGGAGAACCCAAAGTTCACCAATATAGGATATTATTGGGATGATGAGACCATCGTGAAGATCACAGACTTGCTGCATGAATTTCAGGACCTATTCCCTACTAACTTCTCATATATGAAGGGAATAGTGGGAGATCTGGGAGAAATGAAAACACCCCTGAAACCAAATGCTAAACCATTTAAGCAGTGACCCTATAGGTTGAATCCAAGGTAAAAAGAGAAGCTTGCAAAAGTAGCTGAGATGAAGTAGCTACAGTAGCTACAAGATGAGGTAAAGACTCTGCGCGACAAGGAGCAGAGTAGGAATGACGAAGTTACAACGCACCAATTAGAACAAGAGCAAGTTACAGAGCTTATTCAGCCTGTAAAACATATGCTCCAAGTTATCACTCAGTCATTGGAAGAAGGACTGTCAGAACATATCGGTTCCGACCATGTAGAACATTTGACTAAGCAATCTAAAGAGGTCAGAGAGGAAATTTCCTGGGTGCAACAAATTTTGAAGGAATTTCAAGACAAGGCTAGTCCTGTGGTGCAACACGAGCCAAAGACTTAAATTTTCCTAGCGGCTTAAATTTTGCTTACTAGCTTGGGACAAGCCACATGTGAGTGTTGGGGGCCTATTGGGCCAGGAAAAGTGCACAAGGAAGAACCTGAAGCGCAAGCACATGACATGATAAAAGTAGGTAAAGGATGGAAGGGAAACGTAGAGCAAAGAAATCTATGACGAGGAATGGTGCCATGAGGAAAGTGCATCCAGAGTCTATGGAAGTGTGGCATGTAAAAGAGTTAAGGCTGAGAAGCCGTAGGTCAGAAGACTGTAGGAGTCAGAGTAGGTAGAAGACTAAGGGATGAGTTTTTGTGGCTAGTTATGGCCTATACAAGAAGGATCAAAGAGATTTCCATGGCTAGTTATGGATGTGATCAATGTAATGCAGGACTTATGAGGCTAGTATGGTCTATCATCAATGTAATATAAGTTATTTTGTAGCTACTTATGAATGTAATAAGTAGGAGGAACACGCTCTGTATAAGGGTTAGCTAGCTTCAGTATTGTTCAATGAGTTAAATTCATTAAGAGTTGGTAAGAGTAGAATTATTGCAAAATATCAGAGAGGAGTCTGAGAGTAGAAGGTTATTGAGCTGTAGATCTACAGCTAAGTGCGTAGATACTAGAGTAGAAGAGTCGATCCAGGCTGTCTGTGGATCGGTAGGAGTAGATATAAGAATACACTAGAGAGCATGAGATAAAGAAGAGTTTGAGACAAATGACATATCTTAAAATAGTCTGTAAGTCGCAGACTGCAAGGTGCTACCTATATTTCTCATTCCATATAAAGAGCACCTTGGTAGTTTTTCCTAGATGGGTTTCCATGTTATTTCCTGTGTTAAGAAATGGTTGAATGTTGTGGTGAATGTTTAACTGTTTATGTTGAATGTTTGATTAACTCTCACTATTTATGGTTATTGTCTGAATGAATGTCGCAATACTGATAAGCAGTGAATGAATAGATATTTAAGCATCGTTGAAGCATTGTGTATTAGTTCATGTTTAAACACTATCAATTCATAAAATAAGTCATATCACGACCATTTACTATTAAGGAATCAGCTGTGTCGCACTACTGCACCAGTTGTTAAGTTGTGAAGGACAAGGTTGTGTCGCATGCTAGTTGTGGCACACGGTTGCGCCTCTATGGTGTAGTGAAAGACTCCAACCTTCCATCTCTATTGAGCACCTTGGTCACATGCCAAGGGACTATAATCCCTCTCCAAATCCAAAAACATGTTTCTAGAAATTACACATTAAGATATCTTGGGTGATACTGTTCCTGCCTCATAGGTGTTGTCGGCTGAGCTTGTTCTGTTGAGCCGATGTCTCTGGGTGTTTTGTTGGTTTTGTGTTGTTGTTGAACCTTGGTCGCGAGAGTGTTGAGAAGTAGGCCAACAATGATGATGATGATGATGAACAATGATGATGAGGAGGAGGAGGAGGAGGAGGATGATGAGGATGATGATGATGACGATGATGACGACGGCGACGATGACGATGATGATAATGATGACCATAACGATGATGATGAACAATGATGATGATGATGACTATGAACAATGATATTAATGATGATGATGATTATTATGATGATGACGAATCTCCTCTACCATTTCACTCTCTACCATTATTTGTTAAACCTTTTTTCTGTGTAGTTCATAAAAACCTACTCATGACACCCATATCCCATTTAAATACCTACAAAGAAATCGTACAAGGGGCTTATATGTTGGTTCAAGTACTTGTTGAAGGCTCATACACATTAGAAAATTCAATAATATCATGATATCTTACACATTAGAGAGGTTGATCATGGTGATTGAGACTTAGAAGTGGTGTTTGTCGTCTAAGGCCCTAATGATATTTCTCTCCCCCCCCCCCACTCTCCATATTTCTATTCTCTCTCTCTCTCTTTCTCTCTCTCAAACACACACATAGAACACGTCATGCTACCTAGTTTATAGAATAAGGACCAAATTATCTTTCTCTACCCCCCCTCCTACTCTCTATATCTCTCATTAACCCTCCTCGTCTCTCTCTCTCTCTCTCTCTCTCTCTCTCTCTCTCTCTCTCTCTCTCTCCACACACACACACACATAGAACACATCACCCATCCTTTCCCATAATGATCAAACATGTTGTACCTCAAATGACCATGTATAGGGTGAGCGAATACATTGTATGCTTTTCAGTAACGATATAAATTTTAGAGGGCTATTGGCATGCCGTCTATCTATTATTGACCAATGGATCAAGGTCATGTGTTATTGAAAATGGTGTTATTTACCATGTGTTATTGACCATGGTTGCCACTATCACTATTGTCATGACCATGGTCTCCACTATTTCTAATTTCGTGCTAGGGCTTGAGGCCATGTTTTATTGACCATGGTCACCACTAAACCTTTGTTAAACCTTGACACCCATCCTTGGTCAGTGTTGGAGGCCTCCCTTACCCTCCACTAGCCATAGGTAAGGAGCCTAAGACCTCATAATGGCACCCACGGGTTTAAGAAGAGAAAGTGGTGGTGAATACTATATTGTAAAAAAACTTGTACATGTGTGAATACCAAGACATTGTTGAAGAACATTAGTCATTAAATGGGATAAATGTTAGTGAGTTAATGCTATAAATTTTACGTAGTAGCTCACACACGTATTTCTGCACATACGCATGGACACACCTCCACTCTCTTATACATGCATGCACGCTCCTATACACATGTGCACACTCCTAGACACGTGTCTGTGCACTTGTTGCTAGTTAAAAAACATAGATCTTCTTTCCCGGGTTTGCTACCAATTTTCATGGCTTTTCTACCACTGTTCGCGCATTTTGTGCTCCTGAACTTTTCAATTTGGATCACACTCAATCATCAATTAGACAGTCTTTGATCTATTGGATAGAAGATCACTCTTGGAATCTAACAAACATCTTCAATGGTCTTAGAAGTTAGTGGATACATTCAAACTACAAGTTTTCATCGCAAGAAGAGATCATTTTGAATAGGTATGCTGAATTGTAAATAATTGTTTTCATTCACAACCTTTGAGATTATTTCATTGATTTATGTTTTATCATATGCCAACAACAATATCTCTCTCATAGGCAACAATTAATTTCACAAGAAGAATTCCCAACTTCACATCTAAACAAGTCTCATATTCTCCATACAAGATGAAGTATGCAATGTTAACTAATAATGATTTGCACATGAATATTTTGATTTCACACAATCATGGCATAAATGAAGTTATATCTTGAGACTCTTCAATTTGAAAAAAAAACCTTTGAAGCAATCATGGGAGAGGGTCGATATTGAATAGTTCACCAAGTTGTCCATATTCTCTATACAAGATGAATTATGCAATCTAGAGAAAAAATGATTTGCACATGAATATACTTTGATTTCCCACAAGGATGGCATAGATGAGGTTCTCTCTTGAGACTCTTCAATTTGTATAAAATCCTTGGAAGCAATCGTGGGAGAGGGTCCATATTGAATATTTCACCAACTTGTCCATGCTCTCCTCTTCATGCTATATCTATCATAACATTCCTTTGAGCTTGATAGGGATGCCTCTACCTCAATGATTTCTCCCTCCTCCGGGGGATTTGCAACCTCATCATTGTGTAATTAGCCAATTTTTTCTCTTTAGTTAGTGTAACTTAATGATTTCAATTTATTCAATTTATTCCCAATACATCCAAACACCAACTTGTGTCTTCCCTCACAACTAATGTGGCATATTACGTGTAATGTCATCTCGTCCGAAGGAGTTGGAAATGAAGAATATTTCACTCATATTCTTGTGACTTCCACTACTTTTTGAACACATAGGAAGTCATAATCCTATAGCTATAATACCTGTAAAATTAACTCTCTTTACTTGACTCAAATAGAGGATAGAAATGAAACTTTAGTTTGAACATAAAGGAAACCTTTAATCAGAGGTTATGCATCAATGCCAATAATTACCATATTAACATATCTGTAATTTAGTTAATTATGTTGGAACATGTCATGTTTCTTATATAATGGAACTAATACCTTATTTGTTGCTGTTAGGATATTTAGACACTTGGGAGTTAGTTAAGATCAACTTGTGTAATATATCCGTTAGGTAAAAGTGTGTTTCTTTAGTATGCATTAGTATGTATTTGCAAATATTCAAATCCGACAGTCACAATATGTTCTAGACATAGAGTGATCCAACAGTTCAACTTCTCTTAGATCATACCTACCATTGATCCATGGCTTAACACCCGATTGGTCTATGATCTCTATTTAAAGAGAATAGAGTGTCCTTCGCTAGTTGATCGATTATGAGAAGCTCATGTAAATTTCTTTCTTTTGCATAATAAATTGCTCCAAGTAGCTATTTGGCTGGGGCTATGGACTGTTTTCCTCTCGAGGGTTTTAACCACATGACAAACATCGGTGTGTTGATCTATTATCTATTTGTGTGAAGAGGTTGCTCAAGGTGTTCAGTATTTTGGGAGTACCCTGCATACCCGAACATGGTATCAGAGCTTTTATGAAGAGCCACTTTCGGTTTTGATCTAGATCTGGAACCGGTGTTGCCAAAAATTTGAAAGGGTTTCTCTTTCTGGATTTTATGTGCATTTTTGTCTTGTGGGAGCTATTCCATTGTGTTTAGAGAAATGGAATAGCTCCCACAAGACAAAAATGCACATAAAATCCCTAAAAACATGTGAAAATTAATACACGCGACTTTTAAACCTATAATCGCGTATATACGTGGGTTTGACCCCTAAAACCGCGTACATCAGGATGTGTGTGTAATCCAAATCCTTTTGGAGTTTTCCTTGACATGGATTTGACTCACTTGACTCCTGGCCTTCCCTATGCCTTGAGATCGCTCGGATTCGACCTTTCATTACCCCTTTGAAAAGTTATATAAGGAACTCTATGGTACATTGAAGGCATATGAGAGAATTGAGAGCAAAGAAACTATAGTCCATTGTTGCCGGAACTTGTGCTTGAGTCTGCATCCCTTTGTCCCTTGGAGAACTTTTGTGTTCTTCCAAAACTTGCCTTTCGCTTGTGAGCTTGCTATGGAGAGATGGAGGATTGAGGTGGTGGAGGCCCAAGTGGGGGATTCAGTTTCTCCGATTCGCAGATGCGCCGACAGAGGTTGTATCCATTGTCATCTCTGATTTTATATTAATAGAAATATATTTTCCTGTCCAATAATGTATGTTTCAATGAATATTTTATCCATGGATGTTTTCAAATGCTTATACATTATTGATTATATATGCTAGAATAGATCTAACACCAATATATATAATATGTTTGTATTGTTTACTTGTTGTTGAGGAAGTGATTTATCAATTCAAGCAGAAGTTGGAAAGCTCAACAGGGATCTGCTTCAACCATCTGGAATAAGGTACAAGGTCTAATCCTTTAGTGTTAGATATTTGATTTCTATTGCATATTGGAAAGGATTGATTTCTGGAGTCAAGCTGTCTATTGTGGTACCCCAAGCCATAGGAATTTCTCTCCGTAACAGAATTAGCGACTCTGCTAGGGAGTTCCTAGTAGTTGTCCTCTGGGGGTTTTCTATTGGCATTCAATGACTTTGAATTGCTCTTTTTCTCTTGTTTCTGTGTTGGGTCCGGGGGCATGTTTTCTTGGTAGTGTCTGATTGGTGTGAATTTTGTCTCAGCTTGTCTATTTGCCTTTATTTTTATGCACCTTTCTTCCTGTACGAGAGTTTTGAACTCACAATCGTGTATATACGCGGGTTTCATTGCTATTTCCGTGTACAGATGCGGGTTTACTACGAACAGTAGCGTATGCCCTTAGTTTTTCCTTATAGAGGAAGTTGAATGGTTTCTCGGTGAATTTTGATGATTGCTGAGTCTCCTTTGATATTGGCAGAGTCTGTATACACCTCTGTTTCTGACCAGAGACATTTTTTTAGGGTTAATTTCTTTTTTAAGAATGTTCTTGTCATTGCAAATTTTTATTTTTTGTTTTGGGATTAGTGCATTAGAATTCTTTTACCTTAGTGCTTTGCTTGAGTGCTGCTTGAGTGTGCTTGTAGAGTCTGGGGGTTGTAGAATCATTCTTTTGGTTTTATATCTCATTTTTATTTCAAAAAATCCAAAAATATTTGCTTATCATCATGCATTGAATTTTGCATTTTGTATAGTACTTGCACTAGATTTGCTTTGGAGTATTAGTCAGGATTTCATATAGGAAAGCTTTCATTTATCATTTGAAGAAAACTGTGCATTTCACGTAGTAGCATACCCTATTTTTCATGGACACAATGCATTTGCATTGATTGTTAGGTGTGCATTTTACTTCATGTTGTGTCATAACACCATTAGTTGCATGGACATATACCTCTTTTGAGTAATAAAGCCAATTAAAATCAACGCTTAATTAAAATGAACTACACTATTTTATTTGATAGGGTTCACCAACAAGATTAGGTTTTAGGGTCTTGGAATAGTTCATTATGAGTTAATTCTCCAAGACCACTAAACAACAACATGTATGTGTCTGTCCAGGTGAGTGTGTGAAATTCCTTGGTATAACCAGTGTTTCTCAAGATCCTCCTCTCAAAAGGGAGTTAAGCACGAGGCAGTGTGAGCGGTTATTGATTGGGATGACCCCTAGTCATAACTGAGTAGCACCAGAGATATTTCCAGGATTGTATTCATATCTAGGGGCTCTTTCGAGAGTTTCAAGCTTTGCTACCCTACCCATACGGTCAATCCCGCCTGCGATTATCTACCTGAGCATTGATTATATTGAGGTGACCTTAGTGACCTTACCTAGGATATCGAGGGGGTACTTTGAAGGGGTTATTTTGCGGGTGTCTCAGCTAGGTTGGGGTTGGACAGCACAGTCGCTTTACGCGTTGAAGCTGAGGGCCACAATAATTGGTTATGTACCTCTGCTTGTTGTGTATGGGAGTCTCAAGCCTCTCCTAGGAGAGACACACCTGCTTCATTCGGGAGCTCACTTATCCTACCCTTGATTTCTTGTGTTTGGCTTTACATTTTCTTGGTGATTTCTCTGTGCACGATAGCTTGCCCAGGGTTTGTGTAGATAGAGAGTTTTTTATATTTTTTGAGTTATTGTGGATTCGGGTGCGGCTCCTCGCCGTTCTCGTCATTTAGCAGGACTTCTGCCTTCTACATCCCCTCGTCCTTTGGGAGAGAGAAATAGATAGTACAGGAAGACTACTTCACACATTGATTCACACACCATGGGAGACCATATGGAAGGTATTCCTGAACCACCTTCTCCCATTCATGTGGAAGATGGGGAGTTTACTCCTAACTATGATCCTTCACCCGATTTGACTCAGTTAGGTCCTATGATTTCTGAGATAGGAACCCTTCATGATAGACCAACCTACTCTAGGATTGATTCCCCATTGACGCATCGCTAGTATGGAATGCCGGAAGGTGATGAGACTCATTTTTAACCCATGAGCACTAGCTATGGTAGTTATGGTATGTCTGGTTTTCCCACGCATGATTTGGCATTTAATGTCAAATCTAAGTTCGATCCTAACACTATTCCTGGGGGCACTCTCATTCCTTACCATGCGGAGAGGTTTGGGAG
This sequence comes from Pseudotsuga menziesii, assembly GCA_001517045.1. Classification (NCBI taxonomy): domain Eukaryota; kingdom Viridiplantae; phylum Streptophyta; class Pinopsida; order Pinales; family Pinaceae; genus Pseudotsuga; species Pseudotsuga menziesii. Next base: position 248,203 of record LPNX011209496.1, on the reverse strand, counting down.
CACTAGTCACATTGCACCTTCCATCACGGTGGTGGAAGTTACATCACATATTCCTCCTAGGTCTAGGGTTAGTGATCCTATTAGGATACAAGATCCGATACGAGTGACTATAGGGAATAGTTCGTACATAATTACATAGATCCATTCGTCCTCTATCCCTAGTTCTTCGAATGTTCACCCTCCGCCTCATTCACGTGGTCCTTCGGGCCGGAATGTTGCTACGAGTTATGTCCGTACTGCGGTTACTAGACTGGTTGTGTCTCAGGTACATGTGCCACCTGTTGTTTTAGGAGGTCATGGTCATACTTCTAGAGGTCACATCCCTACTTCCAGAATGTATATTCCTACTTCCAAAGCATTTATTCTTACTTACAGAGTGTCTCATGGGACATCTTATGCAATGAATTATGGACCCTATTATAGGACGCAGTATGGATAGGGTTCTTCACCTTATGGGGGCGGGTATCAACAACCTACTTACTCTCCAAATTATAGCTTTGTAGCTCCGAATAGTCAAGGTACACCACACTATGGTGCTTCCATGCCACCCTATACGGGTCAAACAAGAGGAGGACACTATGGACAAGGCCATGGTGGTAATCAAACCTATGTGAATCAGAACTATCAGGGAGCGGTCCATCGACCTCATCATCCTAGGCTCCCTTTCCTCACAACGCTGAATCTTCCTGACTTGTCAAGATTGACGAACGATCCTATAGCTCATGACCCGGCTTGGCAGGCTATCCCTACTAAGCTTCCCTAGGACATACCCAAATTCGAGGGAAAACCGGGAGAGGATCCGAGCGAACATGTTACTACCTTCCACCTATGGTGCTCTTCGAATTCCTTACACCAGGACTCCATCAGTTTAAGGCTGTTTCAACGCACCCTTACAGGGCCTGTCGTGAAATGGTATATAGAGCTACCTAGGGGGGCATTCACTTTGTTCGATGACCTAGAGATGAATTTTATTAACCACTTCCAGCTACCAGTGCGTTATGACGTTGGTACTGAATTCTTGTCGACATTTCGATAGGATAAAGCCACACATATGTTGGATCATATCCAAGAGTGGCATAGACGGAAGAGGTTAATTAAATCCTTTATACTACAGGAATTCCTCCTCGAATGGTTCCTTAAGTCATTATTGCCATATATAGTGAAGGATGTTTCTACATCCGGAGTGCAAAATGAGGAACAAGCCATTTTTAGGGCCCAAGAACTGGACTTGATTTATGCTCAGTCTGGTTTGTTATATGAGATTATTCCCAATGCTCCGCATTCTAGTTTCCATCTCAAAGTTAAACTTGGACCACATGCCGATGGCATTGTTGGTTGTGTGAGTGTTAAACCTATGGATTCGGTTGCAAAACAAGTTAGTCAATTGTCATTCAACCAATCTGATTTGGGACAAGCCACAGCTTCATCTCAACCCACCCAAATGGCGAGTGTGCTTTCGGTGCAATCGTCAGACCAGAAGGGTAAGAATAATCATAAGGGTGGGAATAGGAATGAGAATGCTAATAATAATGATAAGAACTCCCGCAATGTTGGGGGGACAAGCAAGCTAAATGTAAGGTTAAATTCCCTTACAAGTTGTGTAAGGACGATCACCTCACTTACTTGTGCCCTCGTATTGATGAAGCCTCGATATTCTTGGCATAGGGCCCAGCTGTACTGACTAAACCTTGACCTCACAATAAAAATATGAACTCGAGGACCCATGATTAGTCTGGTGGTGATCAAGATCCACTGGAGGGTAGTGGTCGTGGTTGCATTAACATGGTATGGGCTGCGAAAGTTGTGACCCATGTGAAAGACTATGGTTCTTCACAACCCAGCCCACGAAAAGAACCTAATCCACCAGGAACTCCTTTTTGTATTGAGAAACCTGTGGATAAACCTGAAGCTGCACCTCGCATTCCTAAGGGAGTCCTTAAGCATTTGGGGCACAATCCTAATGCCCGAGCCACCTAGAACTATTCTGTTGTCGAGGATTTGGGCCACACTCCTTATGCGATATCTGCACTGGAAGTGCTTCAGAGTTGTCCTTCGCAAAGGAAGGATTTGCTTTCTTCCCTTGGTGTGAATGATGATAATTCTTCCTCCGTGATTAAATTTGAAACCGCAAGACTTAAGCCTCGCTTGCCTTACTATGTGTCTCTTTTGATTCATGTAGAATGTCTTAACATGACTGTCAAGCGTACTGTGATTGACGAAGGCGCTGCTGCTTCTGTGATGTATTTATCATGTTGGAAGGGTTTAGGTTCCCCTGAGTTGTCTAAATCAGCGACCATGTTTACTGCATTCGATGGGAGATCATTTAGGTCGCACGGGATCCTTCCTTCCCTTAAGGTCCATTTGCGAGAAAAGATTGTTGTGATAGAGGTCGAGGTGGTTGATGCGCCCCTTGACTACAATCTCTTGCTAGGTAGGAATTGGATGTACAGTATGCAAGTCATAGCTTCTTCCCTATTTCGTGTTGTATGCTTTCCATTTAACAGGAAGATAGTCACGATTGATCAAACGTCATTCAAGAATTCTTTGGTTACTGCATCTTCGGGAGCTTCAATCCTGATCATTGAACACTCTCAACCAGAAACTGGGAGTGTGGGTGTAGGCATGTACCCATCCCTCATGGGAAGCTTTAGTTGTCCTGCACCGATCCTTATGATAGGGTCTAATTCTGGTGAGGCTTCGACATCTATGAGATCAGTCTCTTTTCGCACGAGTCATATGGAAGATCCTTGGATTCTTCCTACACCGAGTAATCTGAGTGAGCCCATCGTGACGGATGTGCCATTGCCTGCAACTATGGTATATTATCAAGCTAATCTTGAGAGTGTTGCAGATCCTAGTCTTTCCTCTTCACGGATGGAGGAGGAGGACCCTTATGTGCTTTCGGCATGGGTATTGTAGTCTTCTCACATGCACAACTGCCCGGATAATGTTTTCCCTTCAGATGAAGCGATTATTGAGGCCATGTTGGGAGTTGAGCCACCATGGGAAGAACTCCATCATAAATCTTACTTTCTTCTCAAGCTTGACCGCTTGGAGCGTGAGGAATTTAGGGAGGTTCTTAGTGATATAATTGGTAGTCCTATGGTTCCATTAAGCTCTCCCGGGCCGATGGCTGATGGAAACATGGAAGACATATCTTCAACTATTCCTATCAATATCTCTCGCGATCTTGGTAGGATAGAGAATGTTTATATTGGGGTGGAATGTTCCCATGCTGAGATTCAAGAATATACCAAGTTGTTTAAATAATTATGTGATATATTTGCTTGGTCTTACGATGAAATGCCAGGTATCGACCCTCGTATTGTCGAACATGAGATTAAGACTTATCCCAATGCTAAGCCTATTCGGCAACGCTTGCGTGCGGTGAATCCTAGGAAAGCACTCGCGATTAAGGCAGAGATAGAGAAACTGTTGAAAGCCAGTTTTATCTATCCCATTCCCTTGACGGAGTGTGTTTCAAACCCTGTTCCGGTGGATAAGAAGCAGGGAGCGATCCACAAATGTACTAATTTTTGTGATTTGAATCGTGCCTGTCCTAAGGACAATTTCCCCACACCATTTATTCATCAGATTTTGGATGAGTGTAGCGAGGTTTTTTCCTTCATGGACTGCTTTTCTGGATATAATCAGATACAAATTAAACATGAGGACCAACATAACACTGCATTTATTTGTCCTTGGGGAACATTTGCATATCGAAAAATGCCTTTTGGCCTTAAGAATGCCGAAGCTACTTTTCAGCGGGCCATGACCTTGATCTTCCATGATCTCAAATCGATTATAGAAGTATTTTTGGATGACCTAGCTGCTCATTCTCGTATGAGAATGCGTCATTCCTATCATTTGATATTGGTATTCGAAAGATGCCGCCATTATTTGGTCAGGTTAAACCCTCACAAGTGCATCTTTTGTGTGAATTCAGGTCGCTTGTTAGGATTCATCATTTCTAAAGAGGGTATAAGAATCAACCCTTTGAAGGTAGAGGCAATACTTCAGTTGTCTCCCCCGAAAAATATTCGTCATCTTCAATGTTTGCAATGCATGGAAAACTTCTTACAGAGATTCATTGTTGATTTCTCCAATTTGACTAGAGGTTTCATGCGTCTTTTGAAGAAGGACACCACCTTTTGTTGGGATGAGTGAGCCTAGGAGTCCTTTGATGCACTCAAGCGAGCCCTAGTATCAGCCCCGGTGATTAGTCCCCCAAACTATAGCCATGATTTTCTACTTTATGTGGCCGCATCCATGGAGACGATTGGTATGGTTTTGGTTCAAGAGGAGGAGGAGCTCCAAGAGCATGTCATATACTATCTGAGCCAGAATCTTATTGATGTGGAGATTCACTATTCTCATGTTGAGAAGCTTGCCTTAGCTACCGTACATGGAGGTCAATGGTTGAGACATTATATTCTACTTCGCCAGACCTTGGTTGTAGCCCATGTCAATCTGTTTCAATTCATCCTCACTTGAAGGATGATTGGGGGAAAATATAATAAATGGATTGTCATCCTTTAAGAGTTCGATCTCAAGTTTGTTTCGACAAAATTGAAGAAATCGTTAATTTTTGCAGAGCTTATATCGGATTTCCCAAGCAAGGACGAGGAGTTGATTTGTGAAGATACGTTTGTTGATGAAAACATCTTCTTAATCTCAACTTTATACCCATGGTATGGGGATATCATTATATATTTACAAACATTGAAGGTCCCTACTCACCTCTCACGGGATGAACGATGATGATTACGTCTAAGAATTACCTCATAGTGGATAACACTTTGTACCGCCGTGGGGTAGCTTCCATTTTACGACATTGTTTAACTCATGAGGAGGCTGAGGTAGTGCTGAATGATTGCCATGGAGGGGCGTGTGGTGGTCATTTATCTAGGCTTTCTATAGACCAAAAAATCTTAAGAGTGGGTTATTTCTGGCCGTTGATCTTTAAGGATTGTGTTGATGCGGTCAAGAGGTGCCACCCTTGGCAGGTGTTCGCATGTAATATGTGCTAAAAACCTGCCCCGTTACATCCCATCATCACTGTTGGTCCCTTCACTAAGTGGGGGCTTGATTTTATGGATTGCAACCCAGCTTCGGCTGAGGGGCATCATCATATCATAGTGGCTGTTGATTACTTCACGAAATGGGCTAAGGCTATGCCTACAGTTAAATATGATGGTGAGATAGCCGCACACTTGGTATTCAACCAGATTATTACTCGGTTCGGGATTCCGAAAGAGCTTGTCACTGACCATGGCTCGCACTTTCAGAATCGTATGATGGAAGAGTTGGCATCAAAGTTAGGGTACAAGCAAGATCATTCCTACTCTTACTAACCTCAAGAGAATGGAAAGGTTGAAACAGTGAACAAATCAATCAAATCCATTCTCCAATGAACCATCGCACAAAGCAAGAATAATTGGCACATCATGTTATATCCTGCTTTGTGGGCATTTAGAACCACTGTTAAGACTGCCACTGGTTTTTCTCCATATCAACTTGTACATGGAGTGGAGTTAGTATTGCCGGTTGAATGCGAGATTCCTTCTTTGAACATAGCCGTAGAACTATTACCAGACACTTCACCATTGGAGAAGCGTTTGGTCCACCTTGAGCAACTTGATGAGCAACACTGAGATTCCTTGGTGGCTCTAGAAGTAAATAAACATCACATAAAGGTCCAGTATGATAAGTCTGTCCATCCAAGGAGGTTTAGTGAGGGAGACTTGGTCCTTTTGTGGGATCAACTGAAAGAACCCTTGGGGGCCGAAAAGTTTAACCCCATGTGGCGTGGTCCTTACGTCATTAAACGTGTGTTAGAGAAGGGCACTTATCAGTTAGTGGATTATGAGGGAACAGCCTTGGTGGAGCCTAGAAATGGGCTCTATCTCAAGAAGTACTATGCATGATTTTTAGCCAAGGATGGTTATTGTATATTATTGTACAGTTTTGCATAGTTAGGTATTTTTCTTATAGTGATCAGGTTTGTGATTAGTTTCCCTTCCTTTTGGCAGATGTCAATGGAATCTTCCACCTACATAGGATTCGTAGATGGTGCGAGCTGTCACACTCAACACTTAGCCTCTGCTGTTTGGGTGATTTATACTCCTATGGGTCAGGTACTATCTTCAGGAGGCGTATGTTTATGGCCATCTTCAAACAATGTTATTGAATATAGTGTCGTTATTGAGCTTCTACGGGATTCCATTTCACATGGCGTTCTCTCTCTTGAGGTACGTCTTGATTTGGAGTTAGTAGTGTTGCAGCTTAATGGTTTGTACCATGTTAGAGATCCGACATTATTAAGAAGATTCTTATGTGTGAGATTATTAGAATGACAATTTGACAATATAACATACATACATATTCCAAGAATTAATAATCAAGTTGCTGACTCATATGCTAACTACGTGTTAGATTGGCATTTGTTTCATACACAGTAAATTCATCACAAACACAAATGTTTACACATGTAAATAAATAAATCGATCATCATAAAATTTTATAAACATCCAAAATGTGGTAATACATAGTGTCATAATACAAAAATGAGGCTCTCAAGCCACCAAAATATAATACATGGTAATACAAAATGTATCACTCCCAGGTATCTAAGCTTGTGGAGGAGGGGGGTTGTGAACATGGAAGGTCACTATGGCTCTAGCTAGCCGTCGAAATAATCGCACCCATGCTCGTGGTACACCCACCACCTGGCACTGCATAGCCTCAGGCAAGTCCTCGACTTGCACCATGGGAACTCTGTGTGTCAGCCTCACAAAGTTGCTATGAATGCTCTGGAGCATCCGCTCCGCATCCACACCCGTGATATCATCTCCTCTTCCCATCCGTCTATTACGAGGGAAGCCTTCAGGCCACCGTGGTCCCACATCTGCATACAAATGGTAGATGTCACTATGTATTGTCACACAAAAAATATGTCTTTTGATTTCATATAATCAGAAAACAAAAAAAAATTAAATAACTCAAAAAATTTAAAGAGAGGGTCGAGATTCGTTACCTATGTCACTGTATGCCGATCATGGTGGTAGAGACATGTCTGGGTCCCCCCAAAAATCTATCCCTGCATAGGGGTAGTCATCGATGGCAATTATTTGTCGTCACCACCATGGAAATAACTCAGCTGGATAGGGGTTGGACACCCTACCTCCCCCCAGTCTGTGCATCGTATCCACCCAACACCATTGGGCCAGATCTCGAACCCCGTGTAGAGGAATGTCAACTCTGGGGCTCAATCCTGGAACATGCTCGAAGAAAAATGTGCTCTGTATGCTGCTGAAACTGAAGTTTTGCACTCTTCACATATTACACTCACTGAGCTGATGTTTCATGTTGCTCAGTAGTGTAGTGCTCCAGTCATATACCATGGGTCGCATGCACTCCACTGCATAGAACATCAGAGGCCGCGAGGCCTGGTTTTGCACTCTTCCCATCTTACAATCACTGAGCTGATGTTTCATGTTGCTCAATAGTGTAGTGCTCCAGTCATATACCATGGGTCGCATGCACTCCACTGCATAGAACATCAGAGGCCGCGAGGCCTAGTGGAGTGAAGCCAAGCCTGCTATCCTGCCTAGTGTCAGTACAATGGAATTTAGGCCTAGCACCTCTATAGAGTTGGTTGGGATCTGACTCCCCACCTTCTCCGTGTCCAGATAGCAGTACACCGCAATGTACTCATCTATAGTCAGGCCACCTCCGGTCCCATGAGAACGTAGTTTCACTACTTCCCCCCGTCGAGAAAGTCCAGTGATAAAATATATGTCCTCCACCTCTATGGTGAGGGACATCCCATTTATCTGGAATGAATCAGAGTCTAGATCCCTGTAATCCACCAGCACCTGCAATAGTCTTGGTTTGGCCCTCAAGCCACCAAGACATCAAAATTTGTAGAGCCCACATGCACGTAGTGCTTGTTGAGCCATTAGATCGGCCCTTACTGCCTCCTCTACATCACCATGTTCACGTTCTCTCCATTCTAGGACCATCCTATAAAAAAATTGCAAGTTTTCCCATTAGAATACTTAAAAAACCTCATGCGCAACCGCATACACGACTGTTTTCCAAACAACCGCGTATGTACGCGCGATTGTGAGGGCATTTTCCGCGTATATCTAGCCCTATACGCAGAAAAACCCTTGATTTCCATGTGGGCTGCAACGCCTTTTTTGGATTGGCCTAGAGATCCCAAATGACCATGGAATTTGATAAAAATTGCATTAAAATGGAAGAGATGAGCATGGGTAAGTACCTAGAAGAAATGGTAGTGGATTCCGCTGGCTGGATCTCCTGGAATTCGATGTTGAAAATTTGAGCCCAATTGGGTAAAAATTTCAAATGTTTTATAATGTTTTGAATTTTTTACTATTTATAGAAATTTTTCAAATTTTTGAAAATTTTTACCCCCTTTCCTATAGTTTCGACCATTTCTAATCATTTTGGACCGTTTTTGACCTAATTTATGATGTAGGAGAACTTTTTGAGTGTCGTTTCAACCGTTGGATTGACCTGTTCGTGCCAATCTTAGGTATCATGTCTAAACTAGCATACAGGTTAGGTTTCATCACTATTTGCATTTTGCATGACCTTGTGACTGTTTCATTATAGCCTTAGGTACGAACCCACTCTATTATGTCACGAAACGTTCTTGTTGTTTTAAAAGTGGCATGGTATGAGTGGTAGAGCTTGACCTTACATGGGTACCCTAGTTAGCACCTTATTTGCATTTGGTGCCCATGCTGACGTTTTGTCCTTTAGGGTGTGGGAGTCTGTTGTATAGTACTGCCATGACATTTTGCAAGAGCCTCATACTTCTCTTGATCTTTTGCTGGCCTATTTCCCTTAGGACTCCCTTATGTCAAGTTGTAATTGCATTATCATGAGCTTTTCCTGCCTTATTGAGCTTTATGCCGGCTTCCCTGACATTTCGTTTCAACCATATAGCCTGAGCTTGTCTCATATCTAGCCATGCAGAGCCATTTTATATATCCTTTACAGCTTGATTCCCTTTTTACCGAGAGGGTATTTCCCTCGAGTGTCGCTATCCCACACATGTATCCTTGCATTGAGCATAGGTATGTTCCACTGCTTGGAACTAGTTTGTTTTCCCCTATGACACTCGTCTCCTCCTAGTCTGTAACTATAAATCCGTTTGATTCTTTTTCAAGATTTTGAAATATTTGAAAAAGTCCAAAAAAAAATCAAAAAACCAAAATGACAGACAAGGAAAGATGTTATCTTTGGCAGCTATCGAGTCGTGTCGCCTTCGAATAGAGCACTGTATATCACATCCATTGGTCTTGTTTGTATTTTGACTTTAGAAGCTATACTCATTTATCTGAGTTTATCTCCACCGACTGGTTAAGCTTCCAGTCCCCATGGAGCCTCTGTCGATGCCTCCTGTGTCGCAGAGATGTCCCAGTTTTGTATATTGAATCTATGTTGCCTCTATTCGGTCACCATTCACCGTTATGCTCTTGTTTGAAGGAAGTTGAAACCTGAGTTGGCCATTCCTCAGTTATCTTGACTTTGCATGTCATCCATTCTCGGTACAGTTATTGGTTCGTGCACCTTATGATCGAGTCCTTCCACATCATACAACTTTGTTGAGTACCTCGTGTTGGATGATGGGGGATGCATTAATGCCCTCCTTCTAGCGGATTTCATCCCATCGACTTCAGATCATTCATTCTGTGATTGGAATCTAGAGTCATTTTGAGTTCCTTGAGACTTGCAGTCATCAGTGGAAGGTTCTCTCGCCATCGACAAACTTTGGGAATACATCAATGTCCCCTGATCGATGGATCCTCTCAAGTGTTCGACCTCAACACATTTATTCACACTTGTTAGTTTTCACTCTAGTACCTTGATTCCCATTTTCATTATCAGTGGGTGATCTCGCGTCTGTTAACGATATACATCAATGATCGGTAATCAGATGATGAACTACTATGTTCGACCTTGACACATCTATTCACATAGATGGACATGTACTCGTAGCGGTTTGTGTAGAAGACCTTCCATATTGGTGGCATCTCTTATATGCTACCTCCTTAATCGTGCCAGTGTTCATGAGATTTCATCTCTCGTGACTTGATTCTAGTATATGTCAGACATTTCCAGCCATTATGGAAATCTTGATCCATTATATATCTTTAGCCATCATGGAGATCATGGTCTTTTGTATATCTTCATCATGGAGATTCTGATCTATGTATATTGTACGTGGTGATGACCACTTATGTGATGTCTTGTATCATGCCTATTCATGGCCATTGTACTCTTATGTATCCGAGACTGCTATATGTATTTTCAGTTACGTGTAGAGTTGTATCATTGTACTATGCTAATTGGGTGGCTGGTATTCCATTTTGGATCCTTCATCACTCCACTTCTGGGATGGACTTATAATGTATTTCGGTCATCGTATGACCCCTTTGACCTCACACATTAGGGGGCATCTATTATAGCTGATTTTACCACTCCAGGTGAATCACACTTGTATGGCCTTCCCCTGTCCCTCTGCACACTCCTTAGACCCCTTGGACCATTTTTTGTCCTTCGATGTTTCCTTGACCATCCCTAAAAACATGTGAAAATTAATACACGCGACTTTTAAACCTATATTCGCATATATACGTCGGTTTGACCCCTAAAACTGCATACATTGGGATGTGTACATAATCCAAATCCTTTTGGAGTTTTCCTTGACATGGATCCGACTCACTTGACTCCTGGCCTTCCCTATGCCTTGAGATCACTCGGATTCGACCTTTCATTACCTCTTTGAAAAGATATATAAGGAACTCTATGGTACATTGAAGGCATATGAGAGATGTGAGAGCAAAGAAACTATAGTCCATTGTTGTCGAAACTTGTGCTTGAGTGTGCATCTCTTTGTCCCTTGGAGCACTTTTGTGTTCTTCCCAAGCTTGCCTTTTGCTTGTGAGCTTGCTATCGAGAGATGGAGGATTGAGGTGGTGGAGGCCCAAGTGGGGGATTCAGTTTCTTTGATTCGCAGATGTGCCGAAAAAGGTTGTATCCATTGTAATCTTTGATTTTATATTAATAGAAATATCTTTTCCTGTCCAATAATGTATGTTTGAATGAATATTTTATCCATGGATGTTTTCAAATGCTTATACATTGTTGATTATATATGCTAGAATATATCTAACACCAATATATATAGTATGCTTGTATTGTTTACTTGTTGTTGAGGAAGTGATTTATCAATTCAAGCGGGAGTTGGAAAGCTCAACGGGGATCTAGTTCAACTGTCCGGAATAACGTACGAGGTCTGATCCTTTAGTGTTAGATATTTGATTTCTATTGCATATCAGAAAGGATTGATTTCTGGAGTCAAGCTGTTTGTTGTGGTACCCCAAGCCATAGGAATTTCTCTCTGTAAGACTTAAGTCTTTTAATTTATTGCCGCACTATTTAAAGGTAACATTATTGTAAAAGTGAACCTCACTTATTCTACAAAAGTGATTCACTTCAAAGAAACTTTATTGTAAAGTGATTGTCAAAGGTTGATCTTGGGAACAGGGGTGTTCTTTTTTTTAGTTGGTCAAGTTAATATCTTCCACGTCACTATTGGGGACATCTTCAACATTTTATTTGATCAAGCATAACTTCATCATCCAGAATCAGTTTTCAGTGCCGTTTTTTTTAAATCGCATATTTTTTCAATCTCTTTGCAACCAGATAGTTAGTTTATATTTTTTTAGCCATTATTTTACAGTATGGCCGGCCCTTGTGATATTATAGTTACAAGTTCTAACTATTTCTCATGGAAATATCGTATGGAGGATGTTCTACGAAGTAGGGGAATTTTCAGGATAACCTCAGGGAAAGAAACAGAACCCACTGATGATGATAAGAAAATTAAATTGGAAAATAGATGTGATGAAGCTCATGGATTGATTGGGATGTCAATCTCTACTGATTTGTTATTCCACATATTTGGAATTGATGAACCTTATAAAGCTTGGGAAAAGTTGAAATCTGTGTTTGGTAAACACAATGAAATTCGAGGTCATCAACTTGAGAATGAGTTGCTTTCCTTGAATCCAAATGTTTTTTCATGCATTAAAGACTATTTATCTAAGTATAAAACTCTTAGACTCTTATGTGCACAATGCAAGATTAAGAAAGAAGACAAACAATGTATTTATCATATTCTTTCCAAACTTGGATCTGCATATTCTGTTTTTGTATCTACATTCTACTCCATGAAAGAATCCTTGACTCCAACTAGCTATCAAGAGCCTATTCTTGAATCCTTTTGTGATTCCTTAATTAGAGAGAAAGATAAGCTCATTCATGTTGGAATAATTAACAATGCAGATACATCTGGGAAAGCCTTATTGTCCCAACAGAAAGAAAAGTCCAAGCCTCCCAAGAAAAATAATTTTCACAATAATAAGCCAAACAACAAGGGTCCCAAACCCTCTCAGTCAACTCCTCCTTTAAAAAATGACAAATGATCCAAGCAAAAAGGAAAGAAGACTGAGCGTCATTGCAATTTTTGTGGGAAAGATAATCGTGATGAATCTAAGTGTTTCAAGAAGATGGCAGCCTTGGAAGCAACAATGAAGAAGCACCACATCAGCCTAGATTCATCTTCAGAATCTAACTCCCATGGACATGCACTTTGTGCTTCTGGTTACTCTTATACTGCATCTTCTTCTTCTACTTCAATTGAATGGCTCATTGATTCTGGAGCATCTTATCATATGGCTAAGGATAAAGCCATATTTTCTACTATGCATGAATGTAACACCAAACAAATATTTGTTGGTGATGATAGATCTCTGAGTGTTATAGGATCTGGAACATTTCCAGTAGAAAATGGCCGTTTCAGTGATGTACTATGTGTTCCAAAAATTTCCTACAATTTGTTATTAGTCTATCAAATTACTCATTCAGGTGAAGGTAAAACTGTGACGTTTACACCTCACCAAGTTGTAATCAAGGATTTTAAAAATCCTCAAAATGTCCTTGCTACTGGAATTGTTGATGATATTACCAGGTTGTACAAATTTAACAACTTTGGGTCATCACCTTTTCCTTCAGTTTTTGTTGCTCATAGTGATAACTTGAGCAAACTTTGGCATGAGTTATTTGGTCACTTAAATTATCGCTCATTGCAACAATTATGTAAAGACAATATGGTGACTGGTTTTCCAATGGTATCTTGCAAGGATGGTGTTTGTTCTAGTTGTGTACTCGAAAAACATCATCGGGAAAATTTTAACAAACGTGCCTTTTGGCATGCCTCGGTTCCCTTGGAGCTTATGCATAGTGACTTGTGTGGTCCTATTCCATCTGCGTATTTTTCTAGTTTTAAATATTTCTTAACTTTCATTGATGACTACTCCAGACGCACTTGGGTTTACTTCCTAAAACTTAAGAGCAAAGTATTTAACATGTTCTTGCCCTACAAGGCCCTTTTTGAAAAACAATCTAGTCATCAAATTATTAAGTTAAGATCTGGAAATGGAGGAGAATATGTTAACAACAAGTTCACTACTTTTTGCACTGAACAAGGAATCCAACAACAGCACATTGTTCCATATACACCACAACAAAATGGTGTAGCTGAACGAAAGAACCACACTTTAAAAGAAATGGCTAATTGTATGATCCAATCTAAGGGACTAAGTCTTCAATATTGGGCTGAGGCCATAAATTGTACAAATTACATAGTTAATCGTACACCCAATAAAGTTTTACAAGGTATAACACCGGAGGAAGCATGGAGTAAAATTAAACCAGATGTAAGTCACTTTCGTCTATTTGGTTGTGAAGCATGGGCTCACATTTCGGATGAAAAATGGAAAGCATTGCAACCTAAAAGTGAAAAGTGCATATTTGTTGGATATTTTGAAGAATTAAAAGGTTATAGACTTCTTCATCCCCATTCACATGATATAATCATTAGAAGAGATGTTAAATTTGATGAAAATCTCTTGGCCTGTGAGCCTAACTTGGTGGCTATGCCATCTTTGGTTTGGGAGCCTGATTCGACAATTGTGCCTTCTTCTTCTTCTTCTTCCAACTTCCTTGACAGGTTTCCAAATCCAGTTTTTGATGATGATAGTGAGGACGAAAATCCACCTCTTCCTGCTCATGTTCCTCTAATTGCACTAGCACCAATACTTCCTCGATGGGTCCATTCAACATGTGAAGCAGCTGGTGATCTTGCCGGTGATCCGAGAGATCAATGTTGAACACGTTCTCAGTTTCAGCGAGCCTCTTCTCTTTTGGCTCAAGTTTCTGAGAATCATGATCCAGAAAATTTTGTAGAAGCTTCAGGAAACCCAAATTGGGATGCAGCTATGGATGAAGAATATCTTTCCTTAATGGTGAATGATACTTGGGATCTTGTTCCTCTTCCAAAAGGAAGAAAAATTGTCAGACGTAAATGGGTCTATAGAACTAAGTATGCATTAGATGGAAGTGTTGAAAGACCTAAGGCAAGGTTAGTTGCCAAAGGTTTTTCCCAAGTTGAAGGGATTGACTACAATGAAACCTTTGCTTCTGTTGCAAAAATGAATTCCATCTGCCTTGTTCTTTCCCTTGCAGCCTTACATTACTGGGAATTCCATCAATGGATGTCAAGTCTACCTTTTTACATGGTGATTTACAGGAGGAAATTTACATGGAAAAACCTCCTGGATATGTTCAGAATAACTCTAGCCTTGTTTGTCTCCTTAAGAAATCCTTATATGGCCTTAAACAAGCTCCTAGACCCTGGTATGCCAAAATGGATAGCTTTCTCCTTGACACTGGTTTTTCTAGATGCCATTCCAAACCCAATGTCTATACCAAGAAATTAGGAAACCATCTCATCATACTTGTTCTTTATGTTGATGATCTTATCCTTACTGGTAGTGACCCTAAACTTATAACCCATGTGAAATCTAGTCTTAAGAAAAATTTTGAAATGTCAAACTTAGGACATTTGCATTATTTTCTTGGTCTCCAAGTCTTGCAAACCAAAGAAGGAATATTTCTTTCCCAGTCTAATTATGCTTGTGACCTTCTTCGTCGCTTCCACATGGAATATTGTAAACTAGCCCCTTCTCCCTTCCAGTCTGGGGTCAAAATTTCTGCCACTTGTACTTCCCCTGAAGTAGATGCTACCTTGTATCGTCAACTTCTTGGTAGTCTTTTATACTTGACTCATTTCCCTCTTGACCTTTTATTTGCTATTGGTCGTGGTGCCCATTATATGCAAACTCCTCATGAAAGTCACTGGAAAGCAGCAAAAAGAATACTTCGATATATTCGAGGTACAATTCAGTTTGGGATTCATTACAGTACAGGGGGGAAACCTTTGTTGGTTGGTTTTACTGATTTAGATTGGGCCGGCGATCCTAATGATTGAAATTCTACTGCAGGTTATGTTTTTAGTCTGGGATCTAGACCTATCACTCACTAGTACAAGTGATCAATTTTGCCATGGCAAAACGTGGCAATATCCACGGAAAATCGTGGATATTGCCACGTCTAAGTGTTTTTTTTTTCGTGGAAACAATTTCGTCGCAATACAGATGACCTCTAATTTGTGTTGCAAGAGCGACAATGTTCTATATTTCATTAGATGTCTAAGCCCTCACTATATCCACGCCTGGCCGTCTCTGTATCCACGCCTGGCCGTCGCTGTATCCACGCTCTGTATAAGGTTTTAAAAAAAAATGCAAACCTAGGAATAAGACGTCGCTATAGCCATGCCTTGTCATCTCTGTATCCATGCCTGACCGTCGCTGTATCCATGCTTTGTATAAGTTTTTTTTTTAAAAAAAATGCAAACCCCAGGAATAATGACGGGGATGCTATACTTGCGACGGGTAGACTATACCTGCTCTCAATTCCCCTTACCCTTTAAATTATTATTTTTACATAGAAAACATATAAAAAACTAAACATATAAACATTGAAACATAAAATCACATAAACATATAAACATCAAAACACAAGAAGGTAATCCATACAAACAACGTTTCATATTAATATCGATATAAAATACAAGTCATGATATTTTACAATTTTTTCTTCGTGTGACTTTGTTTTTTTCGATTAAAAAAACCAACAAGTGGCATCTCAAATTCATCATTTTGCAATGTATCTACTGAGCCCTGTCCTTCTGTGGTTTGTCTAATTTGCGTGCCCTCATGTACCATACTCCTGGTACGTCGCTGAACAGGGCATGGAGGCCGCTGCGAACAGGAAAGAACTGCAACAACGAAAATACCATTTCTCTTAGGTTGAAAATTGATTCAAATCACTATTTCATTGTTTCGATAAACATTACAATATCGCTTTTTACCTGTTTGTCTATCTGTGAAGGTCGGTGTTTCGACTGCTTCAGTCGTTTGTTCCTCTTCCATTTCATCCTCGTGAGCTACATGCTCTTCCATTTAAAGAATGAAATATGTAAGTATACGTAAAAAAATAAATATCTATAATAAAAATACATATATATATATATATTTCTAAAACTCACTACATGAATCCCTAGCCTGCTCCACATTATCATCCAACGGGTCCTCCCCAATATGAACTGGCACCCTCCCAGTACCGCTGGATTCACTGCTGCAGTTGCACTGTTGTTGCCAAACAAACATAAAAATATAGTTAAACATGTAAGTCTGGTATGAAACAATAAAATCAAGGAAATTAATTGTAACATCATTCAAAAATTGTTCACCTGTAAAATAATTGTTGTAGTATCAATAAAACTTACCGGATGCGGCATAGTGGCTGGTGACTTCCCACGGTCACCCCGTGCCTGTTGAGGCTCCACGGGTGACTTCCCACGGTCACCCCGTACCTAGTGAGACACTGTAGGTGACTTCCCACGGTCACCCTGTACCTGCTGAGACATCGCGGGTGACCTTCCACGGTCACCCTGTACCTGCTGGGGCTCCGCGGGTGACTTCCCACTGTCACCCTGTACATGTTGCGTCGACACCGCGGGTGACCTTCCACGGCTGTGACCCTAGCACAATAAATCAATCAATAAAATCTATGTACATAATTGTGGACAGAAAAAACTGAAATATTTAACAATTACCTGTGGAGGCAGTACGACGTGTGACCTTCCACGGTCACCATGTATCCTGGTAGTTGTGGGTGCCCCGTGAGCACTGCCGTCACCCTGACACAATAAATCAATTAGTACAAGTTGTGCAAATAATTGTACCATAAACAAAAATGAGGTTTTGCAAAAATTTCACCATAAACAAAAAGTATAATATGCATGTTACTATATCGATTGTAGTCATCAAAACATTTACTTATTCTGGTCGAATTAAGTTACTATATTGAATAATTACCTCACGAGACGGTTTGGCTTGGGAGGAAGGTTAACACTTCTCAAAAGTGTTGAGAAAGCACAACACCAGTCTTTTGGATATATTTGGCTTACATTCCTCAGCTCAGGAAACACTTGACAAATACTAAAAATAAAAATGATTCATCTGCCACAGCTTCTGGGAATATATAGGCATTTGGCAAGTGAACTCGGGTTGACTGAGTTTGACCCAAGTCTAACACAGTCAACACAAATGTGACTCACCTTGAATCAGTTTTGCTTATTTTGCTTGGGAGCAAGTCAAACATGTAAGTCTGGTATGCCAACTTCAAACCTTAACCCAAGAAAATTAGGTATCATATACTGTATAGTTAGGTTACATCATATATGACCAGATATTTTATTTTATACCATTAAGGAGCATCTTGAAAATCCTTTCTAGAAAGCAAGGCAGTTAAAAAGTTCTCAGCATATTAAAGGAAGTATGGGACCTCATTGTACTAGTCACCTTTGTGACTAAGACTTAAGCAACTAAACATAATATTTATAAAATACTAGATACGGATATCTAGTTTGCCTTGAATAAGAATTCACATGAAAATATGAAAAGAGTCAAATTATTTTTGAAGATGCAATAGATGGCCACCAAAATCTACCTCAACAATGATCTAAGGAACTAATCACCAACAATGGATCATCATGCACCACATAATAGCAGTGTGTGATATTTGACAATGACTTCCAACTCTTCAATAGTCTTGTCAAGTCCCTTTTGAAACAAGTCATCAGGGCTAACCTAGCCCAGAGCTTGCAATGACTCACTGAACCTTAGCAAAAACCAAAATATAAAGCCACAAGGGTTAGCTCAATCAAGCAATGCATCCAACCAAGGCATGCTGCCAATGGGGACACTATTGTGGCTGGCATTTGAGCTTCCCTCCATCCTGATAGTCCAGGTAAGTGGGGGGGAATCTAACAATGTTTTCCTTGGAAAAATGAATGAACTATATAAATAACATATTGTGGCTTCCATAAAATCATTGACTATGATCATTTCCTACAGACAGCAATTAGATGACTGAAGATAGCAATTGTAGGAAATGTGTGGCCTCACATACAGAAATCCAAAGTTAAATGTGCAAATTAGGCATCTTAGACTTACTACAATGCAAAGAAAGATCACCTGATCAATATGACCATACTAATGAAAATAGAAATTGTGTATCAAATTTATGCAAAAGATTTGACAATCATATCCCATGACTATCTACAGCCAAAATAGAAGTTAAAACTTCACTTAAAGAAGAATCTTCTTTGTTCATCATCACATCGCAGCAGATACAAAAATATATAAAACAAGATAGATTTACGCAGAATATACATGTAGATCACCTTTTATTTTTCTTTGTTGTTGTTTTTGTTTGTCTCACAGTGGATCTTCCTCTTACTGTAGAATTCCTCCCTAAATGATTCTGCCTCATCCATAATTTGATGCAACCTCTCCTTCTCACTTCTCTCCTTTTCTTCAAGTCAGATTGCATTTTGACTGCATGCCAAAAAAAAAATCCACAAAAACGAGAGTATAGATTCAGAAGCAAATTTGTTTCAATTCAACATGTTACTAAAAACAGACTATGATAAAGAGAACCTATGAAATCTAATCAATTCTAATGGAATCCTATTTGTAAGTTTTGAAAAGAATTAATGAGATTTTCTCAAATTAACCCATGCCTGTTTGATTAACTAGAGGACAGTTGTTACAGCCAAAGGAAAACATGCAAGTGTGGTTATGTACTAAGAAAAATAAGTTGTAATAAATCCCAAAGGCCACCATGAACTTCCCTTGGATATTACCCTAAAAGCATGCTTTAAAATGATGTATAGCAGCTAAGTCAACTTCCAACGACCCTAAAATGAACAAAAGTTCATTTACTAACTGTTACACTATGTTATTTATCATCAAGACAACTGGCTTTTCATTCTTCAAATGCATTTGAAAAAACCAAAATGGCAGAGAATATTTTTTCTACCCTCAGCAATGTAAGTAGTCCTCTAGTGGAACTTAACAGCACACAATTGGTTTGCTGGTCTTTGCTAATTACCCCTTTATTGGGTATATAACATGCCACCCCTACTCAAAATGCTTTAGCCAGAATGCATGGCTGAAACGACCATCAGTGGCAATGATCTTTCCTGGATGTGCCAAGAGGCTTTGGACACAAGGCCACATTGGGGAGCAAGTAAATGTAGATCTTATTATCTTGATATCTAAAGGAACATGAAAGGAAACTGAGTGGTCAGCAGCCTATAACTTTGCTTAATGTGGCTACTTGAATCAAACATACAACTACCCAAAGTGTTGGACCTGAGAAAACAGGGTTTCTCAAAGGTTTTTATTCTTTATCTCTTCCCTAGTGTGGCAGATCCAAGCCTGCTAGGCTTCTTCCTTCATAGCACATAGCAGCTCACGGTGGAGGGTAGTCTTATTGGTGAGGAGCAGTAGCATCAGAGCTGCTATAGCTCACAGTCAAGGCTTGTTACAACAGCAGCAGCTCTCGGTGGTGAGAGCAGAGCTCATGGTGGGGGATATCTAAAGCAGTAGCAGCTCATGGTGGTGGGACCAAAGCTCACCGTGTGGAGTCTGAGGCAGCAGCAGCAGGCTGCCAAGGTAGAAGCAGCCCACGAAGGCAGCAGCAGGCTGCTAGCAGCCTTCACTGAGGTGGCAGCAGGTACAGGGAGGTGTAGTCCACATGGAAACAACAATTTCGTCTTAAAGGAGGAATAGCCTTTCCATGTATCTTCAACGCCCAACCCATCAGCCTTCATTATCCTATATGGTCCATCTCTTATTTAGACATGCTGCGATTGGCAGATTTGGTCATCTTTTTGGATATAGATCTTTACTATTTAGTCATGTAATACATAAAAGGTTTTCCATAACACCATTTCCAATCCTTCCAAGATGGTCCCTGGCCATACAAATTTACCTTGAATAGAATCAAATCAGAAATAACCTTGCAAAGTTCTAGAAAAGTTTGCTTGTCTGCCCAGAAAAGCTTGCTTGTTTGCTGTTGGCAATCTTTATGTAAGATTGGTTTCTCTTTAATTCAACCACTGTCTCATCTGCTTATCCCACAAGTCTCCCCAAGGGTGGAAACTGCTCTTGGCTAACCTCTTTCATAATAAAAAAAGGAATTAAACCAATCCAATCCCTCTTACAGAAGGTTGTTCAGTTGTCTTGCATAAATACTCAAAACCATTCTATTTTACATATCGACATTTTTTGTCATAACTAAATGAGCTATTTTGGATGTGAACTCATTATTTTGTTGAGTAATAGGCAAAGTCATGATCCTAGGCTAGGCCCTTTGGATATTAATTATTTCATTGTACAAGGTCACTTGTGTTAAATAAGGCCTGATTAGAGTAACAGTGAACGGTCACTTGCATCAAAACTTTGTACATTCACCACTAGTGGAAGCAACTTTATGGAACAACATTGGTACTTCTGCTACACTTGCAATCCGACTATTTCTAAAGGGTGTTGTTCTATTTGTGCCAGGGTATGCCACAGGGGTCACAGAGTTGTTTACTCTCGTTTAAGCCGTTTCTTTTGTGATTGTGGAGCAGGAGGGGTAAGAGGGACAAGCTGCCTCTGCTTTCTGAGCTTTCTAGAAAAGGGAATAATGTTTCAATAATGTATACATCTCTCTACAGAGTCAAACTTTAAATTTAAAAAAGTAACACTTCATCTGGCTAATACAAGGATACTCAAATACCATCTTGTCACTTCCAGAATCAAAGCTTCAATGATAAAAGGTTAACCACAATAATTACCTGGAAAAGAGGAATAGAAGCATTTGTCCTTTTAGCTTGCGGATTCTTCATATAATGGGACTCATCAGCAATGACAATCTGTAGAAAATATAACAAAGCAGAAACAAAAGGAGTTACATACGTATATCACATTTGCAATGCATAAAGAGAATTGGCATATGCATAATCCAACTGAGTTTTACATGCTGCTAGCTTAAAACACTTCAAAATTATTATTCTGCATAAGAAATATTTCAATCTCACTAATTGAACATCATCAAATGTTAAAGCTTACTTAATGGTTCATAAGTTATAACTAATGTAATCTATAATAATAAAAGGTTTGACTTCTTTAGAAATCAAATAGGGTTTAGATAAACATGTTGCAACCAAAACATGAACTAGAAAGAACAATCTTGGAGGAATTTGAGTTTATGGGTACACTGTTAAAAAGTGAATACAAAAATACACAGGGATATGTGAACTATTATAAATTGAGTCATTCAATACAACAAATGAAATCCCCTTATATTTCATTCATAGAGTGGTTGTACGACCTATTTTACCAGCAATCGTAAATACCACATCCTCGAACCCACGGGGACTTCACTTAGTGAACCTCTTACATAGCACGTGCGATCGTGGGATATTAAAGAATACCCTTAATTTCGAGAGATATTGGCCCAAACTCTTTTTGTTGAAACCCCCTCCCAATACTTAAAACCTCCTCCCCACCCCTTTTTATACCTCAATCCTTATAAACCACCCTACCCACCCCCATCTTAAACCCCTCATCACCCTAATACCTGCAATATATTGGTTCGATTTTTTATAATTTTAAAACCCACAATATGAACTAACGTGATAGGATATTGGTCAACAAGTGAAGCCCCCGTGCTCGAACCAATGAAATGTAACTGTACAGGAAGACAACATACCAACATGTAGATGGTACTATAGCTAAGAAAATGCTGTGTTACAATCTCTTACCTCTCTAAAATTCTAAATAAGGGGGAGGTGACCACTTGAAAGTATACATGAAGATATAAGATATGCTAATATTTATATACTCGATAATAGCATATCTCAAATTGTTACAAATTAGTTCCTCCTAAGACATTATATTATAAGAAGATAAATACTAATTAGAATAGATAGCAATAGTAAATGTTATGTATGGATAAGCTACAGTAAAACATAAGCATCCAACCAAATATGACTACTTGCAGAAAGTTAATACATTCATGAAAATAAATTTGCAACTATAGATGAAGGAGGAAACACTGGGCACTACATATGCATTGAAGACACAAAGATCATCTCAAAGATAGACCACTATGGAGAAATGAAGATATGGGAGGCTATAGAGACTGAACTGAATCATAATAATATTGATAGAGATGAGGGATGGAAAACTAGAGAAGCTTGAAAGCTTATAAAAACATGAAATATAATAAATGATAATTGACTCCAACAATGAGCATTAAGGTCAGCCTATAGGGTTTGATTATTACATGTTGGATTTATTATTAATATGAGGACTAAACAACATTATATTCTGAGCCTATTTGACTCCTGAAGATGGTCCCGGCTTTGGGATTGAAACATCAAGAATTTTCTTAACATCTTAAAGCAGTTTTCCTTCTTTCTTTCCAAATATTGGCTGCATATAATGAACAACCTAAAGGAAACCTCTTGTTGAACTATCATATTATGTGGACAAAAGAGCACATAGCAAATTAGATGGTGCAGTTACCTTAAAATCACTGTTGACCAATATCTCTTGTATCTTGGATACAAGCTCATATGATATTATGTTGAAAACACCATCAAGCTGAATAGTCTGTTTACCAGATGTCTGTACAATATTGAAGTTCCCAATTTTTTATCTTGACCACTGTGACATCACAACCTGGACATCAATGTTCCTTGTTAGATCAAGATAATATAAGACCAAATCCAGAGAAAATGCTAAAAGACACGCAGAAAAATAATGAGCGGTTCATATCTTCAATGATCACATGTTCTAAACTTTAAAACCGATTATGAACAAAAATACAGACACATTTGAACAATCACACCAATTTTTTGTGTTATATCAATAAAATATTAAAAAATTATAATGAGATTCCTAATGATCTCAAACATGGAAATAAATGCTAGCCCAAACTCAATTTGTCTATTCTGAAATGAAAGTTGATCCAGAAATAATTTAATAAACCTTCATCTTTTTGGATCCAACTCTTAGTACACCATGTTACATATATAAGCATGCTTTAACCTTCATTTTCACAAAGCATGCTTTAACCTGTTACATGAACTTGTTATGAGGCGTGCCTTATCCATCGAACTTGAAGAATACCTAGTAAATCAAGTTCTGAAGGCAGAGAATATTTTTTCTACCCTCAGCAATGTAAGTTGTCCTCCAGTGGAACTTAACAGCACACAATTGGTTTGCTGGTCTTTGCTAATTTCAAGACTGATGTTGATTCTTCGGCACATGATTCTCCACTCTACAACCTTCCCATCCTGGTTGATGTTCAATATAAGAAATAAGTTAATACAGATTACACAAGGAGGAAATTTTCAGCTTCCCACTGGAACAGGCTATTTAGAATCATGGGTATATCATGTGGTACAAAGTGTTATAAATGTGAATGAGGGAGTCACAGAAGAGCATGGAATGGCTGATCTCTTTCAGTAACTGATTGACATTAGTGGGGTTCATAACTGGGGTATTGTAGAACACAAAGTTCTTCAAGAGAGGACACATTTTGGATAGAGTAGACATCTAAAGATACTTCATTACTCACACTTTGTGAGCAGTTAGTTTTTTGTGTATTGAAGGATGGGAAATCAAGCGTTTTGCTGAAAATATTGACATCCGTTTTGAGCATGCATGTCGGGGCACTGTGAAAAGATGTGGTTTTTGTTCTTGGTGGAAAAGAATGCAAAGATGATGCACTGTTTTCACTAAATTTGCTGCTTCAAGCAGGTTACAACATTATGTTTTTATTTTGAGTTGGCCAATTAAGGAAAGATATAAACCTTGAATGAGTTGGTGGTGCAATGATTATGATCTTCTACAAGGGCCCTGTAGTCCTCGCAAAGCCTAATGGGCATATACTCAGCACATGGATGTTCGGGGCCATAATGGTGTTTGTGGGCTATTTATTTCTGTCTGGCTGGGTTACTTTTCAGGTGTTTATCCCTCCCTTGAACATATGCACATAGATAGATAGAAAAACCAACACAGAGGAGAGTGAAAATATAACATATTATCATTGACATATTTTATATTGTTTTGATTATAGGCTCCAGTGCTGAGTAAATATCCAGCTCAACTCTCATTAACAGCAATCATGTTATTCCAAGGAACAGTGCTGTCATTTTTTGTGGCTTTAATCTTTGAGCCAAAGGCCTCTGCTTGGAGGTTAAAGTGGGACATTAGGATTCTCAGTATTCTCTTCTCTGTGAGAGTCTAGTCATTGTAGTTATTGATTAAACATATTTTCCAATTCCATTTGTTGAAAGCCTGATAAATGCCAAGTTTTAAATCATGTTCACTCTGGTACAGGGATTATGTACCAGTTTTGGATACTTTGTATAGATATACTGTATCCATATAAAGGGACCAATCTTTGTTGCATTGTTTCACCCCACAACAACAATAATTATTGCAATCTTGGAACATGCCATCCTTCACATAAAATTTTATCTCGGAAGGTCAGCAGGCATATCTTTCCCTTTTATATTTATCATTTGAAGTTGGATGCCGTTTGACAGTTTGTTAACAACTTTGCTTCATCTGCAGTTTATTGGGATCAATTTTTATCATCACAGGTATTTTTACCCTACTGTGGGGCAAAGCAAAAGAAAACAACCTAGATAGAGATGGATCCATCAACAGGAGCGGTATTAAGCAATCCTTATTACAAGATGAAACCTCTCATAGACCCCAGGGTGTCTAATCTGGGAGCAAATTTCCCTTCAAAAGATGGAATCAACTCTTTCCATATAGAAATTCATGGTTTTGATGGATATAATTCATGTTGAGTAACTCAAAATTAGACAAAAACCCTCTGGAAGCATTGTTCCAACGAAGACACAACTTGGATTTTGATGCAGGGTCTCCTTCTTCATGTAGTTTGTGTAAACGATTTAAACTCTGTGTTCTAATTTCTAACTAGACTGGGCTTCAATCATGAACGGATATCTAAATGCATATCATCAGTAGTTTTATTGCTTCATCCAGAACTGAATATTCATGGCTATACTGGAAACCACAAGATTAAATACTTCATCTCTACACTATTAACCAACAAACCTCCAACGATTTGGTAAAAATAATGGCAAGAACAGATCCATGTTAACAATGATTAAGGCATTCAACTTACAGATTGCATAGTTTATCCTCCACAAGGGTTGCTGAACAATTTAATTTGCAGATGAAATCGAAATGCTCAGATAGATTCAATGCCAGGGTTCCCCAATGCATGTCGACTCCACACGTTCTCTCAATCGCTCAACACCAGGTTAGATTGAGACATTTGCCACGCATTTCACTAGCATTAACATATGTCAAGCAGCCGTTTCTTCAATGTTGAGTTTGTTCAAAATGCAACCAGTCAGGGTAATGAACATGTCAAGTCAATATTCAACAGAAAATTAACTAGAAACAGAGCAATACAATTTGTGAATGCAGGTTTTCACAGTGGTTCTTCATTGAGATGTATGTTTCTGAATTTCTCTCTGTTGTGGATTAGCATACCAAATTTGTGAATGCAAGTTTTCACAGTGGTTCAATATTGAGATGTTTGTTTTTTGATTTCACTGTATTGTGGTTAGCCCAAAACCCTAAATGACCTCAATCTCCAAAAAAGAAAAAATTGCATGGTGCTTTGGTGTGCTAATAATCAAGCAGTCCTATAATCGCTTGCCTGTGATGGTCTAGAAGACAAAGGCTGACACTACTGGTGTAAACCATGCAAGCACTGAACATTTTCTGTGAATGAATGTGCCTGTCCCCATTCCCGTGCCACAACAGAAAGTGCAACACAAATTCAGAATATCAACACCACAGGGGCAGATGATGGTTCAATTGGGAAGCCATTTTCACATAAACAGAACAAACTGAGGAACTGAGAACCAAACTTGACATCGTAGAACTTGATGTAGAAGCGTGACTTGGGTACATTGACTTTTCTCTCTAGTGTGGCGGTAATGGCTGCACTGAGCTTCTTGTTGGTATCAGACCCCAACCCTCCAATGGACACCAATTCCCCATACGCTGTCGGTTCCTGAGTACCCCCAAATGAAATCGCTACCGACCCTTTCAGCTGCACCATCACATACTGCCAAAACATAATGTTAAATACATTAAACCCCCAATTAGCAATATTGACAAAAGGAGGGCTTTTATTTGCTATCCATCCATTATTCGTAGGTGTGACCATATGATTTAATTAAGAAATGATTGGATGTGGTTGCAATTTGTGTGGGGAAGGAAAAAGGGTAGCCTACACATTATGATCCCCTAAATATAGATATCTAATTTCTACCTATTGTGCAAATTCATCAAAATATTTCTCGGTACTAGTGTATTCTAATTGTTTGTTTATACTTCCTCCATTCATATGGTTATTTTGTAGATTTCAGTATGTTTAGCATTGCAGTTTCTTTCTCTTTCCCTTATCTGAATCATCCTCGGTAGGATTTCTCGGTTTTCCTAGGTAATAAATCATTTGGTATTTTTTTGAGGTTCTTTGAAACATATGCCTATTGGTGCTTATATAGCATTTACATTTTTTATGCTTAAGCAGAATTGGATATTTGGAGAGAAGTACCATGGTTGTTTCAATTGATTTACAAAACCACTACAATCAATGGTAAATGATCTATTTGTGTTCAACTACAATGTTATCCTTCATTTTTCATTTCTACTAGATGAATGCACTATGGAATACACTTAATGTGGTTTCATTTTATATCTTCTCCAATTGTCGAATTCTCCCCTTCAAGAACTTGTTGGATGGTTTTTGGTCTATTAACAAAGAATGCTTCTTTGGTGTCTTTTGGAAGTTGATTTAATGGTAATATCTAGTTGATTAGATGTTGGAGATATAAGAGTATACATTTTCTGATGTATGGTAGGCTACACTCAACATTTTGATGACCAAGGAAAGCTTGATATTTTCCTATATTTGGTGTAGTAAGAACTCATGTTTTGTTTCATCACTTTGTATATCAGGTTAATATTTTGTCTATATTATATTTGAAATATTTGCAGTTCATAGTTTTAGAAACAAAATTTTGTGCACAATGGCATCTACTTTCTTAAACATAAAAACATAGAGATTCTTGGAATTGTAGCAGTATTTTCCAAAGTCTATTGTTCAAATCCACCTCTAAAAGTTAATTCAAAATTTTTTCCTAGCCCCTCTTGTCTTCCCCATGATTATGAGCATTAGAGATTTAAATGCCATTCTTTTGTAATTGGTTGGATTTGGAAATGTCGCTAATTTGATGCACAATGGATCCAAATTGTACTAGTTTTCGTTAGTCAACATTTTCTTAATGTGATCCTCATATTTTCTAAAATTTTTGCTCATTTCATCTTTGCAGGACTAGTCTATGGGCTGAGTTTGACCTCAAGAAAATATAAATAAGTGTAATGAAGTTTGACAGGGGTATGAAACTTATGGTTTTGTTGCATTTCAAGATCCACCAATGTATGGTTATATGGCAAACTTTGTTTTTGGATTGATGGAATCTAAGGTATTCTCTATTAATCCATTTAAGGTGGTCCCATAGAATCCCATATTGACAATGAATCATTGTAGGGTGGCACCTCATGAGAGTGTTTGTAAAATCAAGTGGCTCTTTCTAAATGAAACTAAACCTAAATAAATTAACAGTTGCATAGAGAACACTCTAATATTATAACCACACTTGGAGATGTTCAATCAATGGAACATGATGCAACAGAAAAATGGGCACTAACTTCGAATTGTTTTTAGAAGGGATTCAACTATTGGAACAAGGTTAGACAAAAATATAGCCTTTATGCTAGACACATATATTAATATTTAGATCAAACAAATGTTAGTTGGTTTTTTTCTACACTCGATCAAAATCAATGTAGAATTCCAGTGGGATATCATTCTATGAACATCTAAGAAATTCATAAAAATTTCTACAGAAATCCCTTTATTAAGAGAAACAACAAAGGAAGGTTATGAAAATACACTTAGGTAAGTAACCAATATGGAGAGACACTTCCACACTATACTGTTTTTCAAGACCATCAAATTTTCCACCCTAAAAGTTGACATGACCTTCCAAATTACCCATCAAATGAATGGCCAAGAACAACTAGTCACCAATATGTAGCAAGAGGCGAAAATCATGGTAATGAATAAAATACATAAAGTCCACTCACTCAAGGCACCGTCGCTTAAGCAATGATTATGAGGCTATCCGTCGCTTAAGCGACGCTTATGAGACTAGCCGTCACTTAAGCGACGCGTATGGCCACATTTTCAAAAAAAAAAATTATCTTTGTGATTTTTTGTAGGTTTAAAAAAATAAATCCATGCGCTGTCAGATTTTGGATCGAAATGTAGTAGTGTATGAAGAGGGTTTTCAGTTTTTGAAATTTAATAGGGAAGACAAAAGGAAAGGCTATTAGATTTGGGGTTTGGAGTCCAAGAGGCTAGGGCATTAAGAACACTGCAAGCTTGTTATCTTTCATAGACAGTGCACAATAAACTCAGTCGTGGCAGTTCCTCTCTAGCATTTCCTGCCTTTGGAGATTTACTATACAAGAGCATAATAAGGTTTATGGACTCACAGAAATGTTACTGTCTATACCATGAAATGTGGAATGGAATCCTATGATAACAAAATGTTGTACAAAAGGATGAATTGTTTTCCTCTCCCAAATGTACTTGTCAAAGCAAAGCTGCCTTGTTTCAGCACCATGTGAAACAACATAACCAAATGATTTCATAAGCCTGCTAATTTTCTTGAATTCATAGAAACCCCAATCGAGCAATAGACAGTGTGAATCTGAAGCCATGAGGAGGATAGAACCCAAAAGGGTCTCAAACTCAAAGGTGGAAGCATTAAAAGATCGATCTCGATCTAGATATGTGACTGGAACGCTTCATCAACTAAATTCACTTTAACATATACTGAAAATCGGATGGTATATATCAGTCCAAAAGGCATACCTGGCCAGACATGTTCGATGCTCATGGATGAAATTGAAGGGTGATAGGAAGCCTGCAAATGCATTCACCTGGGCTTTCTCGAGCTCCTAGCCAAGGGGAGCAACTCTCTCCAACTCTCAGAAACCATGAAGCCAACGCGTTCGGGGCCTGCAAATTGGAGGCCGGTTGGATGAAATTGTGAGGACCTGCAAATGCGTTCACCTAGGCTTTCTCGAGCTCTTAGCTAAGGGGATAAACTCTCTCCAGCTCCCAGAAACCGTGAAGCCAACGCGTTCGGGGCCTGCAAATTGGAGGGTTGGACGAAATTCTGAGGACCTGCAAATGCGTTCGGGGGTTGTGAGGGAGGAAATTGGAGGGAGAGAAAAATTGGATGAAATCACACATGTAAAATCACACTTGAATCAAAAGTATGATATCATGCTAACATGGCCAATAAACCAAAAATAAGGACCATAACTATGCTAAGTGATTCAATATAAATTGTTAGTGGAATAATCTAATACCACTACATCACTTTGAAAGAAAACAAGTCACTCTCCTCATGAAGATATTTTTCTTTGCGACTAGGAGGTAAATTTTATTATGTCCATGAGGACACCAAGACTTCAATTATTCCAAGGTTTAAATCCCTCTCTTGATCCCACACCTAACTAAGTCACCATAATGTACGCAATGGTATGAGGTGAACAAAGTCATAAAAAAGTTAGAAAATCAAAAGAAAAATAATTATAAAATATGGGATGGACCAATAATATTCACCAAAAACCTCATAGTAACCATAGCTGGGAGAAGATTCTTTGGAATTGAAACCACAATTAGGAGGCATCCAAAATAGGTCAACCATAGAGATGAGAAGTGAATACATATCCCAATAACCATTAGGTCCAAAGGATGTCAAAATAACAACATAGAACCATGATTAAGCTTGGCCATCTAGACTGTCATCAAGTACCTTGGAAGTAAATGGAGTTGATAGAAAAACAAATGAAGATAAAATTCTTAAAGACAAAGTCCACCAAAATCAAAATCCCACAAAAATAAAAAATTTCACTAAAGGACAACATTTTGGAAGACCAAAAGTTTGAGAAATTTATTTATTTAATTTTATGTAATTTAAATAAGCTCAAGTATCACTTGGAATGTGGAAGGAAAATGGCCATGGAACTTGAGCTATAAATTTTAAACTCTACCCATGTAAAATGGATTTTTCCTTTTCACTCTTCACATGAAAAATTTCACGGATATGAATAAAAGGGAAGTTGATTGTGACTCACAAAGTGCATTTGATGTTATGTGATTATATTCTTCTAAAAATCTCTCATTAAATTCTAATATTAACCTCGAATTCAATTCCTTTACAATTTAAATTTCTTTCTTGTTCATGGAACCTTGTAATGGTTCCCTCATCTCTGTAGATGTTGTGGAAATTGACTATGAATGAGGAATGCTCCACCCAAACTTAGGTGCAATATGTTCATAATCCTCTCAACACAGTTGCCACCTTCGAGCTGGTTCTATGAATCCATCAGGGAGATGGGTTAATTCTCAGACTCCATAGGCTCATACATGAATAATACATACCAAATGAAATCCCTTTCTTCCCCAGACCATACCAAACAATATCAATAAATAAATTAATTTAATGATGGAATCCTTCTCCATGAGGAATGGAATGCATTCTCCCAATGACTATATAAACTCTTTATATCTTTCCCTGAAAACCTTTTATAAAAAAAATCATTAATCATGATAAAATTAAAGAATTAATCCCCATAACCAAGGTCCTAGGAAAAAGTTAAGATTTAGAGAATATTTTTAGGGTCCAAGACATGGTTAAGCTACAATGTCATGACACCAACACTCTATTCTCCTCTCACACACCTTCCCCTCTCATGAATTTATAGTCCTCCATCTCTTCTCAATGTTCTCTCCCTGTTTGTAGCTAGCTTCATATTTTATTACTAATTGTTTAGTTGCAATTACATATACTTGGCCCTCATCCATATCAAATTTACAATTATATTACAATATGGCGGCTTTAACATGAGTGTTACATTCTCCTACCCCTTAATTTCAATACCTTCCTTGATGTTAATTTATTTATGCATACATACCCCATGGCTTGTTGACTCTAGTTTCTTTTCCAAAGATTTTGATTTTCTTTAGTAGCCTATAGTGACACTCTGCCTTATCTTAAGATAGATATGTATTTGGTATTATTTATTCATCAACATCCATTGTATTTTTTGAGATCTTTAGAATTCCATATGTCTCTTTATTATGGAAATGCCTTCAAGGTACTTTCCAAGGGAAATTGCTTGGCTTTAAATGGCTTTAAATTGAAATACCCATTTAAAGCTAGGTGAATGTTTAAAGCCCATTTAATCATTCTGGAGAAATTTCCAAGGGAAATTGCCTGGTGAATATTCTAGGCATAGGAATGCAATGAGAGATATAATATAGATTGCAGTGTTTTACCTTTATAGCATCAACTGTAGAAGAAAAGATTGATAGTATTTGGGGTTTTACAATTTACTCATATTATTTATTTTTTTGTCTATTTTAAATTTTTCCTATTTAAATTTTCCTTTTTGTCAAGAATTAGGTAGGAAAAGAAGATGGCTACTACAGATATATAACAAGGAACATGGAAAAATGAGTAAAGGTTTTTCCATGTAAAAAGTCAACAAAAGACGGTGTCGTTGCTATAGAGACGGCCAGGCATGGATACAGCGACGTCCAAGAGTTTAGGCATGGATACAGCGACGTCTAAGAGTCCAGGCGTGGAAAACCTCGTTCCTGTTACATCGGATTTTACACCAAAAAGTAAGAAACGTGGAAAACCTCCGTGGAAAAATCCGCGCTTTTGTACTAGTGACTTGGGCTTGTAAGAAACAACAAGCTCTTGCTCTTTCTTCAGCAGAAGTAGAATATCGAGCCACAGTTAATGCTAGTCAGGAAGCTTTATGTCTCTGATAGATCCTTTCAGAGTTTGGACTCGAGCAGCAACACCTTACTCCACTTTGGTGTGACAATCAAAGTGCCATCAAGCTTGCCAAAGATCCAGTTCTACATCAGCACAGCAAGCACATTGAGCTACACATGCAATTCATAAGAAATCTTGTTCATGATAGTGTTATTGAAGTTCTCTATTGCCCTACAGATGATCAAGCTGCAGACATCTTCACCAAGTCCCTTACAGAAGCGAAGTTTTCTAAACTTCGGTCTATGTTAGGAGTTTAGGAATGTGTCCTTAAGGGGGGATAGGTTCTAATGCCTCCTTCCTTCTCCTAATAGTGTCACTTTTGTAAATCCTTCAATCCTATCCCAATTTGTTCTTAAGGGGGGATGTTAGGATATTTAGACACTTAGGAGTTAGTTAAGATCAACTTGTGTAATATATCCGTTAGGTAAAAGTATGCTTCTTTAGTATGCATTTGTAAATATTTAAATCCGACGGTCATGATATGTTCTAGACATAGAGTGATCCGATGGTTCAACTTCTCTTAGATCATACCTACCATTGATCTGTGGCTTAATACCCAATTGGTCTATGATCTCTATTTAAAGAGCATAGAGGGTCCTTAGCTAGTTGATCGATTATGAGAAGCTCATGTAACTTTCTTTATTTTGCATAATAAATTGCTCCAAGTAGCTATTTGGCTGGGGCCATGGGCTGTTTCTCTCTCAAGGGTTTTAACCACGTGACAAACATCGGTGTGTTGATCTGTGATCTAAGTTGTGTGAAGCAGTTGCTCAAGGTGTTCAGTATTTTGGAAGTACCCTGTGTACCCGAACAATTGCTTCTTATGCAGGGGTAGACCTCATATTTTTTATAAAGAAACTTTTGGAGATGGGAAACTCAAGTAACAAAGTAAGAAAAACTAGAAGGAATATTCCCATTGAAAAGGAAAATGAGGTAAGAGAAAAGACCAAGTTGGAAATGGATAGAGTGAGACATGGTCCAGACATTTCCACTAACACTACGACTGATCCTAACATAGTTGATGACAGAACAACCTCTAGTTCAGAACCACAGGTGAAGTAGTTGCGTCCAATGGACCCAAATCAAATTCCAACATAACCAAAGTCTCCAACCAACAATCCATAAATGAGCCATGCTAAAGCTCTTTATGACATAGGTATATTGATACATATTGAGTATCAAGCATTGGGCATAGGAGCAATGATTAATTTGCAATCTCTCCAAGAAGACCACAACCATGTCAAGCACACTCCCAATATTAACCAACGTGTGAATGAAGCACCACAACAAAGAAGATTTGGGATTCGTAGCTCATGTCCACCTTCCCTGCCTCGACTATATAGTGCAAGAAAAATGACTCCTAGACGTATCTATGTGGATGAAAGTTGTCTGTCAGGCCTTGAAGGTAATTTTCCCAAACACACTATCGATTGGAAATGTAGCAAATTAATGAAGGAATATTTTGAATCCAAAGGTGATGCAGGCAAATGTCAATTATTACTATGTTTGTTAAATTCAAATTGTTTAGTTGTTGTTAGGATAATTCTGCGCATATAGATGGTTAGAAGTTCAGAGGCTAACAATCATGATGTTAGAAATATCCATTCTTCTTTTAATGCGATTGGGAAGACGTCTCGTACTAAAGATCTTTGTGCAGCTCATCGTGTGTTATCAGAATCATTTGTAAGCAAGTACACAAGGAAACATCGTATCCTTTCACACACTTCTCACATAATTAAATTAAATAGAAAAACTTTTAAGAGGTACTCTGTTATAAGAGAAAATATTTAGACTTTAGGTGGAAAAGATTGTTGGGATTTTGTCAGAATGTTTCCTGGTTAAGATAGAAATCTAATTGATGTTGTTAAGGACTTAGTACAAAATTTCTGGCATGATCATACTATACCTTCATCTAACCAAAGAGGTGTCCTAAAGCTGAGAAAAGTTTCTACTAAATGTGAACCCCACGTCAAACAATTCCTTGACACAACAAAGACTAAACTCTATGATAGATTCATGAATGAGCACACACAATTGAACCTAGGACAAAGGTCCTTTGAGAAATGTAAACCATGGTACGTTCGTATATGCATTGATTAGAACACATGATGTTTTAGATACCATGTAGAATATGAATATTTTTATGACACGTATAAACATATATTTTGTGATTTGCATACTAACATTGAGCATGGCTGTAATGAATCTGTAATACCACCGAATGAATCCATAGATTTTATCAATAACGTCATGTGTCCAAGGAATGAGGGACAAAAATACTATGGAAAATCATGTCTATATGGGAATTGTTCCAGGCGCAGTGGGTTTTCTCTTTTGAACCATTACATTCATGGAAGCCATGAACATCAATTTGGCAGTATTATCACGGAGATGCAGAGCTTCAAGCATGTAACCTATTAATAAGATAGTGAGAAGAAAAGTAAAAATATTGCATTGGTGAAGTCATAGGTGAAAATGATTATTGCATGTTTTTCCTCTTACATGTTCAATTTCTACATATAAATTATTTAAAGGTCACATTCTAATACGACCCTTGTTTTCATGGAAACATGTATGGGTATATGATTTTTTGACGGATTTCTACAACCAAATCGATCAGTATGTTCAACATGTGCATGTAGCGCAATGGTAGGATGTGCAGTACAGAAAATGCAGGGGCAACTTTCCCACTGGGACCATATTGTCAATTGTGGATTTTGCAGAAAACTACACCCTTCGGCCACAAAATGAAATTCAAAGTCAATACTACCATTTCGACCAAGTCAACATCATGGTGCATATTACGTATAGGCATGGCCCTGAGAGAAGCATTAACAACATGATAATACAGAAGGAGATAAACTTTTACATAAGTGATGACAGATGCCATGATCTTCATTATGTGCAACATTGTTTTCAAATTTTCTATGATCAACTAAAGGAGATATATATACAGATGGATCAACATTGGATATTGTTAGATGGTTGTGCAGGCCAATTCAAAAATGCCCAATTCTTCCAAAGGATGAGTATTTTGCATAAGACGTACAATGTGCCACATATATGGAGCTACTTGAGACCAGGCATGACAAAGGTGAGCATCATGGAGCTGGTGCATGCATCAATACCGCACTATGAAGGGAGGATATGAGGTTTACCAGAAACCCCCATATCAAAGATACAGAATCCATAGTTCAATGGTGCTCTGCAAAAATGTCAGACCAAGCTAAAGTGCAACATACATCAATAGGGGTAGGAAGGGATTTCAGGAATTTTTGGCAAATGGTTGACATAGATCAATCATGTTCCTATAGTTGTGGCACATTACAAGGAACATGTGGATTTCATTCGGTCCAAATCTCAAACAACCCCTTATTTGAAATATGGACGCAGAAACTTGCTTGCTTTTGAATCCCTTGTAGTAGTGGTGAATGGGATGAATGCAAATGCATGGATTGGGTTGATGATTGGGATTGTGCGTCACTTGCAGCAGACCCATGTGTAGTCATTAAAAAAACCTACTTAGAGGAGGGTCAGTCAATGATTTCAACCGAATATAACCATATCTTAGATCTTGTACAGCCAGGACACATATATGTAGTTGTTGCCCCGAAAGACAATGAATGGGGAACAGATTATTGGTTAGCATTATGCATTCAAGGTAAGAAAATCCTGAATGGATCATTGATTGATGAGGAAGGAAATGAATTTCCTATTGTCTCGATGGTGGTTGAGGGTGAATATCTTACACTATATGGGAAATCAAGAATAAATAGTGGGCATGTATTCGTTGATTAGAGACCATGTTCTATGCTCTATCACTTCACAAACTTGATTGTTGGCACAAACATCCATCTACAAAAAATGTCAAACAAGAAATCATCCAAGGTACGTTACTTCTTTCCTCATTCATAGCACGAGTGATTGATGGAGACAATTAGCAATAGAGAGGATCCAGATGGCTATATTGAATGAGATTGGCTAATTGCACTTACACTCCTATTACACTAGCACACTAGCCTAACATTCGACCAATCCTACCCTAAACATTCAAAAATATATATGAGATTACTATTTATATATTTCAACCACTCCTCCTTCAACTTGCATAGTGTAGTTCACATGCACAATGAGGCATGGGCAGGGTTGGTGCACCGTTGCCAGGGTTGCATGGACCCCACTGGGGTGAAACCCTAGTTTATATAATATGGCTTGGAGGCATGCCCGAGCCATGTGAAGTAGGGGGGGATGCCACCCTGGCCATAATATCGTGCCAATATCCCAACGGAACCTGCAGTTCATCGATCGGAGCCCCGAACAATGTTCTATGGTGAGTTGCAGTAAACCTACAAAAGCTATTCAGGGATGCCTATGCCAATTCAAGGTCGGGGCCCAAAAACCGAATTGGGCAAAAATTTATGAATTCGTCAACTCCTAAAAGTTTGTTTGTGCATGGACGCTATGGGAAGGACACCCCCTACCACTTGACATAGGGTTTTGTAGGGCCGGTAAACCATTTCTAGGGTTGCATGGACCCCACTGAGGCGAAACCCTAGTTTGAAAAATATGTCCTAGAGGCATGTCTGAACCATGCGAAGTCAGGGAGGGTGGGCACCATAGCCATAATCCTATGCCATGACCCAAAATGAACCAAGGGTTCATCGATCAGAGCCCCAGTCAACGTTCTAGGGCGAGTTGCAGTAGGCCTGTAAAAGTCGTTCACGGACGCCTGGGCCAATTCAAGGCTGGCGTCCAAAAACCAAACTGGGCGGTGATTTTCGATTCCATCAGCTCTTGCAGGTGTTTTTGGGAATTAACACCATGGAAAAGCAACCCATGGATGCTTGGAATAGGGTTTTACAGGGCCGGTGCACCCTTGCCAAGTTTGCATGGACCCCATTTTCATGCGAATTTCAACTCGACATAACTCGACAACCGAAGGTCAGATCAACAAACTTTCAACTTCGTTGGTATCCTAAAATGCCATTACCTATAGTGGGTCCTCTCCACCACATTTTAATGGCCTAGTGACTTCATTGTGCATCTGTTTTGTAAACTAGGGTTTTTCTCAGTTTCCTTCAATGCAACTCTTGCATTGGTGGGTCAACTCTGCAAAACCCTACACCATGCTAGCATTGGTAGTGTTCCCATATTGTCATTTCTAATACACACTTTCCAGATCCAATGACATGTAATATTGCTGCTATGTTTGGTTTTTTGTTCCTGGACTAAGAGTCACAAAGTGTCCCTGGATGACATTTTCATGAGACTTTCAACTCGACATAAATTAGAAACTGTAGGTCGGATTGATGAACGGTCAAATCTGCTGGTCTCCTAGAATGTCATTACCTCTAGGGGGGCCTCTCCACCATGTTTGCATGGACCAATGACTTCATTATGCATAAGTTTCATAAACTAGGCTCTTGCTCAGTTTCCTTCAATGCAACTATTGCATTGTTGGGTCAACTCTGCAAAAACCTCCACCCTTCCAGTCTTGGTAGTGTTCCCATATTGTCATTTCTTGTACAAAATTTCTAGAGCCAACAACATGCAATCTTGCTGCTCCGTTTGGTTTTTTGCTCCCGTACCGAGAGTCACCAACTATCCCTGAATGACATTTTCATGCGAATTTCAACTCAGCAACCAGAGGTTGGATTGATGAACCGTCGACTACGTTGGTCTCTTAAAATTCCAATACCTCTAGGGGGCCCTCTCCACTATGTTTTCATGGCCCAGTGACTTCATTTTTCATCAATTTTGTAAACTATGATTTTGCTCAGTTTCCTTCAATGCAACTGTCGCATTGGTGGGTCAAATTTGCAAAACCCTCCACTATTCCAGTCTTGGTAGTGTTCCCATTTAGGAATTTCCCATACACACTTTTCTGAGCCAACGACATGCAATATTGATGCTCCATTTTGTTTTTCACTCTTGGACCGAGAGTCACCAAGTGTCCCTAAATGACATTTTCATGCAACTTTAAAACTGACATAACTCGACAATCAGAGGTTGAATCGAATAAAAATAGACTCCATTGGTCTCCTGGAATGCTATTACCTCAAGGGGGGCCTCTCCACCATGTTTTCATGGCTTAGAGACTTCATTGTGCATAATTTTCGTAAACTAGGGTTTTGCTGAGTTTCCTTCAATGCAACTATCGTATTGGTGGGTCAACTCTACAAAATCCTCCACCGTGCAAGTCTTGGTAGTGTTTTCATATTGGCATTCCCATACACTTTTTCCGGATCCAATGACATGCAATCTTGTTGCTTCGTTTGGTTTTTCGCTCCCAGATCAAGAGTCACCAATTGTCCCTGAAGGAGATTTTCATGTGACTTTCCACTCGACATAACTCGGCAACCTGAGGTTGGATCGACGAACCGTCAACTCCATTGGTATCCTGGTACACCATTACCTAGAAACAAATAGACCATATACCTAGAATCTATCTACCTACACTACAACAAAATAAACTAGAGTTTCATGAATTACAAGTAGAAACACATAATTGTATGGATTAGAAGTAAAAAGTCATACTGAATTACAAGTATATAGCTAATTAGGGATTCATGGATTGAAATAATTTCCCATACATATAGATGATGTATTATTTGATTCTCTCTTATGTATAACCACTTACACCATATACCTAAGCTATAAGATAAAATAACGAAAAAACTAGGGTTTCACGAACTACAAACCATAAACCTAAAAACTAGGGTTTATAAATTTGCACATATAACTACAAACTAGGGTTTTATGAAGTATAAATTCACATACATAGAGATCATGTGCTATGTTATTCTCACCTATGTATAAATACTTAAACCATATATCTAAGCTACATGCACAAATAGAAAAAAAACTAAGGTTTCAAGAACTACAAACCACAAACCTAAAAAATAAGTAGAACAAATTTACATGTACATATATAAAATAGGACCATATACATATGTCAATAAACTTAGACCATATACCTAATATATAAGAACAAATGTCAAGAAATATAGAGTTTCTTGAACTACAAACCACAAACTTAAAGGCTAGGGTTCACAAATTTTGACATAGAATTACAAATTAGGGTTTATCAACTCATTAGGTTTATATCATTATATTTGTTGGTCTCACTCAACTAGAAACTAGTAGACCATATACATAGAAGATATGTACCTGCACTACACCATAGCTAGGGTTTCATGAACTACAAACCATAAACCTAAAAACTATGGTTCACAAATTTTATACATAGAACTAAAAACCAAGGTTTATGAACTCAATATGTTTAGATAATTAGATTTGCTAGTGTCACTCAATTGGAAACCAATATACCATATACCTAGAATATATGCACATTCAGTACAACGAAGAAACTAAGGCTTTATGAATTACAAGTATAAACAAATAATTGTATGAAATAGAAGTAGAGAAACGTACATGGATTACAAGTATCAATCCAACTAGGGTCTCATGAATTGAAATAAATTCAAGTACATAGAGATCAAATTCTATGTTAGTCTCACTTGTTTATATACACTTAGACCATATACCTAATATACAAGAACAAATAGAAAAAAATATAGTGTTTCATGAACTACAAACCACAAACCTAAAAATTAGTGTTTACACATTTACACATACAACTACAAACTAGAGTTTTATGAAGTCATTAGGGTTAGATAATTAGATTTGTTGGTCTCACTTAACTAGAAACCAATACTACCATATACCTAGAATATGTGTAGCTAGAATAGACCATATACCTAGAATATATGCTTGCAAGTCAATAACCATAATGAATATTTCTTGTGAAAGAGGGGGGTCAGACACTATAGGATGTCGATTCAATATTTTATTTAATGGTTGGTTGGGTGATTGCGAATAACATTGGATTTAATATTCCTTTCAATTATGTATGTGGTTGAAGCATGTTAGTGGTGTTAATGGGAAGCTATCATCATATCATACAAATTCAACCTCTTTTGCAACTGACATACATTGACATAGACCCCAATCAATACACTTTTCATGAAGATAGGACTGTCAAACTAAGAATGATTTCCAGCCAAGTCAAAAATGGTTTCCTTGTTAGGGTTAAATTTTCCCCATTGATTAACATCAACTTGTGCAATTTGTGCATGATAAACCCTAAATAGTATTTCATTTTATTAGTATATAAAGAATATGTGGCATATGACTACAATCCTAGGAATGCTCATATTCAAACAAAAAGTTACTTTATAAGAGGCCACAAGAGATGGTTAGGTAGCATTTTTGTTAGGGTTTCCCTCCTAGGTTTAGGGTTTCCTCATTGATTCTAAATCCTAGGTTATGCATTCTAACCCCAAAACACCATTT
This sequence comes from Pseudotsuga menziesii, assembly GCA_001517045.1. NCBI lineage: Eukaryota > Viridiplantae > Streptophyta > Pinopsida > Pinales > Pinaceae > Pseudotsuga > Pseudotsuga menziesii. The sequence goes on along the minus strand of LPNX011209496.1, from coordinate 207,450 downwards.
GGGTTAGGGTTTCCTCATTGATTATAAATCCTCGGTTATGCATTCTGACCTTTAAACTTCAGTTAGGGTTAAGGTTTCCTTGTTGATTCTAAAACATAGGTTATGCATGCTAACCCTTAAACTTCAATTAGCCTATGCCAAAGAAACAAGTACAAGAGATCGTTAAAATTGCAAGTACTCAACAATACCATAACAAATATGTATGTATTCAATGAGAGTAAGCAATTTCAATTTCATCTTCAAATGATATAAATTGTCAAATTTATCAAAATCAATGTTTACCAAGTAGATGTAACAAATGAAAGCCAACAATAGTCATGTTCAATATGATTATCAACTCATTAATACTATGAAATCTCTTGTCAATCAAATGGTAAGAGAAGATCATTCCAATATCAATTTCTAGCTTGCAAAGTGGGACAATAATTACTATGTAAATACCAAAGGAAAACAAGTGCTTTCTATTCCAATTTGGACAATGAATAAGACTGTCAAACCAATGATAACTTTCATCCAAGTATGGTTGTTCCAAAATGTTACTTCCAGTCAAAGTATGGTTGTTTTGCAATTAGGAAGACAATTGTTAGGTAAATGCAAGTGGACTACAAGTATTTCCAAATTCCAACTTTGTCAATGAATGGGACTGTCAAACTAAATGTATTTTCCAGCCAAGACAAATTTTACTATGATAGTCCCAAATAGTAATTTCCAGTCAAGCCAAGAGTGACAACAAGTACCTATATGACAGTCCTAAAAAAAGATGGTATCTTGTACATGTTTTTTAGCTCTTTTTGGTATTTTAGTAGTGCAAATGTACTTGTAGATCACTATCAAAACTTCTTATGTATGGATGGAAATGTCAATGATATACACAGTCCTCTAGGACTATGTATCTATCACAAAGGAAGGAAACATTGAAGAGGGAGAGGGTAGGTGTTAGTATGTTGGTTCAATAGGAGTTATGGTTCAACAAAGGGATAGATTACATTCTTCATGAAATTAACCTTGAGGAGCAAAGAAAGTATTTAACTTGGTAGCTTTTGTGAGAGAAGAAGGCTAGGGATTTTGGAATTTGAGAAACCCTAAGGTTACTTGGTGTTCATTTTATGGAGGAGAGAAGGAAACAATCTTACACACTCATGGAATGAGTGACCAACTTTAGTTAGAATTGATTCTTATCTAGGAGTTGTTGATAGCTAGGGTTTCAGAGATCTTGACTTGTAGAGTCCTAGGAAGGATGCTAAGGCTAGATAAGGGGTTTTGAAAGGGGGCCAAGGTCTGATGCTATGGTCCAAGGATAGGAGTATGAGATTCCAATATTGGGGTTAGGAAATGAGAGAGGAGAGGTGGAAAGGTAAGCAAGTAGGTTAGGAGATCGAGAACAAAGGAAGGGTTTGGAAGGGTAGAAATCTAGGGTTTTAGGTTAGGTGTTTAGTTAGGTATAGGTCCTTAGGGTTTAGGTCTACAATACCAAGGCTGAAGCTAGGTATGATAAGTTGAGACAACAAATGGAAGGTTCGAGGGGTGAAGGGAGGCTTGGAAAACTAGAAAAATATCTCGATAAAATTATTCGGTAGCAAGAGGAATACTTAATGGGAAAATTTGCTAGATTGAAAAATATTTGCACTATGATTTACAAGATCAGGTATTTGGTATTTAAAATTATCATTGTTATTGTACACGTTTATGCAGTTGTGTATTTTTTTTGTTAACTAACCTACAATGTTATACTTTTTATGCATTTTATTGTGAACATACAGACTTTATTGCTTCGTCAACAATAAGTATTGCAAGTGATTTAACTGCAAGCTACTAGTGCATTCGACATAATGTATGCAAATATGTAATCAAAGGAAAAGTAATATAAATAAGTGAAAAATGATATATTCATATACAAAAATTTCCAATCATATACAGTAGTAGTGGAAAATGGAACATCATTCCCAATGTCTATACAATGGAAACTCGTGCCCTATACAAAATATGGAAACTCATTCCCTATACAAAATATGGAAACTTGTGCCAAAATGCCACACCATGGCTAGTGTACATAGGAGGGTATCTCAATCCTCCTTCCCACCCTCAAATCTCCTAGGTGCACCTCCAAAATCAATCTTCCTCTTCTTCGAGCTAGAGGAATCTCGGTCCTTCTGTCCGCTTTGACCACCTCCCCTTGGGCTTTGAAACGAAAACAATCAAATGTCAAATCCTACAGGAAATTATACAAGTATACAATGCTATTTAAAAATCAAAATTAAGTTTTCAAATATTAAATAGCTCACCTTAGATGAGACCGTAAGTGCTAAGCAGGATACCCTCCTCTGTGATCCAAGACTCTCAGCAATGAGACCCTACAACATTTAAACAGTAAGATAACTCATAAAATTTATTACCTATGTTAATTTTTGTTAATATTGCATGATATTTTCATAAACTAATCAATCTCATTGTGAACACAACAGACTGGTCCTCGAGGCTGCAAGCTGGAGAAGTCGGCTTGTCCTCAGGGGTGGCAGGTGGAGCAGTGGGTTGGACAACATGCTCTAATGCTAGGGTGGATGGCATAGTGGAGGATATAGCCACATAAAAATTGGCTACAAAACTAGGGGGCATGGTGAGAGAGGGTGTGGACTGGAGTGGGCGAAGTGGTGATGTACGACGATAAACCCCAATTGGCTATAGAATGGAATGGGCGACCCAAGAAGGGGAAATGAGGGTGGTGGGAGAATATGAGGGAGGGGTATGACGTGTGGGATGGGGTGGAGGGATGGGTGAATGTGGATGGATGGTGTATCGTGGTCAGAGAGGGGAGGGTGGAAACATGGGAAATTACAAGGGAGGGGGTGGATGGGTGAGGTGGGGAGGAGTGAGAGAAGGCTGTGACGAAGAAGGGGGATCTGGATGGAAGTGTGGTGGTGGATGGGAGGCAAGGGATGGTTGGAATGAGGTGGAGAGAGATTAAAGGAAAGGGACATGTATTCCAGGGGCTACACCTGGCATATATGGTGGGAAAAAGGATGTCAGTGGAGAGATAGTGACACCAACATGCCTATGTACTTGGAATTGCATACATATCCATGGCCTCATACATTAGTACATAAAAAAATAACTATACAAAGGTAATCCATAAAAATGAAATGAAATTTATACTTTATTACACGATACCTACACATGAGGGGATCTGCTGATCCTTGATGGGGATGGCTGGTCACTCACTCCTGCAGACACCTATGCAAATAGAAAAATATTTAGATTCAATTACTAAATATTAACTACATTGGATGACAAGATTAAAGACTAACATTACATTTAATTACTGAAAGAAAACTACTTGTGTGTATGGTTCCACAATGTCCTCTACAGATGCCATGGATCCATCTAGCTTGAAGGAACCAACGTCCTCCCACCTGGGTGTTGGAGAATCAACACTGAATAGATGTACATTAAAAAAATAAAGTCATAAACATATGATTCTAAGTTACATTTATTAGAAATTATGAGATTGCATAACGTATAGTCAATACTTGAACATTAAATAAAACAATAACTAACTTGCTTTAGATAGCTCTCTGTGGCATGCTCCTGTATGGGAACATGGTATGGATTCCCACAGTGAGAACAACAATGTGTCACTGGTCCCATCATGCTGGATGGATCATCCTGGCTACCACATGTAGCTACTCTCCCTCACCCACAAGTGTATCTCTCCGGGTGGTCATGCTCGCTCTGTGAGGACATAGCTATAAATGTGGTATGCCTGAGAAGGTGTCATGTGGCACGTCTAAGAGAATCATGGATCTCATCTATTTATCTACCTAACCCAGGGGGTTTAGGAAGCAGGTTTGGCTCTTTCCTAAGTGCAGGAGGTCCTTTGAGTGAGTTTTAGTGGGCTTGAGGTTGATCTTGGGATGAGCCAAAACCGACGCCTTGGAAATCAGTGATATCAAATTAGTTCACATGGAACCCTAACGAAAACTTGGCCCATAGTTTCCTGAGAAAATATTGTGGGACCTCGACATTGTTGCATGGAGGCTTGTAAAAAACAATGAACCATCTCTTCCTCCAGTTTTGTCTTCATGGTTGGTAATTACACCAGTCCATGCAAACTCATCTCTTCCTCACATATGGAGCATGTTCTGTTCTCGGATCTGTAAATTTTATCCACAGTTGGGATTTTGTGATATTCAGTTTTTTCATATCTTCTTTGGACATACCAATGGCATAATGTTCTCTCATTGGAGCCCTATATTGGCTCAAATTGGTTATCTCACTATGGGCAATGTTGATAGACTCAATTATGTTTTGTAGTGATGTGGAGAGGGAAACCCAAGAGGGTTCCATGGTGTTCTTTAGTTCATCACTCAATATCCTTAACTAGTTTAAATCCTCCTGTAATTTATCTTTGAGGTTTTATGGTGGTTCACCAAATCCATCTTCAGGGTTTTCTTCATTTAATTGAGGGTTTATTGGATCCTCTGATTTGTTTGTTTTACTCCTTTGTTGGGATGGTTCATTGGTATTTGTCATTATGGTAGAGGTAATGTATCTACAATATCAAATTTGTTCCATTTCAATTTATTTGCAATCTTTTTAATTTTATATTTTATTTGAAAAACATTAAAAAAACAAAAAAAAAACAAAATGCAAATACTAATCCACCTACCTTATTCCAACGTCCGTGGGTGTCGTTTTGGGGTGATTGGACACTTGTTTTTGGTTCCGTGGGTGTATTTTTGGCCTCAGTGTGCGTTGTTTTCGGGTAGCTTGCACGCTTGCGGGTTGTGAGTGTTGTTCACCATTTTTTTAAACACAGGGACACGCACGCGTGTTTAACTCATGCACACTAAAACACGCGTGCACGTTCTTAGGGGCAGGTACATGCACCTATTTTCCACATCGTTAATCCGACGTGGAGTTTCGCCATTGCCGAAGCAGGAATGCATGCGCACGTCCAAGTGTGCGTGCGCATTCTTGTTTTTTTTCTCTAGCGCAGTCCCATTGCATCATAAATGTATAGCATCTTCTTGCGGGAACTCTTATATATATATATATATATATATATATATTTGACATTTAAATATATAAATTTAGATTTATAATTAGTGTGTGTGTTTGTTCAATAGAAAAAAAATTATAACTTGAAATTTTGGGATTATATAGTCAAAGTTAAATATAGCTTGTTCTAAAAAAAACAAAATAGTGTTAATGTATCCAGTAAGTGGTGAAGGATTTTCTTGGGATGTCATGTATGTTGGTTTAAGGTGTCTTTTTTGGTCTTATATGCATGCAAATATTAATTTAGGGTCTAAGGATAATGTTTCTCCATCGACCGTGTTGAAGGCCTAGTGATCCATAGCTATTTCTCTAAAACTCATTAGTCATAATAGAGACAAAATATCCCTTTGGTTTTGAGGAAGGTTTTCTTGGGAATTTATTTCTCTAGTATTCATTTAGTGACATAAGTATAGGTTTTCACCCAAATCAAGTCCACGGTAATATACCCATAGGTCCAATACAAAAAAAATTTAATTTACTACCAATATCCTCAATGTAACGAAATGATATATGCTCAAATTAAGTTTATTTTTTAAACTTGGATGTTTAAATATTCTTTTAGGGATAAATCCTATGTTTCATCCTCATCCATATCCAAGTCCAAAGACTCATATTTATTATCAAACATTTCCTAATAATATTCAATAATATTACCACTCAGAGGTAAAGATAAATTGATAAAGAGGTCATGTTTGTTGCCACAAAGTGTTGTTCATGCCCATGGATGCCCAATAGCTTCCTTTAGAATATAATCCCTAATTTGATTCACCTAACTATGTTGAATGCCACCAAGTCTTCAAAATAATCTATTGGCATGTACATCCCAACTCAAAATATAATGATATCATTTGAAACCCATATATGGTAGTTTGATCATCGTAATTATATTTTGTCTCCTGATATTACCTTGAGACCTATACATACTACTCAAAACAACAAAAAGGTTTTTTTATGTTCTCACATAGAGGTAATGGATATCCCTAGGAGGTCATGTGTAGTGGTTCAAGGTGTTGTTCTTGGCCATTGAAAACGAAATATTCCAGGTGAATCCATGAACACGGGTAACACTTTTGGCCAAAAATGACAATGAAAAATCATTTTTACTGATTTATTAAATTGAACCCCTCAAAACTCATAATTTCCAAGTGAATTTTGACATGCAACAAAAAAAAAATTGTAGGGAATTATGTTGTCTTTCCACATATATTTAATGAAAAGTTAACAAGTGCGTCGTGTGCACGTAAAATGATTTAGTAATAAATGCATATTTTTCAATATATATATAGATGGATACAATCTACACAGAATGCACTCAGGCGTATATGTTTGTTTGCAATTTTCTTCTAAAAATTGTCTTTTTCATTAATTTTTGAAAGTGACTAGTGACAAGTTTAGTCTCATTTTGTACACACATGTGTGCACATGATTTTTTTTACTTAAAAAAAATACCCTTTCAAAGAGAACATGTTTCTCTTTGGTGTATGCATTTTTTTGAAAATTTTTCTTGTGCAATTTTTTCTGTTGTTAATTTTTCTTTGCACTACTTTGAAATTGTGTACATCATGGTTTTCAATAGGAAGTTTGAAATTAAAATTAAAAAAAAAAACATATGAACTCCAAAACATGTAAATTAAATATCACTGGAAAAACCATTCATTAACGAATTTACTGGTATGAAGTCTTCCACATAAGGTGCATCTTAAAATTGACTTTATTCTTGGTGAAGAGGGATTACAAACTCAAATTGTAGAAAAAAAGAGCTAAAGGACTGTATTTTAAGCCCTCGAGCAATCTAATAGCTTGATTGAGGTCTTTGAAACCCTCGATTTAGGTTTTGAATGGATTTCCAAATACCTCGATCGAGTGTTTAAGAGCGGTTAGCAAAAAAGATCGTTTGTGCTCTGTATCTTGATCAATAATTTGTATTTCAAAAGATCAATTGAGATGTATAAACTCAATTGATAATTGCATAGATCGATCGAGCTGTATACTGCTCGATTGGGATTTTTTATGTCAACTTTTCCATAGCGTGAATTAAATACCGCCCTATGCATTTAATTCACAAGAATGCAAAAATCTCTATAAAAGATAAGAAAACTAACTCAATTTCAGCAACAATTCCTAAACTATTTTAGAAATATTAAGCATGAAATAGAGAACATTTCCTGTGATTCACCTATCAACATGGGAAACAAAATTTGTCAAAACAAAAAGTATGATCTTGATCAACTTAACGAAGGTAAAATATGAGAATGGAACAAAGAAATGATGAGGCCATGATAAGCAAAATTAAAAGATCCATAAGAAGATATGGTGGGTCAAGCGTTAGTGGATCGAACTCCAATTGAGAGAGATACCGCAAATTTTCTTGATTCTTTATTAAAATACTGAAAATTTTACCTTTAACACTTATGTATCAAAATTAGTTGCAATTATTAATTTAATTTAAATTAGTTAGAAAATTACCATCTTGATCACTCAATAGTTTAAATCAAATTAATTATTTAGAAAATTATCACATTGGTTAGTTATTAATTTTAAAATTAATCATAAAATTATGCTTCTAGTCATTTTTGAAATGTTTAAGTATCATATGAGTATTTTATTGCTTTTATTAATTATATTAAATTATTTTTTCATAAGTTCATGGAAAGTAAATATGCAGTTGTATTTTTAGTTGATAATTAAGATCTTTCATTATTTTATAATGATTTTATTTCAAGTTATATCACTTAATTTTTTTTATACTTTCTTAGAGAAAATATGATATTATTTTTTAAGTTTATTTTCAAATGTCACATTTAGTAAACACTTTTATTGTCCCAATAATTGTCCATTAATGAACCTTAATTAATTAATTTGCAATTTAGTTTTATTTGTTCCCTAGTAATTAGCTTGCCTAGACCAAGATTAGGAAGTAAAGGGCCTTCCCTAAAAAACTACCTAGGTAAAATACTTTGAGGCTTTGAATGGGCCTAATAGTTCTCATTAGTATCATAGACATCTATTGTATTTGTTTACTTTTTTAATTTTTTAGTTCAAGTAGTGTATCTCACTTTTTGCACACAAGCAAGGACATAAAGACTTTAATCTTCCGAAGTATCATCTTCACCTCACCTTCCTTAGTACCTTGGTGAATCATAAAAAGGAGAGAAATGTGACTCTACCTCCATTACACACTTTTATTTCATTAGAATTTTGTTTACAAGCACCATTAGTATCTTTTGGATTTGAAGTTAAAAATCTATTTCCATTTGCTTTAAGCATTTTAGTTAGTTGCAACAATCAATTTTCTTATCTCACATGTGTTTACATCACTAACACACACTAAGGGACCTAAAACCTATTCCAATCCAACTATTCTCTTCACCTTGCATTGCTTGTGATCTTGGCAAATCATAAAGGAGGGGAATTCTGAAATAATACCTCCCTTCTTCTCCTTGAGTGTATTTAGACCCTTAAAATCAACATTTGCACAAATGTCCATCCAACTAAAACCCTCCACAAGTAGTCAAAAAAGAACATTCTAGTTAGGTAGGATTGATTGGGATAGGAATCCATTAATGCTGACCAATATATTTACATTAAGTGATAAACACATAATGGTTCATTTATAGGGTACTTTTAAATCGTACAATCAACAAGTGTTAAAAGACAACCTAGATAAGAACGCACCGTTCCCAAGAACATAAAAGCTGAGGTATAGATTCCCTTCTCTCCCCTACGAGTCACTCACATTATTGTCAGGGGGGAAACACTATACTATCCTAGAAGAGCCACTTACCAACACTTGACACATGTATCTTAGTGGCCAAACTTAGGATATCACCAAGGAGATATGGTGACAGCCATTGTCTCTTGAAGTTATATATTTATATTTGGAAGTTATGTCAACCCTTTTGGAGCATAGCTCCATCACTGATATAAATGGCTCTTTGTTACCTTCACTAGTAAATATTTGGGAGGATGCCATAACTATGGCATGGTTGTGCTTTGGAAGGCCTAGTTACATTTCAGAGGAAGGACATTAGGTCTATAGGTATTTTACTATTTTTTACAAGTTCAGATTTAAATTTTAATTGAAAAGAAACTACATGTAAAATCATTTGGACTAAACTAACATTGTACATATTAGTCATTTTGCACCTTTTTGAATATGTTGTGGTTCTAGCATATTTTTTGCATGTGTTCAATTGTGTTTATTTCTAGGATCACTTTCACTAGTCACATTCACTTTCCACCATTAAGGAACAAAACCACCTAAGGGAGTCTTGTAGACTATAAGGCCTCTCCCCTCTTTTGAGGGGTGTTTTATCACTCTCTCCCATGGTTCATGGGTGAGGGGGGGTACCCTAGAGGTTTTCTCCCTTTTCCCCTTCTCAGGCTACCTTAAATTTTTTATTGCAAAAACTTTGTATGACCTTTCTTTCCTTAATACGTTATGTTATGACAAACATAGATCGATTGTATTTATTTGATTTATTCCAACAAAGTCCCTCATTTGGTGAGAGTTAACATTTCAAAGTTTCAATTGGACTATGCAAGGATAGATATCATCCCATCTTCATAGGAATCCATGCCCTATGACATGGTTGCAAGAGTAATCAAGAGTTGTAGTGGGTTTAGAAGGGGTGGAAGTTTAGAAGGTTTGGTTTTCATTATAGTTCAAGTGTTTGGGAACCTGAGACCTATTGAGATAGTTAGAGATCATGTTACTAACATTATTAAGTCTTATTTTGAGAAACACGCAATAATTACATAAGCTCAAATTCTTCATGGATTGATTAAACATAAAAAACTAAAACATGTCACCAACCTATTAGGTTTTCAAGATGCTAGGCGTAGAAATTCGGACAAAATTATGACAAAAAATGTTACAAAAACATTATATTCATTTAGAAATTCTTGAAATCCTGATGTTCAATACGATCATATGGAAATTACAACCACTATTGTGGCACCGAGCAACTCAAGAAGTTAAATGGTGGCAACAATGTCAAAACAACTTAGTGTTTCAAGAAAAACCTTTCACAAGTATACTAAATTTAGGGTCTGAATAGATGAAGACAATGAGGATGCTTGTTGGGATCTCATTTGCAGGAAACCCTACCGAGACAGAATTTCTGAAGGAATTAGAAACAAAGTGGTAGATATTTTGGATGCTCATTCTTGTTCCATACCAGATCGAAAGAATGTCCTTCAACAACACTTATTTAGAGGCATTTATGTAGAGCATTGCAAGCACGTTATGGACATGACAAGATTTGTATTGTTTGAATAATTTAAAGAGATCAATCATGGTGTCCATATCTCTCTTAACATGTTAGAAAAACTGAAACCATGGTATATTAGGCTAAACACAATTCAGGACACTTGTTGTTGTCACTACAATGTAGAACTCCAACTTTATTATGAAACATTAATAGAATTTTGCAAAAATCACTTGTAGGGTCAACAAGCCCATATCATGGTGTGATATTTTGTTTATATGATACTGTGTAAAATGAATCATGATGATTGGTTTTCCAACAAAATATATATAAGAAGGAAAAAAATGTCCTAAATGTGGTGATTTGGCATTGTTCCATATGAATTTCCCAATCTATCAACTCAGCTATGGGTTATCCAATATCATAGTTAGGGTAAAGAGATATGAATATGTTACCATGGATACATTGACCTCCTTAGATGTGCCATATAAGAGGATAGATTTGCTTGAATATTAAATTCTTGTTGAGAATTCATGGAAAAGTTTCAAAGTCATATTTATAAATACACCAGACGCTCTGAAAGTTATAGATGGAAATATTTTGCATTCAACCATTCTTGTGAAGAATTCAATCCAGGAGTAGTCTTATCAGTGGTAGAATTTGCTAAGAACTACACATTTTATGCCTAGATTGAGATACATAGTGAGTATTATCACTCTAACTAGGTGTCTATATTTGTACATGTATTGTATAAACAAGATCATGTGAGCATTGATGGTATGGATAACACTTTTCGGTCACAAGATTCCATTAAGGATTGTCATTTTTATGTCAATCATGATAATGAACATGATACATTGTTTGCTCAACATTGATTTTGGGTTGATATATGAATCATTCAGAAAGAATGAGGTTTCAATTAAAGAACACTGAATTTCGTGAGACAAATGTGTGGGGTAGTTTGAATCGGCATGATATTTCTATTGGTTGAGTAGTATTCATAAAGAGACAAACGTTAAATATACTTGGAGATTTTTTTAAACAAGGCATGGAAAGGGTGGACATCATGGTGCAGGTGCTTATGTGAAATGAGCACTTACGAGGTACCATATGAGTCACAGTACAACCCGAATCATATAATTTACAAAAGTATTTTATTGGTTTACATTGCATTTGACACATGGTCATGAATAGATGAGTCCATTGTGTAGGTAAGAGACTATGCTGTGTATTTGAATCTCGCATTTTAAATGTACTTTGGAACACAAGGTTAGTTTGGCAAATTATTTGTTTGAGGTATTCATTTCAATGCAGGTTCTTTTGGAACATTTCCCTTAGTAACATGAATAGATCCATCCTATGGTATTGTGAAACTAATCCTAGAATGAGGGGATTACACTCCGTTCAGAGTAAGGACATGGGTTATATATTTTCCATAGAAATGAGAAAATATGCATCCTTTTGTGAGTTTTGCATCGATCGACATCTCCGTGAGTTGGTGGATGTGAAAATGTTAGACATGTGAAACAATGGAGATATGTCCTTGACCATGAAGGGTCCACATCCGATTTTGACATGGAAAGAGATGCATATAGAAGAGGTTGTGGTATTGTTAGATGATGATCGGATTTTTTATGTGATTAGAGAAGGTACATGGCCTTTAATTAGTAGTAGTGTATTCATTACATACATCACATTTTTTTATTTTGATTCTAAGATTGTGCGATCAAACTTCCAAACTTGTATTTATGTGTGTGTGTGTGTGTGTATTTGATTAACATATATGCAAATTTTTGTCGCAGGTGATGTTTTTACCATCACTACACCTCTAGGAAATGAAGAGAATGTGGCTTATTATTTAATGAGGTGTACTCAAATTAAAAGTAGGTCGGTTAAAACTTATGGGGAAGGAAATTTCAACTACCAAACTCGAGACCGAGTTGTAATGGGAATTTTTAAAAAAAAATTGAAGAAACGTGGAAATTATATTATATACAAATATTTTAAGCCTTAGTATATATATTTTCAATACATTCATTTGGTAGTGGTAGCTAAGATACAACTCATAGAAATGAAGGTAAAGTGTTGTGAACCAAAGATATGTAAGATGACAGAAGCTGACCATGACTGTATTATGGGGAATTGTCATATAACCCATTGGTCAAAAGAATAAGCCATACATGTAATGTGTTATTTATTAAATCATCATGAGGCCAATGTCAAACATAGCCTTTTTAATTATACCATCACAATATTGGATATAAATTTTGATTTTATATTGGTAATATTTTTTATTGTTGGTGAGAATAAGAAATATACCATCAACATACACTATATTAAACAACGTTCATCAATGTTTTAATTTTATTTGGGTTATTTTCTATTATAAGCATTTTTTGATTAAAATTGTAATTGTGAAATTTACATATATGTGTGCACTTTGTTATGTATGTATATATGCGAAATTGGTAATATGTATGTACTTATGTAATTGTGGAATGACTAATATAAGTTTTCAAATCAATGACTTTAAATTTTAAAGGGTAAGAAATTTAGTTCATTTTAAAATTAAATGTAAACAATTTTATCATTAACAAATTTTAACTAATATTGTGTGGATTTCACCTTGTATGTGGGCACCATATAATTCTATTTTCAAATATGGTTGATGAAATGAAACTTATAGAAATAAAAATAAACATTTGTATTTTTCAATAATTTTTTGTGTCTCAGTAAATAAGGAAATGCAAAAAACAACATTTTATTTTTATTTGGGTTGTTTTCTATAAACATTTTTTATTAAATTTATAATTGTAAAATTTAGGTGTATATGTGTGTATAGTTTATGTATGTACAATTTGCTTGGAATTATGTATGTATCTATGTAATCATGAAATATTATTTTATTCAAGTATTTTTCTCCTGTGCTATTTGTAAAATTAAATGGCTATAAACATTTCATTTATAATTGGTAATCACAAAATTTTGTAAAGAGTAACTGTAAATTTTATCATTCTAAATTTTAAATATTAAATTTTAATTGAACATCATGGATTGTAAATGGAAAATGGACATGAGATATATAACATAAACATTAAAAACATGAACATCAGATAAAATTGCAACTTCTATTTGTAAAACATAAACTCTATTTTTGAAACTATAAATTGTACAATCGTCAACATAGACATGAACATAAGATCAGAAACATACATGAACATAATATATTTAACATGTATAAACTTGCTATCCAAAACATAGACCTAAATTACAATACCTCATCGATATAAACATAAGATAAAGTTAACATGTATGCACATCTACATAAACATAAAGAAAACATAAATAACTCATGCTATCATAAATATAATATTTCATATACATCCATGAAGAAAAAAGACAATATCAAGTATTCTAGGGACTACAATTAACTACATGAACAAGTTTCATCCCATAATGCTGATGATGGGGTTGTGTAATCATCCACACTATTAGTATCACCTGCACTAGACCTCTGGTGTGGGAACTACAATGCGACATGACAACAAATCTCTTCCACAGAGACAAAATGAAAAAATAAAATTTCAAACTTTGTTTAAGTTAGTTAAATTTTAATACTTGCAATTTACAAAGTGACATAACTTTAAACCTTCAAGTGGATGGATCAACTTACTTGAGTTGAGTCAATGCATAGGTTGTTTGAATCACATTGCATGGCATATTTAGGACCTCACTAAGTCAGTGGATCTTCGCTCGGATGATGCCAAGTCATGGCCTTGCACTCATATATTAACATGATGGCATGGATGACACCCCGTTGTACATCGCCCTATGTATTGTGACATCATGTATGCAATCGATAAATGCAATATTAGTGAACCCCTAAAAATTAAACACCAACTTGAGTTTTTAAATTGCACTAAATCATAAATTACAATACCTCATTAATAGGTCGTTGATGGTCAATACATGAGGGAAACTGTTCCTTCTAGTCCTCTGCATTTCCCTTGTAGTTTCCTTGTACAATTTGACCAAGGACAAAACAAAAGTTACAATAAATTAATTGCAATTATACACATCTATGTAATTTACAAAGTTAGGATGAAGGAACTAGTGTATGTCCCACATGGTCATCACCAAGGGAAAAAGAAGGTTGTTCCACTATTGGAGAAATGTCATTAAGTGCATCCACAAAGATGGTCTTGTGAATGAAGAAACAAAAAAAAGTCAATATTATTTTATATGTATTCCTATATGAAAAATGAAAATTCTAACGATGTAAAATGAAAAAACTAAAATTTATAAATATACTTGAACTCTAGTTGGAGGTCATCATATCTCATATAGTCGATATTATAAGTCTCAAGAAAAAATACATACATGAGTATATTCCCATGCTCAAAATTTCACATGATCAAATCATCAATCTATTGTAACTTAGTCACTATGGGTCCAAGAGGTGGTATGGATCTCTCCTCATGGATGAAAACTTATACACTACCCAATGTAGTGCACATAGAGCCTTCCAACAAATATCATGTCTCCACTATGAGCTATGATGTCTCGATGACATCTATAGATTGAAAAACACTATGAACAATGGATGGAATAAATTTTGGAGGGGGTGGCATGGTGGTAGGGTCTTTGCGAGTTCCCGAGAAATTATAATTGCATCTCTGTTTGATACCATGGAAATACAAAAACATACTCATTTAGTTAGAATGCATGCCTATAAAAAACTCACATTATATCTATTTGGAAAAGTAAAGTGGGGACTAGTCATGGTGGGGGAGCTCGCCTCAGGCTCCAACAATCCTATCATATACGTGAGGTGTAGCAAACTCAAGTATAAAATCCTAGAGTCTAGCAGTTATCCAGGAGTGCGACTAGGAGGGATGTAAAAAAAAAGTGTCTTGATATCCACTCCATTTTTCATAGCTTTCACAACCTCCCATTTTATAGGACCCAATACCTGGTCCCTCCTCTTCTAACAAGAAATATGCCATATGTCACTAAGTGACCTTATCTTCTTCCGATTCTCCAATAAACTATCCACTACATCGATCATCATGTTAATTGATGATCTGGATGAAAAATCAAGGAACATGGTCATTAACTGTATATAGATCGAATCTCATTGTGCTCGAATCTCCTCAATGGTGATCCTTGTGATCTCATCCTCCTAGGGAGGTCGAGAAGCACCGGACAGAAAATTTTTAAAAATATGAAAATCCATGTGTAACAATATAAATATACTGATATGAATATAAAATAAAGACACTAATAGTTGAAAAAGAAATAAATATGAATTTATAGTACCTATGTCATGTCGAACCTCCTCAATGTGCTCATATGTGCTTAGTTTCTACTAGCATTCAGGTAAGCATTTTCCATCATGCTTCTTCATACTCAACCAACAAATGGCATGGATGGAAAGGTGCACATGCAAGTAGAAATATACAATCATTAATAACTTCATGAATGTATAACTGAAATAAAAACAAATCACTACATTTTAATTTTACTTATAAGATCACTTGCGAAATATAGATGGTGTATTGACACCAGATTGTCTCAATGATTGTGGATAGCGAATGGAAGAATATCACTCGGGAGAATGAATTGCATTAAACAATAAAGATAAATCATACATGTCACCATATCATCCCTCCCTATCTTCCCTCTTTATCGAGCCTCCCCCCCTCAATCTTTTTATTTGTTCCTCTCCTCATCCCTTTGTCCCTCCTNATCCCTCTCTCCCTCCTCTTCATTTCATTCCTTCCCACCATGCTCTCTCTCTCTCCCCCCCCACCATGCCTCTCCTTCTCCCCCCCCTCTCTCCCACCTTCATACCTTCTCGTCGATATGTTCCCCTACCTAAATTTGGTTAAGATTATTATTCATCCTCCCTCTGACCACATAGTCTATTTTTCCATTTACTTAGCTTATGAGGTCTTCATCACTTCACTAGTGCATGGGGGGGAAATCTAATGGACACCTACCACTTACTGCACTTATTTGCATGAATGTTGGTGCTCCAAGGATAAATCCCTATATTTAGGAACCCGCTCAAAGTGCCACCAGCAGTGTCCAGCCGTTGACTCCAGTAGGTATTCATCTATGTCTAGTTATCCTCCAATTCCCATCAGTTAGATCACTCCCATTGTCTCTAGCACTAGTTTCAATGATTCAAGAGAAGTAGGGTGCCTTTTTTCACCTACCCTCTTCAATTATCTGGTTGTGAACTCTTTCAGTGATATGTAGTTGCATTAGTGAGCTCTAGTGGTGATTTTACCACACTGAGGTAGCTCTTGAGTTAGTATAGGTTAGCAGATTCAACTGTCGCTTTAGCTATTACAATTATTCTTTGCTGTTGTATTATATATTCACACGTAATGATGAATGATATTGTATGGAATATTTTTCATATTGTTCTTCAACTCATTGTATAATAGAAATTATTCTTCTTCTATGTAGTTCTCTTGTGCAATATAAGTGAAGTTTATTTTTGTCCCAATATTTGTTTGTCAGAATCTAATATGGTATCGGAGCCTTGCTGTGCTATTCTAATCTCCCTTAGATACTTCCATTGATGCAGTAGAAGCAAATAGTTTCCACATAGTTCCTGGAATAATTTCATTTCTCCCTCTGGATTCTACCTAGAGAAGTCTATCTAGGTGTGTTGCACACAAAGAATGTGCTCATTGTCGAAGTAGAGGTTGATTTGTCTTACAAAAAAATTATTTCTAGTTTTGTGCAGGTGTTCAGTTCTCTCACCAATAGTGTGACAACAGAGCATGGATATATCTAATATAGTAACCTTGGATTATTTCAATTACCATGAATGGAAAGCCAATATTGAGATATTGTTGCACAATATAGGTCTCTATAGAGTTATTATGGATTTTATAAATCTAGCCAAATGCAATTATTAAGAAAGCAAAGTGGCATAACATGAAGGATGGAGCTTATGGCTCTCTCTCTCTCTCTCTCTGAAAATTATTTTCCATATCGATGGCTTAACATGACCTAATGAAGTGTGGATCAAAATGCAATCCCTCTTTGGAAAGAAAGATGATCTTAGAGGGCATCAATTGGAGACTGACTTGATCTCATCGAGACCAAGTGAATTCAAAACCATTGACGAATTCATCACCAACTTTAAGTCACCAGTGCTTTTTCTTGAGCAATGTGGGATTGAGAAGAAATACAATAAATTAATCCTCTCCATCCTATCGAATCTAGGGCCAGAATAATAAAATTTTGTGTCAGCATTCCATGCTAGTAAGCTTGCAGTTCAAAATTGGAGGATGCCATCCCTGGATGCATTCATATATTCTCCAACTTAAGAGAAAGTCAGGATGATTCCAATGGGGACTCTCAAAACCTCAAAGAATCATGCACTTGAAGCTCTTGAAAGAAATAATTTCAAGTACAAAGTAAATATAAAAGTGAAGGAGAAGAAGCCAAAGTCAAACTCCGAAGATAAAGGTTCTTACTCTACTGTTGAAGGCTCAAATTCCAAGAAGAAGGGAAACAAGAAAGGAGTATCAAACCGTACATATTGCGGAAACCCTTCTCACAAGGGAAAAATTGTTTTAAAAAGAATATGGACATCACGAATCAATTTCTCCAAGGAACAACATTGATGTTCCATATTTTGCAAGAAAGGAAGGAAGGGGAAATTCAATTGATGCCTAAGAGCACTGCCACACTATGCAATTGAAAGGTAATGATTGTCATGATTTGGATTACATAATTAAATAGCTTACTGATATATCTAATTTTGATACTCATTATTATATATTAGAATAATAAATCTCTTTGGATCCCTTGGAAAATACACCTATCAATTCCTAGAGCCATCTCCTCTCAATACTAGTTTTTTGCCACTATTTTTTGGATTTCCTTCATCCAAATCTTTCAAAATCCATTCATATTCTTCTTTATCTGATTTAGGAGATGATTTTCAGGATAATATGCAATTTATGATATCGTTATCCCATCCATTTGATGCTCATAAGACCCTACAACTTCAAAATTCTCCAGTTGGTAAACGAGACAATTTCATGGTTTCCAATATTATATCACTGGTAAAGTTGTTATGATGTCTTTGTTTTCTGTCATTGATTTTTTTGCCATATAATTGAATATATGTGGAATTCTATTACATATATTTGAATCTGATCTAACCTTTACTAGGTCGAATTTTAGATCCTTATACTCTCTAGATTTTCCCAATTGTCAATGTAGACTAATTGCACCTAGTTTTCCTACTGTGACTCAACCTGATTTTGGAGCCACTATACCTTGGTTGTTTGTTTCTCCATATGAATTATTTTTTGATATTCATAGACTCATAATATCAGTTATATAATTATAATGGTTTCACATCATTTTGGAAATAAGGTTTATGACTAGGTTCACGATTATGCAGCTACACTAGAAATTGAGTCTGCCGAGTTCATTGATATTATTTGGTTAGGAGATGATTGCACAAATATATTTTTGTGTTCAGATATAAAATTTTATGTTGTCACATCAAGAACCATTCATATTATGCCCCTTCATCACCAGAAGATGAGATTCAAGGGGTTTCTTCTCATGCATTAGAGGAAATTTCAACTCAAAATGGGATTTTCAACCCTAATTCAAATTCCATGTCATCACGTGTTAGCCAATGAAATTGATTTAATTTTGAAATACAGCATGGGTCTTAAATAATTTTTTAATATAAATTTGGGGATAGGTATCATAAAAAAAAACTACTTTTTTTGTTCGTATTTTCGACATATCTCCTTGTGTTTTTACTCAAATTTCGAGTAGGAGAGCACCCTGGATGCAGAATTAAATTCTGCATCCAACGAGTACCCACACTGTATGCTTTTGACAGACCCTGCTACCCTAAAAACATGAAATACCTGAAAAATGTATTTCTTGTTTTTAAGGTAGCGGGGTCTGTCAAAAGCATGTAACATGGGTACTCGTTGGATGCAAAATTTAATTCTGCGTCCAACGAGCTCTCCCGATCGAAATTTGAGTAAAAACAAGGGAGATATGTAAANTTTCTTCCTCCAAAATTAATAAATATTATTTTATTATTTTAACTATTATTTTATTATTTTCCTTAGGAGGCTCATTTTGAGTTGAAATTTCCTCTAATGTTTTTTGTCTACATAACATTGGGAAAGCGATACATGATAAGGTGTCTACAACAACTTCACAAACATTTTCGCCAAGAAGCAGTACATCCAGCTTATTCAAGTGAAGAACGAGATAGAGTGAAGACATTCATTTAAATTTTGTGCCATGTCCATTTTTTAGGAAGGATTTTCCCCATGCGTTTTTTCCTTTTTCCTCAGTTTACATGTGACAAATAATTCCTTACATTTAGATTGTATGGGTGACATTTTGGCCTTTGTTTTTAGGGACCAGGTTGTCCAAAATTAGGATTAAGGTGGTTGTTAGTATTATTATTAATCCTCCCTTTTAACACATAGTTTATTTGTTCATTTCCCTAGATTAGGAGGACTTCATCACTTCACTAGTGGATGGAGGAAACATATAATGGACATATACCACTTAATGCACCTTTTTTGCATGAATTTTGGTGCTCCAAGGATCAATCCCTATAATTTAGGCACCCACTCTAAGTGCCACCAATAGTTTCCGACAATTGACTCCAGTAGGTATTCGGTTATGTTTAGATGTGATCCAATTCCCATCAGTTATATCACTCCCAATGTCTCTAGTGCATGTTTCCATGATTCAAGGGAAGTAGGGCACCTTTGTTCACGTACCCTCTTCAGTTAACTGGTTGTGAACTCTTTCGGTGATCTGGAGTTGAATTAGTGAGCTCTAGTGGTGATTTTTCCACACTCAGTTAGCTCTTGATTCATTCTAGATTGGTAGATTCAATTGCCTATTTAGGTATTCAAATTATTCCTTGATGTTGCATTATATATTCACCCATAATGATGAATAATATTGTATGGAATATTTCTCATATTGTTCTTCAATTCATTGTGTAATAGAAATTATTATTCTTCTCTATATTTCTCTTGTATAATCTAAGTAAAGGTTATTTTTGTCCCAAGATGTCCCTGTCAGAATCTACTAATTATTTCCACCTTGCTCACCCTGATGTGTGTATGTGTGTGTGTATCACCTCCTCTCCCTCTGCCTCTCCTTTTGTCCCTCCAATAGTTTCTCTCTCTTTCACTTAATATAAATTTAAATTAATTAATACAATAAATATTTAATAAACTATAGTATACTTATAACATACTTAATTAACATAATATAAAAACTATAATACTTTATTAATTAAATTTAACAATAATAAAAATTATAATAATATTGTTTAAATTTAATAATAATATTTATTAAATGTAATAATAATAATAGCCTATGTACATTTAAGGACACATTTTTTCCTGATTAGACTACAAGTTATAGTTTTTTTAATCCTCCATGAATTGTCAGAGGGTTGCCAATACACACTTGATGTTTTTATTCTCATGGGTTTTGATTTCTGGTTTTGTTTCCAACGCATGAATAAACTAATCATTAGTATTTTTTTCATACATGAAATTGAAAAAAATGTCAATGGAAATGTTGAAATTAAAACTAATTTTTTTAATATGAATCTAAACTTAAAATAAGAAGAACTTTCCAAATTTATTTTTATAAATTTTTAAATTGATAAAAAAATCATTTTATGTAGACAAGAAATTTGATTGACAAGGGTTTCAGATCCTACCTCATAGTTGGGAGGCCATGTAGTAGTTTTTGGGAGATTGGTGACTTGGTGTGCATCCATCAAACTCTTCTTATTAGTTGAGGGTTTTAGTAACAAGCCTAGATGAAGTACCCATGCATGACTTATTACATGGATTTTATATGGGTTTAAAATATCGGCTGAACTTTTAAGTTCGATTGAGTCATTAAGCTCGATTAAACCGCTTATCAACAATGTAGATGCCTCACATCACTACAACAAATCCTGGAATTAGCGTCCCTTTTTAATGTAACTTTTTTTACATTGAGTGGTCAAACTAGACACTAAATGGGATGCATCATGGACAAAACTTAAAGCGTCTCAAAAATGTCTTTTTTGCTTCCTAAATAGCATCCTTTATGACGTCCAAAATAGCGTCTATTTTTTTGCTTCCAGAATAGCATCCAACTTTGCTTCCTAAATAACGTCCTATTTCGCTTCCTAACGAGTGTCCACCTTTTATTCCTAAATGACATCCTCATGAATCCTCCCTTAACCATACTGTCTATTAGATTATATTTTGCTAACTTAGGAACCTTACTTCATTATTTGGGTCCACTAGTACCATTGGGTCCACTTAGCCTAAGGGGGCCACCTACATCAGATACTAGAGTGTGGGGAACAAAGCTAGAGGTTAACTGCCACTTACTGCATGTGCATGCATCATTTTGGGTGCTTCCTAGACCAATCACTACATTTTAGGAGCAACTGGGAGTCTCAACACCAACCTCCATTAGTTAGGTGGAGTTGGAACTAGTTAGTCTTAGTTAGCCCCCAATTACATTTAGTTACTTCACAATCAATTAGCTAGCACTAGCAATGCATGTATAATGCATGGTTGCATGGGGAGGAGCGTTTTTCCTACCTACCACACTCAGTTGCATTGAGTTAACTAGATGTAACTAATTGATTGAGTTGTTGGACATCAGGAAGTTGATCTTTGGACTCATACTTTGTCAATTACTTGACAACCAGTTAACTAGTGCTATTAATGCATGGCTAATGCATGGATGCATGGGGAGGATCATTTTTCCTACCTATCACACTCAGTTACACTGAGTTAACTACCTTACACTAATTGAATGAATTATTGGGCATCATGGACTTGATCCGTTGGACTCCAATATTGATTGAGAGACCACGAGTTAGAGATTCAGTTAGATATAGTCATATCCACTTGGTAGATTCGAATTTCTACCTAACACATTCGAATTATTCCTATTTGTAACCTATTGTACATTGGATTTATTATTGTGAATGATGCTATAAATTCATGAGAAATACTTGTCTGTTTCCTGTGTGGTTTGTTTTGTTCAGTTTGTATCTTAATTCTCCATT
Source organism: Pseudotsuga menziesii (assembly GCA_001517045.1). Classification (NCBI taxonomy): domain Eukaryota; kingdom Viridiplantae; phylum Streptophyta; class Pinopsida; order Pinales; family Pinaceae; genus Pseudotsuga; species Pseudotsuga menziesii. The sequence goes on along the minus strand of LPNX011209496.1, from coordinate 185,067 downwards.
GTTTTGTTGCAAACATTATTAGAACTATCTACTTAAAGATCTAAATGGAATTCAAATTCTAATATGGTATCAAATCCTTCTCAGGAAGGTTTTCATGCTTGTTTCTCCTCGGTGAGGAAAAGAATGATTCTAACAGTTCATATGTTTTAGTATTTTTGCAGTGAAATTGATAAGTGCTACATAGCTTGTGTGAAGCTTTCCAATTCTTCCAGCGGGAGAAATTATGAGTTCACATACTCCTGAACCACTGATTCTCACAGCATTCAATTATCTTGATTGGAAGGTTGATATGCAGCTGGCCTTGCGCAAGCATGGCTACCACAGGATCATACATGGATGGAAGGATGAACCTCATCATCCGGTTGAGCGAAACAAGTTTCTAAACCATTGTGATGAAGCATCCGGGTACTTATGTGCTTATATATCCAGAGATATCCTCTTCCACCTAGAAGGCTTAAGGACTCACAGAGAATCCTGGGAGAAGCTTGATAGCTTTTTTAACAAACAAGATGAGCTTCAGGGATACATTTTGGAGAATGAGTTGGTATCTTTACATCTTAGTAGTTTCGAGACTATTGAGCAATTATTTACTAAATTCAAGTCTCTAGTACTTCAATTCAAACAGTGCGGAATAGAGTGAAAGAATGAGCATAATTTCCTTTCCATACTCATCTAACTAGGCTCTGATTATTATGTATTTGTTTCCATATTTCATTCCAAGAAGGAAAGCTTTCCTGATTGGAAAATTCCTTCATTAGATTCTTTTTTCCTAGTTCTTAATCAAGAGAAATACAAGTTGATACGAATTGGAGTCATCAAGACCTCCGAAGATCAATCTTTCCTAGTTACTGACTCTTCCAAAGTGCAAGAAAAGGGGAAATTAAAGAAGAAGCAGCCAAAAGTAGCTGATTCGAATCAACAAACTTCTAAAAGGGCCTCCGACTCTAAGAGGAAAAATAAAAAGTGTGCCTACTGTATGATGGGTTTTCATCCAGAAGACTCGTGCATGAAGAATGCCCTCAACCAGATGAAATATCTATTTTTTCAGAACAATATCTCCCTTCCATGAAGAGCGGTGATGTCGGATGATGAAGAGTAGATTGAAGAAGATGAGATATTCTTGCATGCAAGCCTCTCTCTGTCGAAGGCTTATGTGATAGATTCTGGAGCATCCAACCACATGGTTGCTTCCATGGAATCCTTCATCATTTCCCCCCTATCAAGAGGACCCAATAGTCAAATGGGAGATGACTCTAACATCCCAGATGTTGAGAGAGGTTTAGATAAAATCCAGCATGATGATTTCATGCCATCTTCTACAGAAAAGCAAATTGTTGAAAATGAAGAAGAAGCAGATTTTTCCCTACAGTCAATTTGAATGGAAGAAAGTCTCCAGGAAGTGACTCCTTCTCTTGATAATCCAGAAGTGTATGAGATATTTGATAACTCATCTCCTCACATGGTTGATCCATAAGAAGACATTCGCATCTCTATTTGTGAAAAAAAACACTCCTTCTATTCTTTGTAAAAATTCTACAGTAATTCTTTAAATTTTGTTCATAGTTTACCGGTGACTGTTTCAGAAATGGTAGAGGAATTTGATTTCTCTATCCATAATGATGTTTCTGGTGTGCATACCAGTAATACCATTGATATTCTAGAAACAATATCAGATAAGATTTATCCACTCACTCTCATTAATCTAGAGCTTCCAGTAAATTCCTACAGGATTACATGCACCAAAAATCAGAATTTTGAAGAAGGAGCAAATTGTGCATCTACCGTCTCTGTGGAGAAAAGTTTTGGATCTGATTTTTTTTCTGATATGATAATATGTGATTCAGGTTTCAATATTCAGGAGATTTCAGTATTTCTTATAACTGGTTTCACCAATTTTGGTGTGACAAATCAAGCACCGCAAGTCTCTTTCAATTTTGTTGTTCAGTATTCGATGTTAGTTATTTCTTTTGAATTTGCTGATATCATATTTTTTGAATTATTGGATATTTATGAAGCTATATCAGATTATGGAGCTCAATTATTCACTCTCCATGGTCCTAGGGATTCTCTACCTTTCGTCACATGCTCTTCTCCTCATAGAACTAGTAAAGAGGGAGACATTCTGCATCCACCTAGACACTTGCTCCTAACACTTGGAGCTGATTTTACCACTCATTTTTTGATGTTCAAGGCTGACATATATTAGTTTCTTGGGTGTTCCTCACATGTTTCGAATTCCCAAGAACCTTTTCTCTCTCTTCATATGATTCCAGCTACTCTACATGGGTCCAGTTTTCACCTACACAGAAGAACCAAGATACTGCTGTTGCATAGTAGCAGCAAAAAAAATTCACAAGATTTTTCAAAATTTGTATTCATGCTTATTTTGAGGCAGGGGGGTTCCCATGAGGTTTTCCCCTATTTCCTCGATTGTATTGAGAAACATTATTTCTTTTAGATTGTATTTGGGTGACCTATGGTCTTGTTACCAGGACCCACAGTTTTCCAAGTTAGGATTATATTTGACTAAATTAGGAACCTTAATTCATTATTTGGTTCCACTAGTACCATTGGGTCCACTTGACCTAATGGGTCCACCTAGATCAGTTACTAGAGTGTGGGGAACACTTCTAGAGGTTAACTGCCACTTACTGCATGTGCATGCATAAGTTTGGGTGCCTCCTAGACCAATCACTACATTTTAGGAGCAACTGGGAGTCTCGGCACCAACCTCCATCAGTTAGGTGGAGTTGGAACTAATCATTCTTAGTTTTCCCCCAATGACATTCAGTTACTTCACAATTAGTTAGCTAGCACTAGCAATGCCTGGATAATGCATGGTTGCATGGGGAGGAGCGCTTTTCCTACCTACCACACTCAGTTGCATCGAGTTAGCTAACTGTAACTAATTGATTGAGTTTTTAGACATGAGGGAGTTGTTATTTGGACTCAAACTTTGTCAGTTACTTGACAATTAGTTAGCTAGCTCTAGTAATGCATGGCTAATGCATGGCTTCATGGGGAGGTGCATTTTTCCTACCTATCACACTCAGTTGCACTGAGTTAACTAGATTACACTGATTGATTAAGTTATTGGACATCAGGGAGTTGATATGTTGGACTCCAGTATTGATTGAGAGACCATGAGTTAGATATTCAGTTAGATACAGTCAGATCCACTTGGTAGATTCGAATTGATACCTAATGTATTCGAATTCTTCCTATTTGTAACCTATTGTACATTGGATTTATTATTGTGAATGATACTGTAAATTCCTTAGCAATACTTGTTCGTTTCCTATGTGGTTTGTTTTGTTCAGTTTGTATCTTCATTTTCCATTCTTTTTCTGCAAACATTATTAGAACTATCTACTTGAAGATCTAAATGGCATTCAAATTCTAATATTTAGCATCCCATTTTTCACCATGTTTTACTTCCAAATATGTGCCAATTTGCGCTTCCAAATTTGCACCAATTTTTTCTTCCTTTTTTGCATTGTGTTTTGCTACCAAAATGACGCCAAATATTTCTTCTATTGTTGCACCATATTTTGCTTCCTATGTAGCACCATGTTTGGCATCCAACGTAACATCTTATTTTGCTACCATATCAATGTCATTTTTGTCTTCATCATTAGCGCCACATGTTGCATCCTTTTTAATGCCTAGTTTCACGTCTTATTTTCCTACCATATCAATGCCATGTTTGGATTCACCATTAGCGCCACGTGTTGCATCCTTTTTAATGCCTAGTTTCACATCTCTCATTTTTTGGTCACTAATTTAGTCATTTTTAGTTATTTTAGATACAAATTTTGGTCATTTTGTTTGGTCACTTATCTCTCATTGTTTTGTCACTTAAATCTTATTTTTGGTTACTAATTTAGTTTTTTTTAACCGATATTATAATATCATTAGGACATGGAGGAATTGAACCACCAACCTCTTGCTTGTAAGGCAGATACTCTTCCATTGAGCTAACACCCTTTAAGAATTTGGTAACCTAACTTACAGAGTCCTCTATAATGGTAAAAATGATCAATACACAACTTTGAGTATCTAATGGTCAGCAAAGGATGATAGATTGTATAAGCTCACAATACATGATCAAGTAGGTTATGAAATCCATAAACCTTTTCTCAGAATTTTGAACAAAACACAAGAAATTGGCTTAATGGGATTGCAACAATCACTATTCCCTAGCAACCGTAAGTGTACCACTATATGATACCTGTCAACAAAAATTATTTAGTGTGGATTCCAAGGATATAGTAGATAAGCATGACCATTCTAGAGCCATGTATAAGTGGATCAATAAGGAGAATCAAAAGAGGATGATCAATGCAAAAGTTGGTGCTTCACATGGATCCTATCAACCATGGGATGAGAAAAGTTCCTTCTTCAATCAAGCTAATGAGTATCCGCAAGGAAAAATGGTTAGGATATATTATGATGTCAATTCATAATGTTTATTCACTTCCCAGGGTGATGTTACAGTGCTTACACTGGGAGATCTACATATTCATGGGCCCATAGACTATAGGATGAGGCTCTCTTTTTATATTTTTATTTGGAAAACCAGGCATGATTTGATACAATGGGAGAAGGAATATAATCCAATATACTTAAAAAAGTACAATCATGACAGGGCGCTCATATACAGGACTACAACTACAGTTGAGACTTCGATTTCTTCTCCAGTTTTGATAATCCATCGGGATATACTGCGTTCTTCAACTCCTGCTCCTCCTATATTTGCGTTAAATAAAGAATCCTAAGAGGTCAAATATCTCTGGTGAACATTACTTTGATACAATTCCCTGTTTAAGGAAAATGTAGACAATAAAGCAACAAACTATATCCTTGAAAAAAATATTATAAAAGATGTTGCTAAAAGCATATTCAGAAAATATTTTTCAAGCACTACAAAAAATATAATGCTTTCTGATCTTAGAGGATTTCTTCCTCTTGGTGGGTTTCTATAATTTCTTGGTGGCGAGCGCTCGGAATAAATTCTATAACTTGAATATCTACCACATCAAAATAAAATTATTCTATTAGAAATTCCTTCCAACTTTGGAAATTTAATGAGGCTTTTTGAATGAATACAAACCTGTCCCTTTTGGGAATATTCGTTTCACTGAGGAGATGATACCTTAAGGGAGAGCGATCTAGAGATGGTGTACAATAACGTCGAGAATAAGATTAATTCTGGATAAATCCATGACCTCTTCTCACACATTTAGGTGTTCCCTTTGGGTTATGAATTCTTGCAACATTATGACTTTGATAAGGATGGGGAAGTGTACTCTTATAAAAAACAGGACTACGACTTGATCCTCTTGACAACCTTCTGCTTGGAGGCCTTCTTCAACTTTTCAAATGACTTTGAGCTAGGTTTTTTCATGAATTCCTACTCAAACTACTTCGTGGACTCTTGCGAGCAATCACACTTGGGATCCTACTTAAATCCATGTGACTTGGGATCCTACTTACAACCTTGTGAGAAATTACACTATGGCTCCTACTCAAACTCATTCGAGGACTTCTACTCAATACCCTTTTGGTACTTCTACTCAAGCTCCTGCTTGATATTCTCGTATTCAAACTCATTCTAGGACTTCTACTCAATACCCTTCTGGGACTTTTACTTAGGATCGTGGAGATTCTCTTAGGACTCTCACTCGGGCTCTTGCTCAGGCTCCCTCTAGGGCTTCTTCTCAAGCTTCTTCTAGGGATTCTACTCAAACTCTTCTTATGGCTCCTGTTGGGACTCCTTGGATAGAAAATTCCATTTATTAAATTAACAAGACAACAAAGTACAAAACATACAATTATACAATACCAAACTATATGAAATAATATATATACTAAAGAATGCCAAGATAATATCAAAAAAAATTCATAGACCTTAAGAACACTTCCATGAAATTGACAAATCATTTCAATAAAAGGATAAAGGAATACTGGCCTATAACTGCTAGGGGAATCACTCCGAGGAGATCGAGAATCTGGACTCCTGTGTGCCTTAAATTCAACAACATCCATCTCTTTGGTTTTTTGCTCATTCTCTTTCACTAATTCACCTTCTTCCACAATATCTTTAACCAAAATTCCTTTCTCTTACTCAATGCCTTGCTTGTCTAAAGTTTCTTCCATTCGTAATGCAATTAGTTTTGCTGGAATGAAAAAAAAGTTGTAATCAGATGATTTTCCATATAAGTCCTCGTTAATAAAGTATTTTCAAAATAAATTAACGTGAACATATTTAGCACAATGATTTCAAATTTCATGATATGCAATTAAAAATCCCGCCGGGACCTAGAGTAAATTCTAAATTTGAGAGATAATAAAACCACGTTTACTACTTAAAATTTCAGCAAAAGCTAAACTAACATTTATGAGTCATACAATTAAACCTTTCACAGATCGTCTACTATGATATAAAAGGACCATTAATCCCGTAGCACAAGTACTGGAATCCAAACAAAAAAAAAGCAATTTATTGTCTGTGGAACCATAGGAAAGGTTGCCTCACGGAAGAAAGAGTTTTCCACGAGGTACCACCATTTTTAATGGTGCCCATTAAAATTTAATTTTAATTTCTGCAAATATTACATCTAATACCTTAAAAAAATTGGAGAATAGAACTTCAGTTAAACTGTGATCATTGGATTCCAACAAAACAACATTATCAAACCCAACATCATCATTTCTATCAGTTCCACAAAATGCTTGATGACAGGTGGCAAGCTAAACATTAAGTCAGTAATGAACTACCACTTACCAAAAAATTGAGGCTTCTCAACTATATGGGAGTGTGCATTTTCTTTCGCACTTTTCTTACCAACATCATTGTCACTATCACTTTCAGTATCACTCACACTTTTGGTCTCATTCTCACTATCACTACCACTTCTATAGTCACTATCTGGGCTCCTGCGGTTCAAAAAAAATCTTCAAACACTATTAGAAAAATGAATTATGTATATAAGACATGAGACTGCATTTCAAATTCCTAGGTCAATGAATAAAGAATCCATACCACTTGGAATTTCGTCCAAATCTCTTTACTTTCTGACCATGTCTTTTCCCTCTCTGCTTGTCCCTCCATCTCTTTGTATGTCTATGCTTGTTTCTTCTTGATGATTTCTTCTTCTTCTCACCCTATCATTTTCACTTGAAGTGCTAGTATCATATGGTGAGGAAGTTTCTGATTAAAACTCACTATCAGAAGTGTCTAAATCTAAATCACTATATGATGAGGTATCTGAATCAGAAGAATATTGACGTCTGCTCCTCTTTTTTCGGTCCTTACGCACCTTCCTGTGTTTTTTCCTTTCATGCATTTTTGGATATCATCACTTGACGCTACTTCTTTTCTAGCCTTCTATTTCTTTCCTTTCTTTTTATCTGTAGATAAATCCAAATTTTCATATCTAAAAGGAATAAAGGAAAAAAATTCTACAAATTACATTCAAGATATCAGTCAAAGAATTATAACATTTATGGTTAGTTAAATATTCAACAATGGCATATCATGATGCTTACAACTTAAAAGAGAAATGTACCTTCATCAACTGCAACTATACTGTTATATTTTCTTGGAAATATTTCACCACAATCAGAAATCTTAACTGGAACAATTGGTCTTCCTTGATATGGAATTGAAAACCGCTCAATTTTCTTCATTACACTTATTCCATCAACAACTCTTCCAAAGATGACATGATTGCTACAGATAATAAGAAAAGAGGCATTAATGATATGAGAGTAAAACATAAAATAGAGATGGGGATAGGTAACATATCCACATTAGTCAGAAAAATGTTAGCCTCACCCCCTTAGTATCATATAGATCAAATGAACTGGACTGAAGAGAAATTCCTACAAACAGTTATCAGAATTTAAAAGGTCAAATGGTAAAAATACACTGGTGTCTGGAACCCAAAGAAAATAACCCATTATTTCAAGGTAAAGGAACCTTTTATTTCTAAAATATGAAATTGCCATATGGTGACACTCATGAGTCATGGATAAAGAGAAAATATGTTGATCACAACCAACATGTAAAGCTTCTCAGAAAAACTCAGGTGAATACAAAAAATCATAAATGACATTCAAGATATGTAATCAAGTATATACCCATCAAGATGAGGTTTTGCTGCAAAAGTAATAAAGAACTGAGAGCCATTGGTGTTCAGTCTAGCATTGGCCATTGATAGAATACCGAGGCCATCATGACGTAACTAAAAATTCTCATATGTGATAATAAATAGGGAATGTTCAATACAATTTCGACAATATAAATCAGATTGTTCAAAGCAAAGACGTTTCAAAAAAACATGTGGTAACTGAAGCTTACAATGATGTAAGCCAAGTAGATGCAATTTTTTTTGTAAAGAATGGATTAAATCTCAACTACAAAGACTTTTTGAATAGTAAGATACTTCAATAAAATGTGGAAGTGGTTCAATAGCAAGAATGGCATGCATCATGCCTGCAAACCAAGATGAATTATTACCATTATAGAATGATAACCACTCCCCAGTCCAAATAGGCATTGGGAGACTTCCCTCAATGGTTTCAAGTATGTTTGGAATCCACCTATCCAAATCAACATCCATGTGGTATTGATCCTCTAAGAAAAATATTCAGCCACTAGTTCAATATTTAGACCATAAAAACTTTTATAGTAGTATGTGCCTGAAAACAGTTAGTATGTTTTTGTAATTGGGATTATCAAAGCATCAGTTTTAACTCTCATGTTTGGTAGGTTCTTGTACCCTATAGATACCTTTTATTCCAAGGTTTTAAAATGAACTAAAGGATACCTTTGAGATCTATTATTTAAAAATCTTACTTTTATTTTGTATCAGACCTATATTCTAGAATCATCATATTTTAATACTCTATACTTTTATTATTTTTTAAGTATTTCTCATCTTGGACTACCAATCCCCTAGAAATTTTGAGGTTTCTCCCACCAGTCCCCAAAAACTATCCAGATGTTCCCCCTTCACATGCCAAAAACTCACTGTAATATAGAATACCACTATACAATGCATATTAGTAGATAAAGAATATAGCAGAGAAGTTGCATCCACAATCCACAAACAGATTGAAATGTTCAGCTAAAAATAAAAAAAATAAAAATTTAAAACCATATTTTATCATTGAAACAAAAATTATTTTGAATGAGAACAAAAATTGATTCAACCAAGCTAGTCCAACATTTTTACATCCTAACATGGAATTGTTGCTACAAATTAAAGCTGACAACTACACTAAATTACTGATATAACTGAAACAATATGCAGAATGAGTCATGACTAATATCAACTATGGTAATGGAGACATGCATGGCAATTTTGTTGATGTTCCAAGGGTAAAGCACCTTAAAATGAGATGAAATGTTTAACCATGATTTGCAGAACAACCATAGACAGGACAAATCCAGTCATAAATAAGTTGCTAGCATGCTGAGAAAGATACATTATTTATCAATCCGGCGAATTATCTATTGGATACTATTTTTAAAATTAAGGTATTGTGTGTATAAAAGTCCTACGAGTATAAATGCCTATTCTGATAGAGCGCTGGAACAAGGGTATGTAACAATAGAAGCATGCTGAACACTAAAGAATATTATAGCACTACCACATGAACCATGGAACCATGACGTTCCATGACCTCAGGGAACAATTCAATTATTTCAGGACATTTCCATTGCTTGGTTTTTGTTCCAAACAAGAACGGACGGTGTAAAATATTTAGTATATTAAATAAGAACAATTCTTATATTCTACAACAAGCGATAGAATATTGATTTTCAAATGTCTCAACTCTCTCGATTGGAATTCCACAAAATATAACAAACAACAATTTTGGCATACCTAGTCATCAGTTCATAGTATATGTGCTTCAACTCCAGAAGTGAAGGCATATCAGAAGGATCCTCTTCAACCACATTATCCCCCTCTTTTGGTTTTTTCTTCTCTTTCGATGCACTAGCTTCAAATCCTTTAGGGCTGATCCTCCTAGAAAGAATCTGAGCACGCATGTAATCTTTATGATCCAAACAAATTCAAACCTACAAATTTTTATTAGGACTATTATGATAAGTACTAAAATGAAAAAGGTACATTGTAACTAAATATAAAGTTTCATATTCCTAAGTTTTAAAAGTAGTGTGCATATCAAAACATCTTCCTCCGCAACCGCAATGCATATATAATTTGTCAATCATTACTTTTTCAAGGATGAATGCAATTCTTTTTGTCTTTTCCATTGCTCAAAATGTCTCCACCTACAACAAAAAACATCAATAATCGACCAGCCAGAATTAGCAGCCAAAAAATTCAGAAAATTACAATAAAAAAAATATTTCTAGAGCTACCCTAGCCACAACTAAACATACACATCTCTAAATGGCATAAGATACAAACAAACATTTTTCTAGGTAAAGCAACGACAAAAATACAAAAAATAAATTCTTAATTATTCCCAAGGAACACATAGAACTTACTTAGAAACATACAACAACTTCTTGCATTAAGTCAGCAACCTCAGCAATAACACCCTACTCCTCTTTCATTTTTGCAAGCTTCCTGAACAACCGGGCCCTTTCTATTTCAACATAAATCTGAAATAATCATCAATGATAAATTATAGCATCGAGACAACAGACAGAGACGCAACTCCAGAAAAAGAAGATAATGAAAGGCCAAACACACACACCTTCCCAGCTGAAACATTATTCAGTGTTTTAATTAGTTCAACACGTGTATCCAGATCAGGCGTCTCATCAATATATTGCATGTCTTGTTGAACCATTGTAATGACTTCCTGTATGTAATACCATAAGAATTCAATTTCTAAATGAATAAGGACAAGTAAAACTAGTACAAACTCAACATAAGAAATATATATTTATAGTCCCTGAAACAATTAAGTTGCAAGGGCTTAATAAAATTCAGGTGAAGGATTGATAAAATGTCATGGAAGGACATTTCAGCTAAATTACAGGAAGAAAAAGACTACCGACTACATAGAGAAAAGGTTTGCAGAAAATCTTCAATAAATTTCTAGAAAATGATTAATTAAACTCCACATAATGTTAGGAAGAGCATATCTGAGTAAATTTTATAAAGGTAAGTTTCACTAACTTACCAATTGTGGAAATGGGCATATGCATGTCACTAAATGGATTGTTCAAATTATTTGAGTTGTTCTTAGCACTATTGTGAAGTGGGGGTTCATGAGAAAGTAAATGTCGTTAATCCCTTTCTCAATAAGAGTAGACATAATTTGTTTTTCCAATTTAAACCTACAAGGTGCCGCACAGTTCATTGATTTCTAGTTTTCTTTTTATGTTGAGTTGAAGGCGTTTCCCGGTGGTTCTGAGATTGTTCAACCGAATCCCTGGGAACAAAGATTAAAAAAATATGGCATATTTACTTTGTTGGACCTGCCTCATTTTGGACAGAGTAGTTCAAAGGGTAAGCTCTATTGCAATTGCGTAGGCGGTTTCCTTCTTATATACCCTTTCCATTTTCCTCTTACCAACGCCATTTGGGATTCTATTTCAAAATAAGAAATACAAGCAAGTATTCCTAGATCCAGGTATGTACTGTATTCATCCCTCTGCAACTTAGCTCTAAATACATATATAACTATGTGGATAACGAGTTCAATGCGAACATCCCTCCTTAAAACAAGCAATTAACTTGTTTCTGCTCTACTTCAAGATTCAAATGAATCCATTATTCACCGCACATTGAAAGCATTACATTGCATGTTGTGTTATATTTATTTATTTTTGGTTGCGTGGACGATACCTGTGGTTGGATAAACCCCACCTTGTTGATCGAGACACACTGCATCAGGTTTCAGGACTATCCTTACAGGGACAATATGCATCATAGGTTCTGATGGAAAGAAATTTTACTGTATAGAATATTGACAAAAATATGGTACACATAGGGAAGTTGTAGGTTCGAAGTGTTAATATCTTATATAAAGGATTCGACGGTCTTCTTTACATCACCAACATCTATATGACCATAAGTAACCAAGATTGATAACATCACCCTATCATCTCAAATGTTGCCTCTGATATAGAGATAATAACCAGAATCACTCGATGATCCTTTAGCTAAGCATAATGCATTATGAAATGTGAACATACTACTTTAATTCATTACTTCTAAGACATCGTACTTCTACAAAATCTAAAATAAATCACTTTAGAAGTGAGTGCAATGCAGCTATTATATCAGACATTAAACACTCTGAACAAGAAAAATAACAAGAAACCATCCTCACTTGGAAACCAATGCGAATTTTGACTATGTTTCTGAAACCATTCTCATATGAAAACCAATGCAAGTGCTAGGTGTCTAGGTTTCTAAACATAAAAGATTCCAAAACCATCTCTTACCTCGCTATGGTCAGCTAAAGTTGCAATAAGGGATGGATAGTTCCTAATGAATAAGCAATGAAGTGTTTTACCCTGACACACCTTAGTGTCCTCTGCAGATGGAAATTTTAAAATGTAGCTCCACAATATTGGATACGGTTTAGTGTTAAAGCAATTCTCCTACATGAGAATCCACTAATATCGAAAGATGTGAGAATTCTTCTAATAAGACTGCTTATAAATTGATAGTAAAAATATCCCTATTAGTTTTACTTTTTTCCTAGCTTTCATTTATTTTTTATTTAGTCAAATTCTATTATAAAACCACTTTTTATAGTGACACAATCAGTAAGGTTATCCCTAACCTACCCTACTCTAACCTGCCTATCCTTCTTGATTAATTATCTCTATCTTCCGGGCTTCGCAGGACACCGCCCACCATATATTGGTATAACGGGAGTTTCAGTTTCGATCCCTTCCCCGGATCCTCTCCCAGATTGAAAGGAATGACTTCTTCTATCCATGGATCAGAGTGTACAAGTAAGGTTACTGCCAAATATCCTTAAGGAACTAAATGTGTATTTGGAATGGCTAATCCAAAACACGGAGCTGGATTTGCTGGCGATAAGTTACACACAGACCTGGATTCACTGACAGGTAGTTAGCAGTTCAATCTGCTGGCTCTCATAATTGGATCCAACACATTAGCACCTCATAGTGCCACCTCGAATTTGAGAGTCAAGGAAAGGTTTAAGAGCACAGATGGGGCTATAAACAGGTCAGGTTCAAACCCTACTGCTGTAGGCATCCTTTCCTAAATAAAATGTATTAGCTTCCCTAAGATTTTCAACACTCCGTGAAAAATATCTTCTTCCAAGTTTTTACAAATAAAATATTGTTGAAGATAGCATTTCCTTTTCCCATTTCCTATAGTATTTTTTTTTTAGGAACTCAAACTGTCATAGTTTCTAAATGCATGACAATCTGGGTGTGTTTTCTGTTTTTGCAATAAAATACGTATATACAAAAGAAATAACACGAACCTAGAAATTTCATTCATGGAACAATATTGTTGAAGATACCAGTTCCTTTTTCTCGTTTCCTATAGTATTTCTTCTTTCTGAACTCAACCTTTCACAGTTTCTAAATGCTCGGCCATTGTCCATAAACCATAAACCCTGCTCTGCCATTGTCTAGGGAAGGTCCGAGTAGGGAAAGTGCTTGAATTTGAATTTGCAATTGAATCCAACACAGAATTGAATTTCAACAATGTTACAATTCAAGCTAATACATCTTTGTACAAATAATAAACCTAGACACCTTAAACCCTAAACCCTCCTTCACCATTGTCCGGAGAATATTCATATATACATGGTTTCTATAAGTGGTGTCGTCTGATTCAACAATCCAGCTGGCCTCTTCCGCCAAATCTCGAAGAACCTCACTAATGTCCAACGGAGGAGGGATATTGAATCCTCCGTATTTTCTGAGACCCTGAAAGATTTTGGTAGTTATAGCCTGCCTGTTTCGCTCTCTCAGCTTCGACGTTTCCCTCTCGATTGCGCCGAGTCTACCCATTTTCTCTATAAAATCAATCTCTAGTCTACCCATTTTCTCTATAAAATCAATTTCTCAGTGAAATTCCTTAAGAAACCTCTAAATCCAAGGGAAATTTCTAAGTGAAATTCCTAAAGAAACCTCTAAATCCAAGGGCAGTAACAATGGTGGAGAAGGAAGGTCAGACATGGAATAAATGTCAGAATAAGGTTTTGTAATAAGTTAAGTTGTGAGAGATGGAATAAATGTCTGAATAAAGTTTTGTAATAAGTTAAGTTATCAAAAAGAATTATTTTGTTTCTTGATATTATAAAATAGTATACATCATAAATAATTAATGAAAAATTAAAATTTAAAATTGATTATTATATGAATATATTATTGATTTTCACAATAAATTTTATAATAAAAAAATTATTGTTATCTTATTCATATTTCCACCTTGTGTTATTTAAAATATATATTTTAAATACATGTAGCCTACTTAAAGTTTAAATACATAAAATCAATTATACAACTTAAATACCTCTTATCTTTCTAACAAAAAAATTAAAAAAATCAAACTACATGGATATAGATTTTCAAATTTGGGATGAATTAAAAAATATCTGTTTTCATAATTGGGATGAAAATTAGTTTAAATGATTTTTTTATTATATAATTTTTAGTTAAATTGATATTTTTTTATTTTTTTTAATTTGTATTTTTAATTCATAAATGGATTCAATTTCTTCAAAAATCCTTTTTTTTTATTATTATGAAATTTTAAATCTATTATCTACAATTCCAAATTACAACATATTTAGGCTAGTGCACTAACAAAAAAAATCTATTTTATAACTTATTAAGAAAAAAATTAAAAGCTTACAATATAACTCTAAATAAAATACAATATTATTATTAAAAATAAAGTCTAATTAACACCTTTCAATTCAAAACCCCAACGCCAATGCTAGGGGCACAATTCACAATTCAAATGTCATCGGTTGGCTAGCAAATAAGATGTTTTATATAAATTCTCTTCTATTATATTGTCCAACATTACTTTGAGAGAAAATTTGACAAAGGTACAGATTGATTAATAAGAATGATCGATTCATATATATAGTTGGTGCATAGAGACATAAAAAACATAATTACTCTTAAAAATGGCATGTCTTCAAAATTCTGATTTTGATTATTTAATTTTCAAATTTTATGGTTTATATGTAGCTTTGTCATTATTTATTATCATGCCTTGTGGTGCCTACATTGGTTTCCTAAAAATTTCCCCTAGCGATCTCCTTCATAGTGGTTTTACCAACCCAAGGCACTATTTTAATTGACACCTCCCTAAAATGGTGATGAATGGTAAAGTCTCGTAAAAAAATTTTATGTGCTTTATAGAAAAGTTGATCACACCTCAAATAGAGTATGGAGGTGGTTTGGATCCATAATATGGTCACATTGGTTATTGTCTCCCAATTTTATAAGTTACATTTACAAATTGTTGATTGTCATTTTTTATCCATTCACAATTACACTTTTGCAGGTCTCAATGAATTGAGACACTTGCTTGCTCATTACCTTCTTAAAGGGGGTGAATTATACAAGCTTATTAGTTCATCTTTGAATATTGTATACAAAAATTAGGCCCTAGGGGGTGAATGATAAAATCTTATTAGTTCATCTTTGGATATGGTAGACAAAAAGCAGGCCCTACACATTAAAAATGGTAGACCTAAATAGAATATGGAGGTGACCCTAGGTTTGTAATATAGTTATACAAGTCATTGTGTCTTGGTGTTATAAGTTCAAATCATATCTCCAAATTCCTTTGTGATTAACTTAAAGTTCCAAGTAAAAGTTACTCTTGAAGAGTACATAGAGACAAGCTTAGATATGAAATGTGTGTGTGTGTGTGTGTGATGTGTGTGTTCATGTGAATGCCCATCTTCTAGTATTATAAGTTGCGAATTTACCTCTACGTTTTCAATCACTCTTTAAATATGTAAATCACATGGGAATCAAACATTGGTCAATAGTATAGCGTAATGCTGGAAGATTTGATAGGGGCCATAAAACTTGAGCAACTAATTTTTTTTCCTTGAGATATGTCCTCTTATAAGGCAAAATATATAAAAACATTTGATCCTCTTCTTCAAAGTAACACTATGAGGATTATTTAAATTCTTGTTGCTTCATTCCATTTGAAACAAAGACCAAAATGTCCTTAAGAGTACAAAGAAATTTATATTTTGTGTTAAGATTGATATCCAGTTCTTGTGCCTTAGATGTTCTTGGCAAAAATGGGGGTGTGGATGCAGGGGTTGTCCAAAACAACCTTGTAGGGTGACATTTTGGTAGCACCATGATAGGTGGCATTGTACTACATTTCTGCAGGGGGGGTGTAGGGGGGGTGGGGGAACTACTAAACCCAATGGCTAACAATATTTTTATGGTCAACACCTACAACCTCTATTAATTGTTATTAACTCCAATATCTCAAGTTCTGCAATATTAGAAGTATTATGACATGCATCATCATCGTGGACATCGACGTTGTCATCATCATCATCATCATCATCAATTCCATATGGTACATTAACACCATCTTGATCATCATCATCATTGTCATCCTCATCGTCAACATTAAGTACATCATCAACAAAATCATCGTCATCATTGTCATTATGGTCACTCATATTCCATTAGTGTTCTTAATCACTCATCGCCATTAGGATTCATGTCATGTAATTGTTAAGGTCATTTATATGTCGTTACAGTCATTTCTATGATAATAGGGTCATTTAGATGTCGTTACAGACATTTAGGTTCCATTAGAATCAATTAGGATCCAAAAGTGCTACCACATGCATAATCATCGTTGACATCCACATCTTCATCGTCATCATACAATAAATTAACATCATTGTCATCATCGTAGTCATCATCAATGCCATCATCAATATAATTGTGATAGTAATGAGAAAGGAAACCTACTACCTCACAAGAATGGATGATATAGTATTATACTTATCAAATCATATCGTCATGTTGTTAGGGCCAATCAAATTCCTTTAGGGTCTATCAAATGTTGTTGGGGACACTCAAATATCATTAGAGCAATTTAGGTGACATTAAGGTAATTTACCCCTCATTAATATTAATAAAGATCCAAAAGTGTCATGAATACAATCATTTGGCTGCCACTATTATAAATCAAGATCCAAAAGTGCTATCACGTGAATCATGATCATTGGCATTGCCATTGATATATCTGACATTTTGTCGGACATTTTCCGAACACAATTCTTAGCTCTAAACCTAGTGCAATTCCTAGCGTGGTTCCTTTCAAAATTTCTAGCATTATTCCAGGTGTTATACCTAGCTCTATATCTGGCGCTATGTTGGATGTTTACTAGGTGCAACTCCTGGCTATATACTTGGCACAGTTATGTTGGATTTTTTTCCTGTCAAAACTCATGGCGCAATTCCTGTCGCTAACCCTAGGTTAATATATGGTGTTATGCTATTCAAGACGTTTTTTTGGAGGCTATTCTAGGAGTTATATGGGATGATTTTTTGGACGCTAATTCGGATGTTAAAAGGGATGCTAATTGGGATGATAATTGTGACTCTATTTGGGACGCTAATTGGGTTGTTAATTGGGATGCTAATTGAGATGATAATTGAGACGCTAATTGGGATGCTAATTAGTGTCCAAAATAGTGCAATCTTTTAAAATGGGACACAAATAATTCCATTAAAAGCGCCATCCTGTGGAAAAGCGTCACTTTGTCCAAAAAATGATGAAAAATACACTAAAAGTAATAGTGGGCGCTATAATGGAAGCTAAAAGACACGCTAATCACATGGTTTTGTTGTAGTGCATTATGTGGATTTGTAATTTATTATGAAGCACCTCAATTGAGATTTATATCTTGATCAATATTTAAAGCTTGATTGCGCTTCTACTCTTTACGACCGAGAAGAGGTAGGAAAAGTCCCACGCACAAGGGCTTGTTTAAGGGTTTAATTAACCCTCGATCCAACTAAGTATCCCAATAAAGGGTCTAATCAACCCTTTATCAAGCCTATGCTTAAATCTCGATCGAGCGTTTTATTAAGACCTTGATCGAGCATTAAAATCTTGATTGAGTGCTTTATTAAGCCCTTGATCGAGCTTTAAATCGAGGGCTTATCTTTTTTTTTCCATCCTCATATCGTCCTTTTTCCAAAAATTGTTACCCATCTTCACCATAACACCATGTGCTTAAAATTCTATTCAATATCATTAAGAACCAATCCCATAATATTCTTCCTAACAAATCGATGACAACTCATGATTTTTGTCAACATACAAATTTACCTGTGAAGACCATTGTTGGGTGCTATTTTGAAACCTATTTTTGATGCATTAACCCTTCTAGACACCCCTTCATACCATTATGATCATCCTTAATCCCTCATACTTCACTCATAAAACCTTGAAGCTCATCAAATGAAGGTATAATTGTTGCTACTTTTTAATGAATCAAATTTTGTAGTTTTTAAAAGAATTTAAATTGAAATTTTAATAAATTACAGGATTTGCTAACTTCCTATAAACGCTCCAAGGTTTGGATATTTGTAGGATGACTGGGCGAGATTTGAGATATGCAAGAGGATACTTGATGTCTAAGGATGGATTTATTTCCAACAACTTCATGAGATATCCCTCACAGGTGTCATGTCAATGTGGGTTAAAGACAACCACCTGTGCTACTATAAAGCATAAAAATAGGACTATTTTGATATTTCAGGGATTTTCTCCTATTTTTGTGGATCAGAGAGCGAGCTCAGGGTTATGGAAAGTTATCATTATGATATGGAGCAACATTGTAGCATTCTAGTTTGAAAACAATTAGTATAAACATTGGTATTTTTCATGTAAAGCTATCCGACAAAACTGAGTGAGACTCTGTATTTTTATTAATAAAGAACTCATACTTTTAAACAAATTTGCAAGTGTATTTGCTGTGGCATTTTTATGAGATTTATTTAGTTGTTGGTGATTTTATAATTCATTGTGTGTGACCGAAGAAATGGAGGGCCCACTCTGCTAAGCCTGCACACCATTTCCTTTGTTGTTGCATTGGTATGTTTTAATTTAATTCCTATAGGTGCACATTGTAATCTCTTATATGCATTTCATTATATTCTGATTTTCCTGTAGAAGCATTATCTTTAGCTATAGATTCTAATTAAATATGGAAACCACATTAAGCAATACTCTTTTATTTCAATTCGAATGCAAGAGAGTTTGAGACTGTGTAATCCAAGTAGGGCTTGCTATACATTGCTTAGATCATTGTAGAATTGTTTTTGGTTTACTATAAAAGTATTATGTTGTTGAAAAACTAAATACATTGTGAACTTACAGTTCTTGTAAAAGAACTCAGTGGTTTATGCCTTCAGCAATAGAACAACATTATTTTAGTTTTTATAATTTTTACATTTTATGATTTAATTTAAGATGTGCTTAAGTTAAAAATTGTCATTGCATACACTTCCTGTAAGGGATTTTTGGTAATTTTATACTTACAACATTTGAATAGCATTAGGTCTTTGAATTACAGTAGATTTTAAACCAATCTAGTTCTAAGTCCATAGATGTTGGATATGCTTCTAAGTCTTAGGATACCGGGTTGACATTTAAAACAGTAAGCTCTGATTTATGACAGTAAATTGAGCCAACATTTGGTGCCGTTGCTAGGGAAGCATATTTAGAAATAGACATAGGAAGTTTTATCTATTTAAAAAAAAATACAAAAACACAGAGTATAGTTTAGTTTTTTTTTATGTCAAGATAGAGAGACAAAAAATGAAGATTTATAAAAAACCCCCAAAAATAGAAACAACAGAGAATTCTTCATATGAGAAGAAAAGATTCATTACAACAACTGTTGATACTTTCAGAATGGTTGAGGAAGAAACCTCTAAGAAAGGAGTACTCACTGTAGAACAACATAGAGAGTATGAAAGAAGGATGGAGATGGAAAACAAACGAAGAGAGATCGTTGAGGAAGAAGCATTGAGAGGACCAACTCTAGAACAATAAAGCGAGTATGAAAGAAGGTTAGAAGTTGAAAACAAAAGACGAGAAGATAGAAGAAACGAGAGGGAAGAGGATAGAATAAATGAGAGAGTAGAAGACAGAGGAAATGAAGAAGAACATGAAACTACCTTTCGATTTCCAATCTTAGATACTAGTGTCATCCTAGGAGAAGAGGTAAAAATGAAAAACATTCCACCATCCATTTTACCCAACTTTTATGGTATGACTTCTGAAGATCCTGACTCATTTTGTTTGAATTTGATATTTTATGTCGTACTTATGGATATACTGATGACACACATAAGCTTCGCCTATTTCCTGCTACTCTTAAAACTGTTGCACTGAAATGGTTCATGGGATTAGGAGAACACGCTATCACTAGTTGGGATGACATGAGAAAGATTTTCCTTAAAAAATATCAAGCAACTGTAGATCTAAATATTTGAAGGATGATATTTTTAAAATGTCTCAGCAGGATGATGAAAGTATGGAAGAATATCTTGAGAGATTTCTGTATAATCTACAAAAATCTAAATATACTTCTTTAACTTTAGACATCATCAGAACAATATTCTTGAAAGGTATCGAAGATGAGTATCTTGATGTTCTTAATGTTATGGGGAAAGGAGATGTTTCCTACTTACCTTTTGATGAAATTACAGAGCTATGTCAAAAGTATTCAAGAGGAAGAGCTAGAAAAAGGAAAAGAGATATTGCTTCAAAAACAACTAAGTCAGCAACCGGAAGTATATCAAGAGCTGAGTTTGGAAGCTTGTTAGAAGAGTTTAAAGCTGATCTTCTAAATAATTTAGGGACACAAGTAGAATTGTTAAAAACTAAGAAAAGAAAAGAACAACAAGATCAACAAGATCAAGCTCTATCAATTTTCTGTCCTAAATGTAGGAAGAAACATCCATTGAAAGAATGTCCTTTAAATAATGTTCAGATTTGTGGGTTATGTGCAGAAAATCGCAACACTGATGAATGTTCTAGGTTGAAAGAATTACAAGCATCTCGGGTGGAATAAAATCAAAGCATGGATTCTCTTTACCTTCTTTCATAGAAAAGGCCATGGCAGCCACGTTTTCCAGGTATGTCTCAAGACCCTATGCAACAATTATTTCCTAGTTATCAATATCGTGTTCAAAATACTTGGAATACACTTATGCCTTGGCATAATTGGTCTCCTCAGCCAAACCAAAACCAACCTGTGCAAAATTGGCGAGGATATGCCCATGGAAACCAAACATAATAGCATGCCTACCCACAGCCTTACCAACAATATTTTTCTTACCCACAATACCAACAGAATCAACCTTCATTTCCTCCACGGCCAAATCCTGCTCCTCAACTGACTCAACCTCAACAACTTCAACTCCCATCTAACCAACCTCCACCTCGACCAACTCAGTTACCAGCCCAGCCAGTGCCAAATCCTAGTAATAGAGTGGAAAAACCCATGTATAATATAGATGAAGGAACAACAGTTTCATACTCAATCCTTCCTATTTCAAATATCCACTTGAGATATGGAAAAATATTAGAAAAAGAATCCCCTCTTCTAATAGAAGAATAAACAGAAAAAGAGAAAATTCCAAAAAAAACTAATACAGAAAATTTGCAGCTAGACAAACAAACTCAGAAGGATAAAATGATAATACCTCAAACACCTCCTTTTCCAGAAAGGTTAGTTAAGGAAAAAATTTCAGTTTCTCTTCCTGAATTTGATGTCTTAGATGAATTAACAAATGTCTATGTAAAAATTCTGTAACTGTAATTTATCAAAGATATCCCAATATATACAAAAGCAATTAAGGAGTTATGCTTAAACAAGACTGGCAGACGAAAGAAGGATCCATAAACAATTCATGTAATTGGAAATTTAGCGGGCTTAATGTTAAATATTGTTTTTGTTGAGAAATATGTTGATCCAGGAATTCCAATGGTAACAATAACAATCAACAATTTTTCAATTTCAAAAAACCTAATTGACTTAGGTCCAGCTATTAATGTCATGACACTAGAAACAATGAAAAATTTAGATTTGAAGAACCTTAGACCGACCACTACAATCCTTGAGTTAGCTGATAGATCTAAGATAGCATCGGAAGGAATGCTTGAAGATATCATAGTTTCTCTACTAATTTTCCTCTCTATGGGGTATATTAGTATGAGGTTTCTTCCTGTGACCCTCACAGGTCCATGTTTTGGGGATTCCTGGGAGTATCCAGTAGATTTTGTAGTTCTTCAACCAAAATCTAACTTAGGGGGACATACATTGACTCTTGGAAGACCTTGGTTAGCTACAGCTAGTGCCTTTATTGGTTGTAGAGCAGGAAATATGATTATCTCTCATAGAACAGAAAGGAAACAGATTACACTTTATCCTTTTGCTCAAAGACCCTCTATGACAGATCAATTATCTTGGATTAATGAAACAAAGGAGCAACAAGAAGAAGTGATTCAGCCTATCTTAATTATTAATCAAGCATTCGATTTTCGAGAAGAGAATAATGAAGATTTTCCAGATTACTTTATTTCTGAACCTGATATCTCTGAACAGTTAAGAAACATGCAATATATTACTGCAGATCAGGTTTTAGGGCAATATTTTCAAGAAAATTGTACAATTGATTCATTGGAAACAACATTCGATGATATTTTTTATGTTCATTCCATTACCAATGCTCAAAGAAAAACCATTGAGATCAGTGCTAGAAAATACTTAAATATTGGTGAACATCTTACATTATTACAAGAAGAAAAGTTGATTGCATTAGTAAATAAGTATCACAAAGCATTTGCTTGGGAGTACACTGACATGCCCAGAATTCATCAAGAAACATGTACTCACCATATTTATATAGATAATAACATAATACCTTTAAGGAAACCTCAACGAAGGATGAACCCTATACTGAAAGAAATAGTCAAAGAAGAACTGCAAAAGTTGTTACAAGTAGGCTTCATCTACCCTATTTCTGACAGTCAATGGGTTTCTCCATTAGTTGTTGTCCCTAAAAATAATTGAAAGTGGAGAATTTGTGTGGATTACAAGGATTTAAACAAAGCAACACTTAAAGATTATTTTCCATTACCATTCATTGATTAGGTATTGGATGCACTAGATGGAAAATGATATTTTTCATTCTTAGATGGATTTAGTAGATACAATCAAATCAGAATTGCATTGGAAGACCAGGAAAAAACTAATTTCACATGCCCCTCGGGTACATATGCCTATAAGGTTTTACCTTTTGGTCTATGTAATGCTCCAGCCACTTTTGAGAGAGGAGTCCTGGCTATTTTTGCTGATTTAACTCATGAATGTGTCAAAGTATATATGGATGATTTTTTTGTGTATGGTAATACTTTTGAAGATGCATTAGACAATTTAGAGAAAATCCTAAAGATATGCACAGAATCAAATATTTTCCTTAGTAATGAAAAATGTTTCATGATGTTAAATGAAGGGATAGTGTTAGGTCATCATATTTCATCATCTGGAATGTGGATCCTTCAAAAATAAAACTCATTGTGAATTTGTCAGAACCTAAAAATCAAACAGATGTGAGAAGTTTTCTTGGATATGCAGGCTATTACAGAAGGTTTATTGAACATTTTAGTAAAATACCTTTGCCACTGTTCAAATTACTTTCCAAAGATATAAATTTTCATTGGGATACTAATTGTCAAGTTTATTTTGAGACACTTAAAGACAAGTTTTTATCAACACCTATCTTAAGGGGGCCTGATTGGACATTTCCATTTCACATCTCCACAGATGCATCAGACACTGCAATTGGGGCAGCATTGGGTCAAAAAGAAAAACTCATGACTTATGCTATTTACTTTATTAGCTAAAATCTAACCCCTGCAGAGTTGAATTATACAGTTACTGAAAAGGAGATGTTGGCAGCGGTACATGCTATAAACAAATTTCATCATTACGTTACTGGTTATGAAATCTTTGTCCATATGGATCACTCTGCCTTAAGGTATTTAATGAACAAGCCCATCACTAATGGCGGGATAACAAGATGGCTTTTATTGATGCACGGATTTAATATTACTGTCCTAGATTTACGTGGAAGGGAAAATCAAGTGGTAGACTTTTTATCTCGATTAAACAATTCTGGTAAGGTTGTTCCTATTTTAGATAATTTTCTTGATGAATACTTATCTTCTATTTCTGTTATAACTCCATGGTATGCTGGCATAGCTAATTACTTATCATCGAGAAAAATACCACCCTCTATGACATCAAAAGAGAAGAAAAGAATCATTAAACAAAGTGCTAGACACATGTGGGTAAATGGAGATCTTTTCTATATAGGATATGATATTATCATTAGAAGATGTGTTAGGAAAGATGAGGTTTTAGAAATTTTGAAAGCTTGTCATGATGAACCATGTGGTGGCCATTTTGCAAATAAACGGACAGCATAAAAAATACTAAACCGAGGGTATTATTGGCCATCTCTTTTCAAAGACTGTAAGAAGTATGTTAGAAGCTGTGATATTTGTCAATAGATGGGAAGACTAGTACCACCAGATGAGATGCCACTACAGCCACAGGTTCTGTTAGAGCCATTTGAAAAATAGGCTCTCGATTTTATTGGACCAATTAACCCACCATCAAAAGGAAAAAGGTATATATTGGTATGTACTGACTATGTTACAAAATGGGTAGAGGCTAAATCACTAGTCAGAGAAACTGAACAAACAATAGTCAATTTTCTCTTTGAAGAAATATTTGTTCGATTTAAGGTTCCTAGAGAAACTGTCACAGATCAAGGAGCACAGTTTACTTATAAGATGATGCAGGAGATAGCAAACAAGTACAAAATCAAGCACAGGAAGTCTACCCCTTACCACCCACAAGCCAATGGCCAAGTGGATTCCACCAATAAAACTTTGGAAAGAATCATGACCAAGACAATTCAAATGCACCGAAAATATTGGTAAGACAAGCTTCATGAAGCTCTCTGGGCATACATAATTACTTGGAAGATTAGTACCAGTTTTAATCACTATCAGCTAGTATATGGTAAGCAAGTACTATTGCTAATGGAATTTCAAATTCATACTTTTAAATTAGAAGCTGATCTAAGGGTAGAACTTTATTAAGCACAAAAAGAAAGGATAATACAGTTAAATCAATTAGATGAGATGAGATAGGTTGCAATAGAACAAATAATTCTAGTACAGCAACAAAGAGCACAATGACATGATAAGTTCATCAAGAAAAAATAGTTTAAGGTAGGAGACTGGGCCTTACTATTTGATTCTAAATTCAAAAATTTCAAAGGAAAGTTCACAACTCATTGGCTTCGTCCATATGAGATTGCAGAAGTATATGATAATGTCTCAGTCCAGTTACAAACAATAGATGATGTAGCATGTACATTCATAGTTAATGGACATAAGCTGAAAATCTACAATAAGCCTATCAACAAAGAAGATTTCCTATAGTAGATTTCTCAACACTAGATGGAATTCTTGGACAAACACATTGGTGTTTCTCCTTTGCTTCCTCTTGAATAATTAAAAAATGAGATTTAAAAAAAAAAAAAAGAGAAAACAAAAAGAAAAAAACAACAACAAAGTTTAGTTGTGAAAACCAGGAAACTGGCACATCCTAAACTTGAATTTTCATTGGAAAACCAATTTTTACTTGGCCATTGCAAATTCTCAAAAATATTTTCTTTTCTAGTTATTTTACTTATCAGTTTTTCGGTATTAGTGACTTGAGGACAAGTCAATAAATAGGGATGTGAGGGAGAAGCTACTATTTTTCATCTTTTAAAAAAAAACCCTCCAAGCCTCTTGTAGAAGTCACAAATTGGTTTTGCATCATAGCATAGTTTCATTCCAATAAATAAATCACAAAGTTTTTAGAATTGTAGAGGGACCTGAAAATCAAGTTAGACTAAGAGCAGAGGGGCCTGATTTTTTTTATTTTAGCAGAAGAACTTGAAGAGGAGATTGAAAAGAAATTGCACAGAAAAGCACACCAAGCTACAGGAACCGGGAAATAATTGCATAAGGGGCACATGTGAAGATATTCAGAGAATCAAATAAGCTTCAGAAATCCAAACTAGTTACACTAAACAGGATGAAGAGCATAAGGGATTAGCAAGAAAAGTCTGTAAGTATTTTTTATTTTAATGTTTTTAAAAGATGCATTATTCTTCATTGTTTAGTATGTGACAAAAAATGACTTTCCTTGAATATCTATCCATTCACTCTCAGCCTCACCACTTGGAACATCCATCCATTCATTCCCCTACCCCAGACATCAAAATTGGTAGTTCAAGATAAAACAGTTGCAGGTCTCATGCCTAATTTTTCACTTTACATGTAGGCTTCATAATTCATTTTTGTATTGAATCATAAAAACATTTCGCAAGGTTTTCATTTGTATATCTTTTAAGGTCAAAACACATGATACTTTATCTTAATGGTTCATAAAAATAAAGATATGAGGCAAGATTCAAATCATAAAGAGAGGTGGGAAATGACCATTTAAAAAAATAATTACATGAAACCATTTCCTCATTCCCATGTAGCCTGCCAAGAATTCAGCAATTCAAAGTTTTTTTTCTCGATTATAGAGGCAGTCTCTCTTGTCAGTAAATTCGCTCATTGCTAGGGTTGATTCATGATTACAGTGATAGTATTGGTCATTATTCCAGTCAACTTACTCATTCCTAGAACTGCATAAGAGGTTGTTGAACACGCAAAAGAAATTATTCAGGACTAATCCATGATTAAAATGCTAGCATTTTCCATCATCTCCGGCGATTTGCTCATTACCAGGTTCAAAATTAGTATGCTAGCATTTTTATCTCAGTTGATTTCTCACTCCCAGTTTGAAAACCCTCACGCTCGCAGAGAAGGTGTATGAAAACATAGAGGGTTGTGTTCCATTCTCATGCTTGCAGAACCAGTTTGTGAAAACGCATGAGTTGTTTCATTGCAGAGAAGCATGTGAAAAACACATAGGTCATTCTGTCTTACTTCCATGACTTGTAGAGAGGAATTACTAAAAGAATACAGAGGTAGAATTATTGAAGAAGCATTATGCAGGCATAGCTGAGGAAAAATAGAAATGCCAGAAGATATTGGATGTACTGTTGGGCTTAGGGAAGACCCGGGTTCTATACTTTTATCTTTACAACAACAAAAAGAACCACAGTGTTGGCCCTTTCGGCAACAACCTGCGAACATGTTGCAGTCTCACCCGAAGCAGCTATGGGGTGCCGCAGAATCAGGTTTCTGCAGGCGCAAGAGGGATATTACTGTACCTTTAGTCTTACAAATAATAATCATACAATAAATAGCTTCAACATTCACTTAACTAGCTTCACAGTTTATATAAACATACAGTTACTTGCTTAACCCTTAACTGGGAATTCACAGCGAAGTTATTCTTTAACACTTATCTTACATTATTCTTTATCTACTTAACAGATGCATAAACAGAACAAAAACAAAACAACAGAACCACCACGACACAAGATATACGTGATTCACCCTTAGTGTAGGGGCTACGTCCACATAACTGCGTTTATATTCAACTCTTTACAAAAACCACAGTTCTGATCTACGCACTCAGCTGCAGATATCTTAAATCCCCCAAAGCTGCGCACTTAGCTGTAGATCTCTGGGCACATAGCTGCAGATCTTCTCAATCACCCAAAACCCTCTGCGCACATAGCTGCAGAGGTCATCCACGCACACAGCTGGGACTTAACCTTTCTTACAAAAACCCTCTACGCACACAGCTGCAGAGGTTGTCCATGCACTCAGCTAGGACTTAACCTTTCTTACAAAAATAGGCCTTAGCTTTGCATCAAATCATCATACATCAAAATCCTAACCTGACTCCTTTACATAAGTGCCTGTTTATACAAGTGCACTATTACAAAACCATGGGCTTAAACCATGGGCACCCCAAAACCATAAACCCTGGGCTTAAACCATGGGTTATTTACAAAAAGAGGGGCTTCGACCCAACCCTGAAACCCCTAAGACTATTTTGTGTTGCAACTATGCTTACAATATTCGCACCAAAACCGTGGAGTTTCCAAAACTAAGGACCTTTAAGGTCGGAGCCCCAACAGGCCCCTAAGACTCACCAATGTCCCGTCCCAGGACACTCTGCTGCTTTTCCGGAGGAAGAATCTTGTTGGAAAAGATAGTGAATTGCTTGTTGAGGTTGCACATGATATCTTCAGCTACTTGCTCCTTCCCTACTATCTCCTTTTGCACTCTGTCGAGCTCTGTATCCATCTACATCTCTGTAAGCATCATCTTTAATCCTTCTGCTGTCCTTCTCCTTTATATTCCTGTCATCATCATCATCCTTTATACTACTTCTACCACTGCCATGGCTTGCTCTATCCTTTATCCTTTCATCCTTAGCAGAATGCCTGTGTTCCCTATGACCGTCTCCCATTCTTCTATATTCCTTCTCGAAATATCTTGCGGCTTCATCTTTCTCTTCGTAATATTTATGATGGTCATGGGAATCATTAGGCCTTCTAAATCTATCAGTGACAGGCGGAATATATGGTGGACGCTGTGATGAAGTATTCAAAACCTTCAGGTGGGAGCTCTGCCGGACCACGGGGATTCATCGCGGGATCCTCTGACTTGTGTCTTTCTTCATTTCGCTTAGAGCGAGCTTCTGCCTTAAATTTCTTTCTGGTTGATCATGTCTGCATTCACTGCTTCGGCGCTGGGGGAGTCTCTTCGTGGGGTGCAGATGTAGGTGGGTTGCTCATAAGGTTCCGCAAACCCCTCTGTCTGAATTCTCTCAACAATTCCTGGACTTCGCGGTCAGCTGACATGGGCTCAACTCGAGAAAATTCTTAATGAAAAATTCGTAGGCCCAGGTGTCTTCTTATAGAATCCAACGACCCAAATCTGTCATAATTATGTAATAAAGACACCAAATCTATCCAAACAGTGGTATATCTTGTCCACACACCACTAGATTTCCCAAAATCTCATTATTACAGGCAATTAATGCAGTGAACGTGCCAACGCCGCCAAATCCAACGATCGCATTTTAAGCTTCGACATGCCTTTCTTCTTCAGCACAATCACTAACTTCAGCTTTACCACAATAATGGTCTTCGACACAATACATACCTACGACATAGTATTGACCTTCGACCCTGTCTGACACAAGCTTCGACATAGCTTCGAGCTTCGACCGACGATGGAATTTCCAACAAATCTGCCCAAGCTCTCTGAGAACAGCTTCATTATAGTCTAGTACCCAATTTTAACTATTCTTAGTACTTAGACTCTCCTGCTTGCTATTACTTCTGATCAGGGGGTACATGCTTGTCCCTGTACTTCTTTAATCTACTTCCATTTACCATGGAAGGAAAAATTTCTCCATTCAATTTAGCTAACTGAACTGCACCACCATCAGCAACTTTCTAAACTATGTATGGTCCTTTCCAATGTGTCTTGAACTTACCTGGGAACTTCATGAATTTACTGTCATACAAGAGCACAAGATCACCATTCTGGAAATGCTTCTTCTTAATGTGTCTATCATGCCATGATTTTCTCTAGCTTTCTGTACTTGCTGCTGGAAACCTGCAATGAATCTGTCTTCTTCTAGTTCTAGTATCTTTGCCAGCCTTTCATTCCACATAGCTGGTTCATCCATCCCTGTGAAGGCAGATATTCTGAGGCTAGGAACAATGTATTCCATGGGCATAACTGCTTTCTGTCCATACACCAGCCTAAAAGGTGTGTGGCCTGTCAACTTCTAGCAAGTGGTTCTATAAGCCCATAATACTGCTGGAATTCGAAGATCCCAATCATTTTTGTTAACATTGCAAACCTTCATCAGAGCATGCTCTAGAACCTTGTTAAAGGTTTCGACAGTTCCATTTGCTTGAGGATGGTAGGCAGTACTCTTCTTATGATATACTTGAAATTCTTCGATCAATGCTTCAATGGTCTTATTCAGAAAATGTGATCCTTGATCACTCATAAGAATTCTAGGACACCCAAACATTGACAAGATATTATCAAATATGAACTTCGCAGCTATAGCAGCACTACAGTCCTTGACTGGTTGAGCTTTATCCCAATGGGTAAGGTAATCAGTTGCTGTAATAATGTATCTTGCTGCAGATTTCTTTGCAGGGGGATTGATTGGTCCAACAAAATCAATAGCCCATTTGTCAAAATCTTGTAAATTTACCTGTGGAACCAGGGGCATCTCGTCCCTTCTGGATGGTTTTCCTGTCCTCTGATAGATATCGTAGCTGTGGAAATACTCCCTTACATCCTTATGAATCGTAGGCCACCACAATCCAGCTGTCAGAATCTTCTGTGCTGTAGCTTTTCTTGCATAATGACCTCCTGCTGCTCCAGAATGTGCCTAAGCCAAAATAAATGGCTTTTCATGGTCCAAGACACATCTGCATAGTATTTCATCTGGTCCCATCTTATATATATAGTTGTCCTGCTATCAAGGTAAAGTCAGCTACTCTGGCGACCAGCTGCTTCTTCTGCTGTGTTATCATCTCAGAGGGTGCAAAACCTGTAGATACGTACTAAACAATATCCTGAAAATAATCATCAACCATCTGGATGGAAAACAACTGGGCATTAGGAAGACCTTTGTCCAAATTAGTGGGATCTTCTCCTGACTCGAGCCTCGACAAGTGGTCAGGCCCTAGGTTAAATCTTCCTGGTTTGACTATGATCTCAAAGTCATACTCCTGAAACAAAATCAGCCATCTGCATATCCTTCCACCTAACACAGGCTTGTTAACCAAATACTTCAAAGTAGAATGGTCAGTGAACATCTTAAAATGAGATCCTAGCAAATAATGTTGAAACTTCTGCAAGGCATAAACCATAGCTAGACCTTCCCGTTCTGTTGTAGTATAATTCTTTTCTGCTGTGGACAATTTTCTACTTGCAAAAGCAATAGGGTGATCAATATTACCTTCACCTGACTGAGCCAATACAACTCCTAGAGAAATGGAAGATGCATCGACATGCACATGAAACTCCTTATTCCAGTCAGGGAATACTAAGATAGGGGCAGCTACCATCTTTTCTTTCAGAATGTCCAAGCTTTCCTGGCATTGAGGTGTCCACTCAAACTTAATATCTTTCTTCAATTTCTTTTCCATAGGGGCTGTAATCTGAGCATATCCTTTGATGAATTTCCTGTAATATCCAGTATGACCAAGCGTAGTGCGAAGTTGCTTAACAGACTTCGGAGGTGGTAAGTTCACAATAATGGCTATCTTCGCAGGATCCACCATCAATCCTTGCTTGCATAAAATGTGACCTAGCAGAATTGCAAAAGGTGCACAAAAGATACACTTCTTCAGGTTCAATGAAATCTGATGTTGTCTACACTTGTCCAACATAAGTCTTAAACTGGCTATATGATCTTTCAATAAGCCAAAGATAGCCCAATCATCAAAGTAAACTTCCAAGAACTTATGAATAAATTCCTTAAATGCATATATGACTACTCTGGAAAACATAGCAGGTGCATTCTTCAATCCAAAGGGCATAATAGTATACTGAAAGGATCCCATTTCTGTAGCGAAGGTTGTTTTATGTCGATCCTCGAGAGCAATTCTAATCTGATGGTAACCTGAAAATCCATCAGTGAAAGAATACACTTCTTGACCTTCGACATTGTCTAAAACTTCACCTGTAAAGGGAGTAGGAAAAGGATCATGTAAACAGGCATCATTCAGCTTCCTGAGATCAACACAGATTTTGATTTCTCCCTTGGTATTCTTTTCTTGTACCACCATGGGGCTGACCCATTCTGATTCTTCGACAGGCTCAATGATTCCTGCAGCGAGCATTTTATCTATCTCCACCCTAAATTTTTCTTTATACTTAGGGTTCAGCCTATAAGGGCGCTGCTTCATAGGATTCGCATTAGCTTTCAAAGGGATTTTTATCACTCCTATATCACGAAGGATACCTTTCATTTTTGAGAACTTCGTCGGAAATAGGTCCTGATACTCATGGAGAAGTTCGGTCACTTTGCTTACCATTTCTTCATCCCAATAATCTCCAATGGTAGTGTACTTACGCATTTCTTCGGATCCAATGTTTACTTTCCTTGTCTTCAAGGGCTGAGTTACTTCAGGTGCTTCAACTACTGGTCCATGTACTTAGTAGTGTCCTTCTGACTCAGGAATGTTAATGTTGCGCGGGTCATCATCTTCATCGATGGAAAGGTTATAACATTCTACTGCATTAACTTCTTGTTCCTTCCAATCAGGTTGGTATTCTGCTATTTCTTGATCATCAAACACTTTAGTATGGACCAACCTAATAGCTGCGTCCAAAGCAGGACAAACCTCATTAATAGAAAATGTAAGCACAAAACTATCAACAAGACTATCCCAACTTACAGTACCATGGCGAAGCTCCACCTCTGCATACCAGTTCTTTGCTATAGGTTCCAGAGTGTGTATAAACCTATGTACCCATTCTTCACAAGGTACATGCTTCCATGCTTCATAACATTGCTCCAAATGTTCCTGAGGGCTAGTCTTACCATTAAATTTCCTTCGTACCTCCTGAGGTTGATCTACGAATCTCAGGAGAAGGGAATTTTGACAAGCTTCCCAACTATGAATGTACTTTTTATGACCATTCCACCATCTAGCAGCTGTGGCTCTGAGTACTGAATCTAGAGTCTCCATTTTCTGTGAATCTGGTACCTACTCTAAGAATTGTACAATAAAATCTTCTGGGTCTGTCAAGCCATCAAAAACAGGTAAGATTCTTGTCTATGAGCCAAGCCATCTGAGAGACTTGGTAATTCTTGCACATCGATGTCCATGTAGTTCATAAAGTCTACTCTGCCAATTATCTAATCCTTCGTCTGAATCACTCATGCAAGAACTGTCACACTGCCAATCCATTATACCTTCCGTAGGGTTAACATAGTCTTCTTCTTTAGCTATGATGTTGTAGATATGATCCATAACATCCTGATCTCCATCTCTGACTGGCTCTGTGTACCTTTCTCCTTGAGAAGGGTCCAACGACACTATGACTCTCATGCCTTTTCCTTCAAAAGTCATTTGTCTCTTCTTAAGGTTGATTAATGCATCATTATCTATTGCCCATTCAATTCCTAGTAATGCCGGATAGGGGTTGCTAGCATCAATTATGTCAATGACTTCAAAATATGCTAAGGTGTTGACTCCATCTATATCCACTAGTACACTAGCGAATCTTCCCAAGGGCGCAATCTTCTGCTGATTGGCTAATCTCAACTATATGGGGGACCATTCAAACGTAGGTTTTCCTATTTGTTCCCAAATCTGCCTAGTTAGGACATTCACTTTTGATCCCAGGTCTAGAATGATATCAGTCATGTCATAATCTCCTATCTGAGCATGCAATCTCATTTCTCTTCCAGTCCTTCTAACTCTATTAACAATTTTTTCTTTACCAGAGCTTCGCTGAGGTTCGCAAGATGCAATAACTTTCTGTAACTCATTCAAAGCATTCTGATTTCTTAACAGCTTCATACAACTCTGTAAAAATGATGACAGTGTACTTACTTGATCCGACGAAGCTTCTGGAGACTGTAACTGCTACTGATGTTCTTGGATCAGCAAAGTCTTTTTTAGCTTCCATAAATGTCCCTTTTTCTCTTCCAACATCGAATGCTGGGATTTTCTCTGGGGTCTTACGGACCCAAGCCTCGTCAGGTTGTTTCTCCTTAATCTGCACCTGCATCGTAGCTCTACTCCTTGTAACAATGTTAAGGGTAGGGACAAGTCTTTTCTCTACAATGATCATTTGAACATTCTAAGTAGGAGCGCCATTTCTTTCTTGTATCTTGGCTATCAACTGTGGACATTTCTTAATGACATGATCTACTACTCTGCAATATCGACATGTGGTAGTTGGGTTCTAACAGTCTCGAGCTAGATGTCATACCTGATTACAGTTATAGCAAATAACCTGGATTCGACCTCCTCCAGGCATACCACCACGACCATGACCGCTGAAATTACCTCGACCTAATGTGTTACCATGGTAACCATATCCATCATTGCCTTGTGCATCTGGTTGTACCCTATAAGCATCATAGGTTCGCTCTCTCATGAGGTCAAAGCTGCGACATTCGTCTTCGTTGTGTCCTACTGACTTACAGAACTTGCAGTAGGGATTCTTAGGGACTTGCACATATATCTACAGAAGGTAGCAATCTTCAGGCCGATGCTGGCCAGTTGTTCTACAGATCTCACAATATAAGACAGTAGGGTTAAACAGGTTTGGTGCACCTGTATTCAGATAGTTCCTTAGTGCAGGACAATGTTCTTTGTCATAACCTTCTATCCTACATCGTGTACACCAAACCTCTTCACGAATAGATTTCCCCTTCTTCATGTCACGAAGCTCCAAAGCCATTTCTGCCAACTGCACTTGTATTTGGGCTATGCCAGAATCATCTCCGACAAGAGCTGTTTCAAGCTTCATAGCAATTTCCAACGCCTCTTGCTGATCAACAACCTTCTGTTGCATAAGTGGAGTCCTGATATGAGGTAATAATGCTGCAATGAACCATTATTTATGTTGTTCTATTCCAATAGTGAAACTAACTTGATCCAATAGAACTTTGAACCTCTGATCAAAGTCCCAAACTGATTCACCTCACTTCTGCTCAATTTATTTCAATTCAGTTATGCACTGTGACTCTGATTTAGGTTTCTTAAATTCTTTGATCATTGTTTTTTTAATATTGTCCAAGATATAGTTCTGAGTACTGGAAAAATTCATAAACCAGGTTAAAGCTCGGTCTCTAAAAGAGGTGATTAGCTACGCTCTTCTTGTATTTTGGTCCGTAATATTCTTAGCAGTCCAGACAGCTTCGCATAAGAACCAAAACTTCTTTGGATCCTCTAATCTAGTTCCTTTAAAGATTGGGAGTTTGATATCATCATTCACATGGGCCATAGTGGATCTAGGGGTGCGAGGAGGGGGGGAGGAGGGGGAATACTGGTAATGGGAGGAAGAGAACTTTCTAAGGTAGACTAACCTGCGACATGACTACTCGGGCTAGGGTTACTTGCAGACTATGACGGGTTCTCAGGGATAACAGATCTACGCTGCGGGGTTATAGGAGGGTTTATAACAAAAGGGGTTTCTTCAAAGTCAGATTCTTTTGGAATTAATGGGGTATAATCGGTCTTCTGGCCTAGGGTATAAGATCCAAGATTTCTCTTGTATCTTTTACCGCTTCGTAGCAAACCACTTTGCTCGTCGAAGTCACTTTCACTTCCAAACATAGGTTAGTAGTAATAAATCTAGCAATCTGATTCTATAATCAAGATTCCTTTCTCAGCCAAGAGCATAAGTTAATTTTCAGACAAAAGAATTTAGGTACTTACCCCTTGGTCCTTTGAAAAACTGTCGTTCAGCTTCGCTGAAAGAAGTATGTGTTTCGATGGCGAACTCCGTCACAAATGCTTCAAGGGTTCGCGTTGTCCAGAAATCAATAGCTCGTGATATCACGTTGTTCACCCTTTTCAATATATTAATTCTTTATTTAGCTACGACGAGGATCCTTATTTTCTTGTTCAACAAATTTCAGATAGGTATCTTCTACCCAGTCACCGATTTCTTTTACTGAGGGCCTCCAAAACATATCCTTTCAGGTACGACGCAGATCCCTCTTGAAGCAGATACTGGTTCAACCGGCAACGGAACCAATTTGTTGGCCTTAGGGCAGACCCAGGTTCTATACTTTTATCTTCGCACCAACAAAAAGACCCACAGTGTTGGCCCTTTCGGCAACAACCTGCGAACAGGTTGCAGTCTCACCTGAAACAACTATGGGGTGTCGCAGAATTAGGTTTCTGCAGGCCCAAGAGGGATATTACTATACCTTTAGTCTTACAAATAATAATCATACAATAAATAGCTTCAACATTCACTTAACTAGCTTCGCAGTTTATATAAACATACAGTTATTTGCTTAACCCTTAACTGGGAATTCACAGTGAAGTTATTATTTAACAGCTTATCTTACTTTATTTTTTATCTACTTAACAGATGCATAAACAGAAGAAAAACAAAACAACAAAACCACCATGAAACCCCTAAGACTATTTTGTGCCGCAACTCTGCTTACAATCTTCACACCAAAACCACGGAGTTGCCAAAACTAAGGACCTTTAAGGTCGGAGCCCCAACATGTACACAGGCATTAGAGGAAATTTCAACTCAAAATGGGCCTTTTAACCTTGATTCAAATTCCATGTCACCATGTGTTATCCAATGAAATTGCTTTAAATTTGAAATACCGTATAGGTCTTAAACACTTTTTTAATATAAATTTGGGGATAGGTATCATAAAAAAACTAGTTTTTTTGTTTGTATTTTCGACATATCTCCCCATGTTTTTACTCAAATTTCGATCGGGAGAGCTCGTTGGATGCGGAATTGTCATCATCACGTTTTTTTAGGTATTTGTTGTTTTTGGGGCAGCAAGGTCCGTCAAAAGTATGCCATGTGGGTACTCGTTGAATGCGGAATTAAATTCTGCATCCAACGAGCTCTCTCGATCGAAATTTGAGTAAAAACACAATGAGATATGTCAAAAATACAAACAAAAAAAATAGTTTTTTTCTTTTCTTCCTCCAAAATTAATAAATATTATTTTATTATTTTAACTATTATTTTATTAATTATTTTTAGGAGGCCCATTTTGAGTTGAAATTTCCTCTAATGGTTCATTTGAGAAGAGGAAATCACCTGAGGAGAGGTAATCCCATTTTAAAACAAGAAATTTTTGTTTTTATCAGTTGAAAGCATAACAGAGCTCTTAAAGTAATTGCAAAACTTTGAGTGGAGTTCTCTTTTGAGATCTTATTGAAAGTAAAAGAAAAAAATGGGTTCTAGGATAGAACCAGAGAAATTTAAATCATCTTATATTCATGAAAAATGTTTAGAGATATTTGAAAAAAAATAGTGGGTTCCCTTCTTTGAGAAATTTGATGGATACAATGAAAAGGCTAGTTGGGAATTTGCCCATTCATTTGATGGAGAGAGGGCCACAATAGGGAACTTTACTTTCATGTTGTCTGAATATATCTTAGCACAAATAATTGGACTACCTTAGTAGGGAGAAAGATTCTTCAAAACAAAGCAGTTTGAAGAGAAGGCATGGGTACCCTTCCTATGCAGGTCAAGGGCAGGCTCAGTGAAATGGAAGAAGGGGGTACCAAGGAGCTGGTTAATCCATCCTTGGGATGAAGTCGCATATATTATTCAGAAATTCCTTACCTGTGAAGGGAGATTTAGTTTTATACACCTTTACCATATTAAACTGATGCAACATTTGAATGGTGATTGTGAGATAAACATACCGTATTTTTTGCTACAGAGCCTTTTCAAAATGGCTAAAGTTGTTCAGAAATGAACTGGAGACACTACCTTAAGTCTTTTCCATTGTGGGCTCATTAAAATCAGTTTTACACATGAATTGCAAAAGCAAAGTTTGACATGGCAGCAGTTTGTAGTTCATTATGATACTAAAGAACTAGAGGAACATTTAGGTGAAAGAATGAAAGAAGATGAAATATTAATGCTCACATACATTGAAGATGAGATAGAAGACCTTGAGGCAACAAGCTCAAAACAGCCTCAAAGAAGGGTAAGAACCAGAAGCATGGTGAAAGAGGACTTGCAATTCTAGGAAAAAGATAAAAAAATTTACTACATATGAAAGAAAGTCAAGAAAACATAAATATGGACAGAAAAAGAAAGCAACAGAAATCAATGATGAGGAACAACAAAGGCACTATGTATACATAAAATCTCTGGAAAGTGAAGAGGAATATCCAATAGGAGAAATTGGGCAAAGTAATTGAAGAGGTAAACATCATCTTTGATCAGCAAAAAGCAGAAGAAAATTTGGAGTTAGATGCTCAGACAGTTGAGAAGACTCTAGTTGACAAACAAGAGCAAGATGATGGAAACATAGCCATTATTTCTCCTATCTCTGAACAAAAAGAGAAGGGAGAATTCCTAGTGAAAGAGGTTGACAAATTAAGGAACAAAGATGATGAAATTGGGATGGACACTGTTTCTAAACAGTCTACAGCAAGTAAGAAGAAGATGAACATCTCTAAAAACAATAAGAAGGTTGAAAAGTTAAAACTAGAAATGAAGGAATTAGAATTGGAGAATGAGAGATTAAGGAAAAATAATAGAAAGCTCAGAGTTCAAAATATCCAAATCTCCAAGAAAGCATATAAATAGTACCAGCAAAAGAGGTCACTCAAAGCCAAGTATTAGAGATTGAAAGTTCTTCATGTAGCCCAGGTTGGTATTGATGCATCATCTCAAATAGGAGAATTGTCAAAGGATTGATATCCACAGGTTAACAACAGTTTTGTGCATTGGAATATGCAGTTTCAATTATTTAGGACGCTCATTATGCATGAGGGAATGCAACACTTTCCTCTTGGGGGAGATGTTGGGTGCTATTTTGACACCTATTTTTGATGCCTTAACCCTTCTAGCCAACCCTTCATACCATTATGATCATCCTTAAACCCTCATACTTCACTCATAAAACCTTGAAGCTCATCAAATGAAGGTATAATTGTTTCTACTTTTTAATGAATCAAATTTTGTAGTTTTTAAAAGCATTTAAATCGAAATTTTAATAAATTACAGGATTTGCTAACTTCCCATAAATGCTCCAAGGTTTGGATATTTGCAGGATGACTGGGTGAGATTTGAGATATGCAAGAGGATCCTTGATGTCCAAGGATGGATTTATTTCCAACAACTTCACGAGATAGCCCTCACAGGTGTCAAATCAATGCGGGTCAAAGACAACCACCTATGCTGCGAGAAAGCATAAAAACGGGATTGTTTTGATATTTCAGGTATTTTCTCCTAGTTTTGTGGATCAGAGGGCGAGATCGAGGTTATGGAAAGTTATCATTATGATATGGAGCAAGATTGTAGCATTTCAGTTTGAAAACAATTAGTATAAATATTGGTATTTTTTATGTAAAGCTATCCGACAAAACTGAGTGAGACTCTGCATTTTTATTAATAAAGAACTCACACTTTCAAACAAATTTGCAAGTGTATTTGCTGTGGCATTTTCATGAGATTGATTTAGTTGTTGGTGATTTTATAGTTCATTGTGTGTGAGCGGAGCAGTGGAGGGACGACTCTACTAAGCCTGCACACCATTTCCTTTGTTGTTGGGTTGGTATGTTTTAATTTAATTCCTGTAGGTGCACATTGTAATCTCTTGTATGCATTTCATTATATTCTGATTTTCTTGTAGAAGCATTTTCTTTAGCTATAGATTCTAATTAAATCTGGAAACCACATTCAACAATACTGTTTTATTTCAATTCGAATGTACGAGAGTTTGAGACTGTGTAATCCAAGTAGGGCTTGCTATCCATTGCTTAGATCATTGTAGAATTGTTTTAGGTTTACTATAAAAGTATTATGTTGTTGAAAAAGTAAATACATTGTGAACTTACAGTTCTTGTAAAAGAACTGAGTGGCTTATGCCTTCATAAATAGAACAACATTATCTTAGTCTTTATAATTTTTACATTTTATGATTTATGTTTAGATGTGCTTAAGTTAAAAATTGCCATTGCATACATTTCCAGTAAGGGATTTTTGGTCTTTGAATTACAGTAGATTTTAAACCAATCTAGTTCTAAGTCCATAGATGTTGAATATGCTTCTAAGTCTTACGATACCGGGGTGACATTTAAAATGGTAAGTAGTTAATTGAGGCAACAACCATCAGTTTTATAATTTCAGTTGTAAGAAAATGGAAGAAGTGGACTTACATTTCTAAAATTTGTATGTGTGACGTACTGCTTTTAGAGACAATTCCTTTCCACTAGATCGAATGGATGGATTGAAAATCAAATCCTTCATGGAAAAACTTTGTTTTATTGCCTCAAGAGATTTTAGTGCATTGTAAATACTACTTGGGTAGAAATTTAATCATAATATCAATAATTCCAGCTATTGAAAAATTGAATCATAATATCAACAATTGCAATATCAAAACAACAATGAGATACTCTTGTGAGACAAATCGGTGAATGGATTGTTTCGATGGAAAATATATCGGTTTGATGGAAAGTGGGTTTGTATAACCTTAAATTTTTTCAATGATCCCACATTAATATGCGTGCAATGCTGGAATTA
This sequence comes from Pseudotsuga menziesii, assembly GCA_001517045.1. Taxonomy (NCBI): domain Eukaryota; kingdom Viridiplantae; phylum Streptophyta; class Pinopsida; order Pinales; family Pinaceae; genus Pseudotsuga; species Pseudotsuga menziesii. The sequence goes on along the minus strand of LPNX011209496.1, from coordinate 144,760 downwards.
GAATCCTTTGAAATAACCTATTATGATCCCAATAATGAACAGTACCAAGAATATTTGAGCATCTTTTAAATATAGCCATTCATTTGTAAAAAACAAAAATTTATTAATCCTCACTCCAACCAATGTTGATAATTATGATCGGGGATTAAATCTCAACCCTTCAATTATAAAAGGACCAAAAATATCAAAACATCATTTAAATCTATTTATAAAAAAAAAAACATTCTTGAACCCTTTTTCTATGTGGTATTGAACTAGAAATCGAATGTAGAAATCAAACTTGGAAACTATGGATTTATTTGTTTTTATAAAAAAAAAATCAACATTAAAAAAAAATCGTGGCACTTCAGTATTTCAAATGAATCCAACTCATTAAATCCTATACTCTCTTTATACAACTGCATTAAATCCTACTCAATCTTGGTAACTATGGTTTTATCTGTTCTTTAAGAAAACATTCCAACATTTGGGAAAAAGTCATTGCATTTACCTAATTTGAAATGAATCTAACTCTCATCAGAAAGCTCTTCCATAAAACATTTTCGTGGCTATGCTCATAGATTATAGCAAGGTATGTACACTCTCTTTCAACAACTGCATCAGTGATTCCTGATCCAGTAATTCTCTTTTGGATTTCGTCAACAGATCATGAGAGTATAATCTATAACAAAATGATATGTATCAAAGTTTCCGCTTTTACCACCTTCGAACCAAATGGAGATAAAATAGTCAATTGCTGCTCATCACGAGAAGGTATGTCACTGAAATGGGACATGTACCCTAATCAGAACATCTATTAACAAAGTGCACATTATTTCTCTCTTATCATGGCATTAGAATAATGTAGAAATGTCTAGCTGTCAGTGAAGGCATTAGAATAATGTAGAAATGTCTAGCTGTCGGTGAGTTGTTGTTGTGATGAGTTGTTGTGTGTTGTGTTTAGTTATCTGGAGGTTATAGATGTCTGTGTACAAGTGTGGAGTAAAGTATAAATGTATGCTTGTGTTTACTCAATAAACAAGTGGTTGTGGTGTGAGAGAATTTAGTCTCTCAGTTATGCAATTCTTTTTTTGGTTTGTCATGTGTATTATGTGGTTATAATTTTGAGTTGGTATCAGAGCGGATACAACCCTAACACTCTCACAAGAGAGGCTGTGACCCTGGCCTTCCTTCCTTGTTTATTTTAGCAGATCCAAATCTTCAGTTTCAGTGGCTTAGGTTCTCTCCATTTTCTTTCTTGGTCCAGTCATTCACATATTCATAATAAACAATAATCTCCCACAGTCTCATATGAAGCAAAATATTGTGAAATAATGTGCATACAAAATGTGTGTAAATGAAATGGATGCCAACGAATACAACAGTTAAGTGAAAGTGAAAGTGGATGAAAATCGCGTAAGCATACGGTATAATCCTTAGTATAAGAACCAGTTATGGGTTATGTGCCAAGAACATTATCTCATACCCTATGTTACCAGAAATGTGACGAAAGCTTGCGTTTCGGGGAGAAAACGTAGTAGAAACGAAGACGGAATGAAAACCGCTGTTATTTACGGCTGTTTTCGTTTCTGGAGCGAAAAAGCCATTTCTTGCGAAACGACTCATTTCACACAACGATTTCAGAAGAAATGATTGTCCGTTTCTGAGAGAACTCATCTCGTTGCCCATCGTTTCCAGGTATATTTTTAAAATTTGGGGAGCGATTAATAAACGATGAGTGAATTTGGTGGGTGGCAAATACGCTCCAACTTAAATGCGAAATTTATTGACGGTTGGGTGTTGAAGAAGGCTATCTGCCGCCTATTAGGCTGCATCAAAATTTGAAACCATGTTTGTACCTACGCTACAGTCTTGAGGTTTTTCTTTTGCCTTTCACTCCATGCTTTGGCTGAGCTCCTGTCAAACAAAAAAAATGAGCAGAGAAATTGAGACACAAGGCTACAGTTTTCAGGTTCTGCTTCCGCCTTTCAATCAGTGCTTTGGCTAAGATCCCTATCAAACAAAATATCAATAGTAGAGAAATTGAGAAGAGTGCTGGAGCAGTGATACCAGTTTGAAGAGCCGAGAGATTGCTACTGCTAGTTTACCAGGTAGCTAATTTTTTCAATGACTCAGAGGAGTCAGCGGGTATTCTACAATCTAATATATAATCTGCTTCAATTGCTAAACTCATGTGAGATAGATTGCATCATGTTTTCTACTATAGACTCTAGAGTAGAAATATTCATTTGAAAACTATTTGGCTTTACACATCTGGATTCCGAAAGGCATTAAAACAATGTTGCAACCAATAAATCTTGTAGGAGCAATTCTTCTCTTCTATTCCAAAGTGGATGTGTAGTACTGAGATCCTTTAATGGACCGCTGCTTTCTTCTTTACAAGATAAAACTTGAAACACCTTCAATCCATAGCACTCATGGCCAATTCATGAGGATCGAAGTGAGGATGATTGAGATCAATTATAGGAATTACAGCAACAACAGTTGAACAGCTTGAACTAAGTGGCAGAGGATTTTATTTTGACAAGCCGTTGTTGGGTCTTAGCATGTGATCTCGCTTGACCCTGAGGTTCAGGATATCCCTACTACAGTGCTGCCCCATGACCCAGTGAAGGAGGTTCAGGCTATCGCTGTTGTTGTAACTCTATTAGAGCTTGGCATTCTTTTAAGAATATGACCATTTCTAATAGTCTCGGGTTTGTGGGATTCACACCAATCCACATTAAGATGACCTGTCACACCTGCAGCATTAAAAACATGAGTAGGCTTGTTGTTCTATAGTCCATTTGATTATGAGACTTGTCCTCCAATCTCCCATTTCCATATTCATAGGTTATTCCTTGATTTTCGCATATATGCCCAAGAAGCCCTCCAATCCAACCATTTCATCCATAGATCAAGAAATTGAAGGTAGATCTCTGAATATAGTTGTTGGAGGTTTCTAGCATGTGATAATGATGGATGCCATTCTCTAGCACTGGATACTTCGTGTCAACCACATCATGGGATTTTGTATACCTCTCAACTTAGGGTGGCTAATGTACCAATCCATTGTTTACTTCAACATCTCTGATCATTGAGGGGCGTGTCATCTAAAAACTTTATAACCTTCTTTGCATCCAATGAAAAGAGCCTAAAAATATCCTTATCCACATCAATGACCCTTCTCTCCTTTTGTGTACCAATATTATACACATGCCCCACTTCAGATTTATGCAGAACAATGTCAAAAGCCTCAGCTACATCCTCACAGTACAAGTAACTCCTAACATTAGATCCATCACCATGGATTGGGAGCAACTTACCTCGCATTGCCAGAAGAATGAACTTGGGTATCAGTTTTTCAGGAAATTGATTAGGCCCATTATCCATATACATTGTTACCTGTTATGGTGATCACAGGAAAATCGTATGATCTCTTATAGGCCATGACCAGCATCTTTGCTCCTACCTGGATTGCGGAGTAAGGATTGATGGGTAGAAGTGGAGCCACTGATAAGGAGTGCCTCACGCCACAGCTGGGTTCTTTGCTTTGTCCCGCGGTCTCTTTTAGTTTGAAGCCACTGGTCAAGTATTGTTAAAAGTCTCTCAAATTTTTTTGTTGCAGAGAACATGTATGGAATTTTAATCATTGTTGTAGAGAACGGTATGGAATTTTAATCATATAATGTTGAGATTTGGGTGAGTAATGTGCCGTCGTAATTTATTGCCCAAGAAACATATTTTGCAGATGACATTTTCAAATTCATTGGGCCATTTTTATTCACAATTTTATTTCCAACAACAGAGTAATTATAAACATAGGGCTCTTTTTCCCTTTTGGGTTATTTTCTTGTTAAGTTCTTCTTTTCAAAGTATGCAAGCCTTTGATATTTAGCCGTTGTTTTACTCAAGGTACCTGAAGGACTAAACCAGCATGTACAATCATCAAAGAAAACAAAGGATAACTGGTATGTCTCCTCTCTTTTCTCAAATGACAGGTTATGTTTACAAAAAGAATTTTTGAAGTTTCCAATTTTTACTATTTTTTGTTGAATCCCAAAATAATTTAAAATCTGCTCTTCTGTCATCATGAATGACAGTTATGTCTGAAAAATCAAACTTGGTTTTGTTCTTCCATCTAGTGAATCCCTTCCTAATTTCCGATTAGTATGACCAACAATATCCAAGGCCTGAATGTTCATGCTCCAAAAATATATGTTAACTACTAGTTTCTTCCGATTGCTACATCAGTTCCTTTTATCCATCAGTTCCTTTTATCCTTTATTTATCTCCAATTTTTAAGCTATGCTGCTTTATCATTTATGGTATGTAACCAAAGCTGAATAATAAGCATTAACATAATAATAATTAAAAATATTTGTAAAGGAAAGATGTAATGTCAAATCAAGATATTACCCAATGACCAAAATTGGTATTCTTTGCTCTTACATGGGAGAGGAAGGTTTAAATCTCTCTTCTCATTGTTAAAGTGGGCATTTATGCTATAGTAGTTTTTTCTTTTGAAGTGCACTTTCTAATCAAAAGAGATGTTCGAACTTCTGGATCTGATAGATTTCCCTTTGAGTATTCCCATTTATATTTTAGTTTCTGATCAAAGGAACTGATCCAACTCTCAGATCAGACAGACCACCCTATAATTACTCTGAATTCTATCTTATAGGCCAAGTACGAGTTTTGTACATATGAGGAAATATGTTTCAAATTTGTTGTATACCAAATTAAAATATGTGCAGTTGTGGTAAAAGAACTAATAGTCTGTTTTCTGCATTGAAGCGAGGATAACTTGGTGGAGCAACAATCTGAATCTCTAGTTTTCTTGCATTGAAGCTAAACTTAATTGGGTAAATGCTCGACTTAAGCTAAGTCTAGTCATTCCTAAAATCTGTAAAATTTATAGATTGTCACAACATTCAATTTATATATTTAATTAATTCATTTTTTTGTTTTTCTCTCTCTTCGTTTCTTATATGTGCGAAACCTGGAAACATCGTTTCTCGTACCATTCTTGTTTCTCGTTTCGTTTCCCGTTTCCCGTTTCTGGTAACATAGCTCATACCCAGGTGACATATAAACAATGGCGAATACAAGAAATATATCAGTCACAACAAGATGTAAAATACATCAGTCATTAACGAATTCTGGAAATGTCGTGTTCAACGCACATATGACTTCATCGTGGGTCTGTCTATACAGACCGAGGAGAATATAAAAGGTAGGTAGGATGCCACTAAAAGTGAAGCCAAGAGGCTAGGAAACTCGGGTGGTATGCACCAAATGCTATGACATATGACAAGAGTATAAATAAATACATCATATATTAACAACAACAATCATACCCTTATGCCAATAGTTGATTATGTATGCTTAGGGTGACAATATAATGGTGTTTCAGTACTCACAACACATGTTGGGTATGAGAGGGACGATTGTTCTTGGATCAATGAAAAAACTCTGGCTCGTGTTAAGAAATATTCTAACCAATAGTCGGTTGTTTAGTGCATGGAGTGTAACAACTGACCCAAGGAGAATATACTATTAATGGGAAGGAAAGGTTGCCATTGTAAGGGCAGCCTTTGGGCCAAATGGAAGGCTGGGAAGTCACGAGACTGAGCAGAAAATGGGTCTGCACCAAACCTCCGAAATGCAGCAGCGGTGAAGAAAGACATAGAAGGGGAGGATACCAAGCTAACACCCCGTGGTGAGGTGACCGAGGAATAAGAGGGGACCAACAAAGGTGGAATAGGAGAGGAATATGACTATTTTAGGTGTTTGAGGTGAGATGACTAACGTGCCCTAGTTCTAGGGAATCTAAGGTAAAGGATGTACGAAAGGATGAGATCTGGCTTAGGAAAACAACTACTTTAGAAACCTAAGGACAATCCCTAGATAAACTTTCACAATGGAAACGTTCATCTTTTTTTGAGGTGACAAATGATTGGTAATGGCATACCCTAAGAAAAATGCATCCCTATTGCTACCATTCAACCAAGAACATGCATCATCCATCAACAATAAACAAGAAGGAAAGAAATGAGACCTTAATGTGCTTGTATTGTGCCAACAAATTTAAGCATCACTAGAAAATAAACTTCATCCAAAGAACTTCCAAAAATCCACCTTGTTTAACCCAAAAAATATCCTCCTCAAGAATAGTGCATCCTCTCCAAAGAACCCTAGTTAGGGAAAAATCAATAATATAGTAATAATCCCACTTGTCTCATGTTTTAAAAAGAAAATGAGGAGATATATCTATATCTTCTCACTCTCATTTGATACAAAATACAAATATCGAGGTCGACATGCCTTAAAATATATTTATTTTTAATTACAAAAATGTCAACTTAAAATTAAAATAAAATAATAATAAAATATGACTTATTGTAGGCTTAAGGTAGGCTACTGGGAATATTTGTTCCCCAAGGTGCCAAAAATTGTCCTAATTAAGTGAATCACTCCAAATGAAATCCTTGAGTGAGTTGGGAGGGAGGTGTCATTCCATACTAACCCCAAGATGCAATAAAATCCCTCAACACCTCCCTCAAATGGCATGTACATCCTGGTGAAAGGAAAGAATTTCCTATTGAGGAAGAATTCCCAAGAGAAGGAGAACCTATAGTGTAATGGGACAGGAGGGCATTACAAGAGAAAATAAAAAACATATGGAGCCATGTGACCTAGTGGCCAACCCTTAAGAGCCCCAATCACCAACCTTGAGGTTAAAAACCTCATAAAAGGGGAATTCAACAGTACCATTAAGCCAGAATCCCCCCAAAGGAAGAACCAAAGGGCCCAACCATGACTACCATTGCTCAATAACTTCCTTGTTGGCTGGTTTTTGGCTCTCATTCTCTTTGGGGCACACCTGAAGGTGCATTGGGTACAGATGCAACGTAACAAGTCCTAAGGTTTATACCCATAGTTTTTAGCGGTTTTCAGTGTTTTTTCTGGTGTTATTTTAGTTTAGTTCAGTGGATCTTTCCAAAAATTGAGTTAAGCCATTTGTTTTGGTTGTCCTAGTACCCACCATTTGAAAAAGGGGGAAAGTTTGGGAATTTTTTTATGTTTCTCTAATGGCCCACAGTTCTCACTCGAGAGGGAACAACTAAAAATACTAGCTGGCGAGATTTCAGAAACTGTTCACTTCAAATACAACACTTGACCTGAGCCTTAAACCTATGGTTCACATTCATGCAAGCACTAATTAAGTTATAGAGTTTGTATCTTCGAGAAAGTTGCATTTAGATGGACATCATTTGATCTCAGGTGATGATTTGTTTCCATATATCGTAGGTGTAAAAATTCCAGCCACAGATCCTCTATCGTGTGAAGTTATCTCTTTGGTTAGTTATCAAATGAGGGGTTTTGTTTAGGAAGAGAGAGGCTACGAGGGAGATGAGTCTGAGCCTTTTCTTCAGAAGGAAGTTTTCAAGATGAAACGGAAGCAGAAGAGAGAGAAGGTTTGAAAAGAAAGGGGTTGTGCATCATGGGTAAAGATGTTACGTCAGAACTAGTTCTCTCTCTCTTTGATAATTCTCTAATCGGTAAGTTGGATTTTATCAAACTCTCTCGATTTGAGATTTTGGAGTGAGTAAGGGAAAGGTGGAATCCTCTCATTAAATCAGTTCCGAGAGTCTTGATGTTTAGGAACAACTCATTTTGCTTTATCTTTCTATCAACATAGGACAAGAAAATCATAGAACACACGTTTTGGGTCATAGAATCTAGTTCCCTGGTTTTGATTCATAGGCATATCGATTTCAAGCCTTGGAAAGAAAAACTGAAGACTCAGGAATTTGCGGGTTCTCTTACCCGGATTCCCTCTACCATGTTGGAATCTTGTTGGTTTTATGGTGGTAGCCAAGGATTTAGGTCAATTCATCCTTATTGAAGAAGATTTTTTGATAGAAAATGATAGGAGTCTACCCCATATGCTTGTAGAGGTTGGAATTTCATAGGGACTTCCTGCTGATTTGTAGGTTGCTTGGGAAGGTGGGTCATTTTTGCATAAATTAGATTACTGGAAACTGTTGTTTAGATGCCATAACTATAGAAAGTCGAATCACATTAAAGAAAGCTGTCGAAACCCTAGGTTTGGTTCAGTTGTCGAAGATGTTTGTTTGTAGCTCAAAGAAGAAGATGATGACTTGGATTCGGGTTTGTATTTCCCTCTCCCTCTGGACGTGTCTTCAACAAAGGAACTTTTAGGTAAGTTGTGTTTTCAACTTCCTATCCTCTCAAAATTTTTGTCTTCAGTTGTCATTTCATATTTTTTTAGTAAGGGTGGTGTGGAGGTTAAGAGTTGGGACTCTTTAGGGGCTTCAGTCAAAACCCTTTCCCCCCCCTGTCATTAGTTTGAGTGAATATTCAGTGTTGGGAGGTGAGAAAGGGGATGTTAATTCCTCGTACGACGGTTCTGGAAGGATTTTGTTGTCATCAGAAGTTACGGTTTTGGAGGATAACCCTAGCATGGTCTTAGACCTTCCTGAGTCAAATAATTTTAATGTTGTGGCTTCTAAGGATTTTGAATGTTCTGGGGATTATGTTTTTTCTCCTATTACTTCTAGGAATAATTTTTTGGAGATAAATATTACCCCCTCTCCCTTAAAAGATGGGGTCATTGATTTTCGTGTAGATTATTTTCCCCCACTTTAGGAGATTTTTTCTCCCAAGCCTCTCACAAATTTTTCTGTTGTAATTGATGATGATTTAAAGACTCTTCCAATCTCCTCCATTAGATCCAAGAATGTGACGGTAAAAAACCTAACTAGAAAGAAAACGGGAAAGAGTAAAGCAAAATATCATATTAAAAGGAGTTTTTTAACCCGAAGGTTACTTCACTCTTACACAAAGGTTTAGATAAGGGGGTTGTTTATAAAAACGAGGAACTTAGAGCAGAGTTGGCCCCATAGATGGTTACGCAATGAAGATTCTTACTTTCAATATTCGGGGGTTTGGAAGTTCACCTAAAAGAACTGCTTTCGAAAGGTTGCTGGATAAAGTTAACCCTTTGATTATTCTTCTTCAAGAAACAATGGTTGAACCACTTGTTGCGTGTGATATTTTCTCAAGACTGAAAGCTAGTTTTAAGTGTTGTGCTTTAGACTCCTCGGGTTTTTCTGGTGGCTTACTCCTTGCTTGGGATCCTTTAGTCTCCTTTCTCAACTCTTATTCTACGGGGGCTGACATTATGGTTGAGGGTAAGATTCTTGGTTTTGAATTTATAGTTATAATTTTAAACATTTATGGTCCTCATAATCATAAATATGTATCTTGGGAGAAACTCATATATGCAGACTTGTTTGATCATTGTGTCCTCATTTTGGGTGGGGATCTAAATCTCACCCTAACCGATTGAGATATTTGGGGCCCTAGCATATAAATGATCCTCTTCATGGTTTTTTTAACTCTTTCTTTGAGCAGGTTGGTTTGATCAATATTGATTCTTCATTCCTTAGTCCAAATTAGACTAATGGGCATTTGGGAAATGTTGAGATAGCCAAAAGGCTTGATATATTTTTTATGGCTGAGTCACTATGTGACTTACTCGGTTGTTTTAGAAATTGGCATCTATCCACTGGATGTTCAGACCATAGAGTTGTGGTTTTGGAGTAGGACAAAGAGAAGTCTCACTGTGGCTTATCTCTTCAAGTTCAATAGAGTTGGGCTAGAAGATGATTCTTTTTGTTCTCTGATTAGAGAAAAGTGGTAATATTTTTCAGTTTCATTGCACCTCCCTCCTACATTGAGTTTCTTAAAAAGTCTCTCTGAGTTTAATGTTGAGGTAAAAAAATGCGAAAAGAAAAGAAAAAAGGAGACTTAAGAGGAATTGGAAGCTATTGAAGCATAAATTGATCTCCTAGAATATATGGTGGAAGTTGGTTATTTAACCTCATCTCGCAAATAAAATTCCGTTAATATTCAAGCTGATAGAGCAAGGATCCTTTTACAATTCAAGCAAACTTGGAGATTAAAAATTCGCGTGGTTGGTTAGAGGCGGGAGTGAACAACACTAAATTCTTCCATAGGTTTGCAAACTAGACGAGAATTTCAAACTCAATTTGGGAATTAAAGAATCAAGATGGGCTAGTTCTTAGTGATCAGGTTTCCATCAAGGAAGAAGCAGTCAATTACTTTCAGGGGATTTACAGGCAGGAGAAGAGGCTGAATTTTGGAACAACATGTGAAAATTCTAAAGAACTTTCCCAAACGTTTCTCTGGTGAAGAAGGATTAAATGTGGGTGTTGAAGTTTCCAAAGAAAAAGTTAAGCATATATCGTCAAACTTTGTGAGGGATAAGAGTCCCGAGCCTAATGGTTGGACAGTAGAGTTCTATTTACAATTTTTGAGTTGCTGGGGGAAGAAATCACTCTGGCTGTTAATGAATCCCGACGTTTGGGGAAAGTTCCAGATTCTTTGAATTCCACTGCCTTAGTTCTCATTCCCAAGAAGGACATGCAAGACAATCTATTTGACTTTAGGCCTATTTCTCTTTGTAATGCATTGTATAAGATTATTACGAAAAAAATTGCAAATGGAATTAGAGGTGTCTTGGGTAGATGCATTTCAGAGGAACAATTTGTTTTCTTACAAAATCGTTAGATTATAGAGGCATTCGGTATAGCCAAAGAGTGTTTACATGCTATCAAATAGAGAAGGTTGAGGATCTTCATTTTTGAAAATTGATTTGATTAAATATTTTGACAGGGTGGAGCGATCCTTGCTCAGACTTATTCTCTTTCAGATAGGACTTCCTTATGAGGTTACAAGTTGGATTATGGGATGCATCTCCTTAGATAAGATTGCTACGTTGGTTAATGGCTCTCCTTCAGCGTTTTTCAGTTGCTCAAGAGGCCTTTGTCATGGATGTCCTTTATTGCCACTTATTTTTCTCCTAGTTATTGAGATATTAAGAAGATTAGTTAGGGAAAGCAAAAGGGGAAAGAAGATCTCGGGCTTAAAGCTCCGATCCCGCGCTCACAATTACTCACCTGCTTTTCGTTGATGACATTCAAGTATTTTCGGAAGCTGATCAAAGTTGGAATGGTTTCGTTACAAGGATTTATTTGATTTGTTTTGTGTGGCATTGGGTATGCTGGTTAGCATTCAAAAGTCTCATTTCATTTCTTCAAATGCTAACGAGAATATTTGAAATCGAGTTCTGTATGTCTTCCTTTTCTTGTGGTTGGAGTTGAACAATGGGTTCAGGTATCTCATTTTTTACTTAAATCCCAACTCTTATGTCTCCAAATATTGGAATTGGTTGTTGAAGAATTTCGAGAATATAATTACATGCTGGGCCTCTAGGTGGCTTTCTATTAGGGGTTGTTTGGTTTTGGTCAAAGTTGTATTATAGAGCATTCCATTTTTTGGGGTCTCCTTATATATTATCCCCTCTATTGTCATATTCTAGTTAAGAAGAAAGATGTACAATTTTCTCTGGGCTGGAGGTTCGTATCTGTCCAAATTCCATCTGTTGGCTTGGAAAAATTTAGCTTTTCCCAAGTTAAAATGTGGTTGGGGTTTAAAAGATTTGAGCCTTTTTAATTTATCTCTTTGTGAAAAGAGTATGTGGACATATTTGTCTACACCGGGCCTATGGAACAAGGTAGTAAAAGGTAGATACATTAGACAGTGGTCCTTGGAATGTTGGTTTAGATAGATGGGTTTAAAGTTTTCAAATTCCTCTTACCTTCAGAAGAGTTTTATCAAATATTTGTCGGTTATAAAGATCATTTGAGCTGGAAAGTCTAGAGAGAGATTCAAAATTTTGTTGGTATTGATCCAATAGCTAGAATTCATGGAAGTGGTTTGTTAACAAGGCATCTTATAGTTGAGCTCCATAGTAGAAACATCATGGTACTCACGCAAATTTGGATTTCTTTGTATGTTTCTAAAGGTCACTCGCTTACTTTGGAGGGTTTAAATTTACCTGTCAAGTTTGAAGAGGAATGGAATTTCTTCATTGATTCTCTTTCTCAAGCGGGTCTTTTCCTTTATGGCGGGGAAGACATCTTAGTTTGGGAACAAAATGTGAAAATTGGATCAGTCGAGCTACAAAGATGGCTTATGAGGTTTTAGTGGCTCAAAGAGACCTACCTTCTCCCAGGTGGTGGTATAGTTGGATGTGGAAAGGGTCTATGCCCTTAAAGGTGAAATGTTTCGATTGGTTTCTTTTGCACAAAAAAATGTTGGTTTCGGAAAAATTTACTTTCCATGGGTTAGTTGGACGAGATTTTTCCCACTTTGCAGATCTAATTCATAATTTGTGGATCATCTCTTCTTTCAATGCTATTTCTTCAAGATAATTTGGATGGAGACCTATAGGTTACTCTCGGTCCACTTTAGATGGGATTTGGATAAATTTGAAGATCGTATGCTTTGTTGGTTCAATAGTAAGGAAAGGATAAAATAATTTACATTTTTTGGGGGGCGGGGGCGGGGGGGATCTGGAAAGTGAGAAATAGATGTATCTTTCAAGATTTGACTCCCTATATATTTTTTGTTGCTTCAAAATTTTTCGCTACTTTACAGGAATGGAAGAAGGAACCTGTTACAAAAATAAACAAGATTTACAACAATCCTTTTTTTGCTTTTGATGTTATTTATGGGTTTTTCTATGGATCTCAACAAGAAGGGAAATGTGGCGCTTGCATGGTCATTCGAATAAAAGAGAGTCATGTCATAAATTTAAATATCGTTGTTGGTGATGGTACAAACACCTTTGTCGAGCTTCTTTCCCTTTGGGGTTTATTGTGGTTCACCAAAAAGAGAGGGTTACTTAAGCTTCAAATATTTGGTGATTCAAAGATTATTATAGACTGGGTAAATGGTTTAAACTCTTTACAATCTTTGAGTTTTATTGATGGTTGAGAAGGATCAAGATTCCTAAAAGTTGTTTTCACACTCTTTCCTTCAAGCACATTTATAGAGTTTTCAACTCTGATGCTAACTTTCTTTCCAAGTCCTCGATTGGTGACATGACAGGTTTTCTCCATTATTCACAGTATGCGGATGGAGTTTTGAAAGATAATAGTTTTTATACCTTCATCTAATTTTTGTTCATAGGGTTAGTTATTAAGATGAAGATACAGGTATAAAAAATTAGATGAAGTTATAAAAATTAGATGAAGGTATAAAAACTGAACAGGGTATAAGTGCAATAAAGACTGTTATACCTTCATCTAATTTTTGTTCATAGGGTTAGTCTGTTCTTGATTAGTTTTTTGTTCATATAAAAAATTAGATGAAGGTATAAAAATTAGATGAAGATAACAGTTTTTATTGCACTTATCAACTATTGTTGTCTATGTGAATTCGAGGGGATATAGTTCTCTTAGTTTTGTTTTTATGTTGGTGGAATTGAATTTTACGATGCGTTATAAAGCCATGTGTATGTATGTATGTATGCATGCATGTATGGGGAAGAATGTGTTGAATCCGAATGTAATCTTGATTTTCAATGGCTAACACTATAAGTTGTGAGTTTTTCTCTACTTTTTTATTTTATTTGTAAACATGTAAATTAGGATATGGGTAGCTATTATATGTTTTGAAGGAATAATTTTGTAATCCATAAAATAAGTACTTGTTATTAGCATGTAAACTATTATATGAGTCATGACTCATAATCAAATTATTTGTAATGAACAAAATATATAATAAATAAATAAGAATATTTAATGAAAAGACACTTTGATAAAAAGTTCAATGGCTCTTTACGAAATGGAACTATCATAACTATTTATTCAAGCATCATTCTCATTGTAATATCATCTTTATCTTATTAATCATATACATTATTAATCATAGATTATTGTAATTTGATTTATTTGTGTTGGTTATTTTCTTAAAAAACAATTTTATAGTTTCAGCAGTATAAAAGCTAATTCTGATCCGGCCTTTGGCCATATCTTTTAGATCTTGTCTGACCTGGCCATTGGCCATTGGCCACCCTATCTTATGAAATTTTGGGTTAAAAATGAAGCAAGGATCGCCTGCTATAGGGTTTTGCTGTGAGTCATACATTAAACCGTAAAATTTGTCATCACAACTGCCATCTATCACACTTATATTCGAATTCAAGGATTGTTGGGCTAAATAAATCAGCCTGTGAACTTGTACTTGTTATCGTCGATGGCAGACTTGTATTCTGTTCACGTTGAATCCAATCATTAAGGTGGTTCGTGAGAAAATAGATTATTGTTGTTGAATTCACATGGTACTTAGCTATAAAAGTCGCATCGCATGACCCTAATCAACCATCACGACTATTCGCAGGCATATTCTTTTAAATAAAAGGCAAAAAAAAAAGCAAAGATTTGTTTAATTGTTATAAGAGGAGGAAACTGTAATATATATATATATATATATATATATATATATATATATATATATATCTTAGCATTAACTTTGAGCTAAAAAATATAGAGTAGCCCTTTAATAAAGTTGAAAAAGAGAGAAAGATTCAAAGGTTTATATATATATATATGGGTAAGAAGAGTTAAGCAAAAGGGTTTAAAAAATTAAATAAATTTATACCGAAGTAAGGATAAATATTATGAAAGTTTTTTATCAATTTTTTTAGGAAACAAAATGTACATACTTAAGTGAAGAGTTAAGGTATAAAGAAAAAACTATCTTCATTATTATTTAATAATTATATTTATTACAATTATTAGTTAAAAAAAAGAAGTTAAAAGTATTGAAATATTTGAAATATGTAGGATAAAAATCGTAATCAAAACATCTTATAAGGAAGATTAACAAAAATTGTGATTACAAAAGAAATGGAGTCTCACAAGGAAGATTTCCAAGCACTTCAAAAACTTATGTTTCAATGTTATTTCAAATAAAAGGAATAATTACAGTGAAAGGCATTACTATTTCTATTGCTCCTCTTGAGCGCAATAATTACATTAGTGTTCAATTTTCTAATGAGTTAGCAATTTAGGAGTCCAATATAGGTGTTCAAGGTTAGACTTTTGGAATAATAAAGAATATGAAATAAGTAATTTAGAACGAAACATTGGAGATTAGACTAGTGTCTCGCAATTTATAGCTAGATCCTTGTGGAGTAGTGACGGTGACCTAATTTTGGGATTAGCCTCGATAGAAACATTGGGAACTTTTATCTTAAATGTTGAAAAGGAGTTTCTAGCATTCCCCTGCAAAAAGAAGAAAATCACATTGCGGGACATTAACATGACGTTAGAATCACAATTTGCATCACTTGAAGACTTCAAAAAATTATCAAAGGTGATATCGCAAGGAAATGAGAAATTAACACAGATAATACAGAAAGAATTCGACAAGATTATTGCAGATAAAAAAGAAGATATTTCTCGTCTAAAAGATCATAATCAGAAATTGCTTCTGTAAATCAAGAAGGAAAGGAATAAAGTTCAACACAATCAACAATTAGAAGAGAAGAATCGAGAGCTTCAAAAAGAATTATCACGAAAGGACGAAGAAAGATCTTCCTTAAAAAGGACTAATCACTGTATGCTTATACAAGTTAGGAAGCTAAAGCAAGAGAATAAATCTTTACAAGAAAAACTAGATTGCAAAGAATCAATTATCAACAAGGAAACGATCACTCACACAATAGAGAAGTCATCAAAGACTCAAATTCAAACATCAAAAAACAAAACCAATACGAAGCTCATCAATGCTCAATTTCAAAAGAACAATCATATTTTCACATCGCTACAAGCATCAATAGAAATGGTTACGAAAAACATTCACAAAAAACATTAGAAGCACCAAAAGTTGAAGTTCTTGGAAAGACTTCACAAGTGACTTGAGTACTGTACTGCCATCCAAATCACAAGAGTCGTTATGACTTGAGTGACTTGAGATGACTGTGTCAAATATTCAGTTGTAAAGACTCTTGCAGGTACGAATAATGATTGATTAATTATTACATATACTTAGGTCAGAATTAAGAATTGGATGAGGTTATTAATATGCAGGTTTGTGAATAGCTTGTTTTCGACTGAAATTTCTAATTCATGATTCATAATTTTAATTGCATCCAGAAAATCTAGGTGCTCTTCAATCTAGTATGGGGGAGATCTTGTCACCTTAGTCACCTTACCACATAAATAAAAATATATATAAATTACATATCAATTTAAATAAAATATAAAAAAATTAAACTAACATAGATCAATTTTAAACTTCACATCCATCTCGGTATATAAGTACCAACAGATCCAAATGGTAAAGAAATGTGCACCTCAACAAATTAGATCCCTCTCGATGCTTAATAGGTATAAATAAGTTTAAATAGATCTATGCAAAATATTTATCCAAAATAAAATTTTTACCTTAAACCTTGATTCCAGCTTTATTCGTTACCATTTTCAATTTCTAATTTCTGGGTCTGCTATAGTTAATTACAATTAGCATGGTCTATGAGGTTTTAAAATTGAAGCTAAATCTTGTGATGAGTCGGCGAGACAAACTGTTGAGCTGGGCTGGGTAGGGAATCTATGACCTACCTAGGCTCCACGAGCTTTGAACTGTCCAGCAACTTTTTGTTAGGTATACGTTTGGATTTGAGCTTTATGATGCTCAATAAAGTAGAGTGACTTGCCATGTGCTTCGAATATTGTTCTGCCATTCAGAGCCAGAACATTACCCGGCGAGCGATAGGGGTACGTCGGGTCGGATAATATCCGGAAATCACATATCTCATCCGAAACTTCATCAATAATTTCAAAGCAATGCGAACCAGCCAGCAGCTTTACTTTGTGACTAGAGGTAAAAGAGACGTGGCCGAGCATTATTTGCAGTGTTTACCACCTACCAGCAAGAAAAGATAGAAAAATGTATGGTGCAGAGCTGAAACTCAGAATTGTACCACCAACCAGTAAATGGAATATCTACCTAACTGTAAATAAATAGCGTAGGGAAGCATTTTCTTTTAGCAATGAGAGGACTAGAATGCAATGCAGAATTATGCAGGCGTGCACGTGAAGCATGAGATGCACAGATAATCTCTATTGTCGGAACTACTCTGCCGAGTTTTATGTTATGAAGAAGCTGCACCTGTTGATATCGATAGCGTTACCCTGCGAGTAGAAATTAGTAGAGCTAAAAACAATTCACTTGTCAAATCATCAAAATGATTTATGTTAATCCGGATTTAAAGGTATTTTTATGTCTTTATATATATATATATATATATATATATATATATATAAAAGAGTATTTATATGTCTTTATATATATATATATATATATATATATATATATATATGTGTGTGTGTGTGTGAGAGGGGAAGAGAGACATGTTGGATGATGATTAAAGTTTTTCGATTAATAGTTTGTTTTAAAGAAATGTAACAAGTGTATAATCAAGATTTATTTCATGGTGGGTTTATATTATTATGCTTAAATGCATTTTGATTAAGATTTAAATAAGTTTTTCTTAAGTGGTGGTTAAATAAAAGGATAACAATAATGAGTATTATTATTATTATTATTAATTAGTATTTGTTTTATGTTTATATTAATCAATTTAATGTTTATTTGGTAATTAGTTTAACGTTTAGCTTTTGTTTAATAATCAACATCTCCACAAAACTAAGTGGCTAGTTGTGCTTATCTTCATTCACCCACCACTTTGCTTGTGATTGTGCTAGTATTATTTTCTACACAATATGTTTTGTAATGTAACCATGAATGCTCCAAAGAAAAAAAGGCAAAATATATAAATAGAGAGTATAGTTATTGGTTATTTTGGTTATTTGGTATAGTTATTGGTATAGTATCAATATAATAAAGGGTATAGTTATTGGTTATTTTGAATGTGTTGTTTAAGCAAAATATGGTGGTTGTGGTATGATTTTAAAGCTCAAGGATGGTCATTTCTTCCAGTTTTGGTATGGGTTTGGTATTTCTTAACATACCAAATCTGAACTTTTGGCACTTTGGTGTTTATTAGAGCTTGCAAGTGTAAATGACATCATAACATTACAAGTCTTTGGAATTCACAAACTATTGTTAATTAGGTGAAAGGCGATTACAAGTTAAGGTGATGTCCCTTGATCATTGGTGCAAAATAATCAAAATCTTCTCCTTCTTTTTATGAATTGTCATATTCATGAGTATAACATTGAAGTTGATACTTTGTCCAAGTTTTAAAAACTATGTGAATTTCATGGTTTAACTAGTGATCTTTAGATATATTATTGGTTTATATCATAACTAGTTCTTTCAAATATATTTTGGAATTCACAAACTATTGTTAATTAGGTGAAAGGCGATCACAAGTTAAGGTGATGTCCCTTGATCATTGGTGTTGGATAATCAAAATCTTCTTCTTCTTTTTATGAACTGTCATATTTATGAGTATAACATTGATCATTGGTGCTAGATAATCAAAATCTTCTTCTTTTTATGAACTGTCACATTCATGAGTATAACATTGAAGCTCATACTTCGTCCAAGTTTTGAAAACTATGTGAATTTCATGGTTTAACTAGTGATCTTTAGATATATTATTGGTATCATAACTAGTTCTTTCAAATATATTTTGATTATGGTATATAAAATATGTGCTACTTTTATTAGCTTAATGAAGTGCTTTTTGAGATATAGTTGAGTCTAGTTTCTAAAACTCTAAAAAATTTGTTATTATTGATAGTCATTCAAACCTTTTCTTTTCAAATTTATATTAACCTTATTTTTTTTAATTCATGATGAATAGCAAGAAAACAAAAAAATCCCACTCATATATGATACATGAGGACACTCATATATGATACCCCACCCTCGAATAAATTATGAAATATAATAGACTCAACTAATGTGTAGATACCTTTTATCTTTATTAATGTATAGATCCCTTTCTCTTGTTCATCATTATCATTTTTATTATTTTTAATGTAAATTTGAATGGTTAATAAATTAAATTAAAAAAAATAAAAACCATACACTTAAAATAAGTTTAATTTATATTTTGTTATTCTTATAAATTTAGTTGAAAAAAAAAAATAATGAATAAAATAAAAATAATAACATCGCACTGAAAATCGTTTTCAAGGAAATTGTCAGAATTATCTCGTGGTAATTTTTTTATTAATTTTAGCCACTGATTATTAAAGTAGTTAGAGGGATTAAATGTTTTAAAGTAAATTTTTAAAAAATAAAATTAAAAAATCGTATGATTAATAAAAAAAATTTAAGATGAATATATCTTAGTTTTATTTTTTATTTTATTTATAAAATCTAAAAATAAGTGGACATATCTTTCTATTTAAACTGTGTGTTATCACATACCCCATAATGGGTTGTAGAGTTTTGTGTTGTAAAGTATTTCACAACCATTTCCTATATACTGGGCTATAGAGTATCTTCTTCGTAAACTTTGTTATTATTAGTTTTATGAATAATTTTTATAGTGTATATGTGTCATATCTATAATTTTGTTGGCTCATTGTCTCTCTCTGTAATATAAATTGAGAAATAAAACTAAAACGATCATATATTAAATTAGACAAACTAAATCCAATTAGTAAATAGATCCATATTAATGTGTATAGGCAGTACTATAAACATTAGCCTACAATCATATTTTTCCTATTCTTTTTGTGTGAAATCTAGTAAAAAAATGAAAATTAATGTTTAAAATATTGATTTGAGTGGGAGTTTGCACACAAGGAAATCTTTCTCTAGGGAAATGGAGAGCACAATTGGATTCAGAATGGAGAAGTTTATGGAAATAACATTAAGCAATAAAATCTTAAAATGGTGGATTTGCTTGAAGATCGAGATATATGGGGTATAATACCTAGAATCAAACCTATTAGTGTGAAGTATGGAGGGTAGGATGTGTTGGAAAGAAGGCGAGAATCCTTATAAGGTTTTATTTGATTGATTCGTTGTTACTAAACATTTTTTAAGAAAAAGTGCAACAAGGCTCTTAATAATTTGGGGGGTTTGTACAAAGTTAAATACCTCATTAATAAAAAAATTCTATGAAATTTGTGTTCTCTTTCAGAATGGTTGATTTTGATTCAATATCTAAGCATATGAATTCATTGATACTATTGTGACCGAATTGATCTTAGTTGGACTGAAGATGGATGAGGAGGATCAATGTATGAAATATTTTGTGTTCTATATTCCCAGATTCATGTGAAAACTCGTTAATGGCCATTGGAAGAACTATAAAGAAATTTGTGCTTGATGAGGTCATGCTTTCTTTCCTATTAGAGGAGATGAGGTGGAAACTTTCTTAATCCATGAATAAGGCCTTAGTATTTCTTAGAAAATTAAAGGAGAAAGGAAATAAGAGGGAGAATGGAAGATCTAAATCCTATCAGACACCTAACTCTACTAGAAAGTTGAAGGACAATTTTTTGAACTATGACAATGTTGGGCATTTGATAAGAGACAATAATAAAGGGAAGAACAAGGATTTAAGAGAGAATGAAACGATTCTAATGAAAAGTATATAAAATATTTTTTCATAAGATTATGGCAGTTCCTTTATTGTTTCTTTGGCGATCCATGTAGGCCAAAGTGCATCGTTGATAGACTTTGGAGATTTCTTCCATATGGCTTCCCATCGAGACTAGTTTTCACTTGATTAGAAACATGATGGTGATATGCTACACCATAATGATGAATGTCCTCTCCACATAGTTAGGTGTAGTAGAGTATTGTAAATTTCTTAATGGAAACTGAAATTGATAAATGCATTTTTTCACGTTATGGGCCCTGGAAAGGAGCCAAGTATAAATAAGAAAGCTTAATGATGCAAGTGTGTTGGTGATTTTCCCTTACAAAGAGTGTAATATGGTTCAAGAATCTATGGTCTTGTTAAGGGTTTAGCATGGGAAGTCTATTCTAGCTTGTCGTGTGCATTGCTTAATGCAATTCTTCTTCATTTTCTCCACTGAAGAGATATGTAGAATATACACCTTAAGAATGAGAATGTTAGGTTCCTACCCTAAACCCATTAATATATGGGTTGCTATGTATTGATGACATCTATGTTAAATAAGGAAAGTAATGTAGATATAGTCAGAAAGAAATATTTGTAAGACGACTTTCTAGAATTTTCCACCTATTGGAAAGTATCTATTGTGTGAAAAAAATATTTCTAAGAAGAATTACTAGAAGGTTCCTTCACTAAGAAGGATTACTAGAAGGCTATGCCCACTAGAAAGTTATTTCACTAGAAACTATATATAGTGTAGAAACAATGGAAGAAGATGTCTTCTAAATAATTTATAATTGGATTTTGGATTCATTCAAAGGTTCCCCCCTCAAAAAGTCAAGTGAACATTGCTTTCATGAGTAAAAATATTTCTATTTTGATATTTGTTATCTACAATTTCCTATATTTGTGGCAATTCTTCCTTTTGATATTAATATCTTGCTTTATTTTGCTATTAATACTCTAAATTTTCAGTTATGCCATTAAAGTACATAAAATCATATGCCATTGGACTTTCCTGATATAAAAATTTAGAAATATTTTTTGAGGCTACACATGTGTTTTATAGCATATATCATTAACATAATGATGTATCGTTTAGTTTGTAAACATGTGGTTTTACATATTCAAATTTTTTGGACACTGTTGTAACCTTTATTAACAACCCTTTGAGTAGTACACATTAAAATTTCACTTCCACATAGACTCAGGTATATTAGAAGTTCCCTAACATGCTTTAATCCATATTTAGATAATACAATATATTGTCTTACTTTTATAGTCTCATTGAGAAAATCATTCGGGAATATTGCTCTCTCATACATCTGTAGTTAGGTAGTATGGCTAAGGAAATGGTGGATTCTCTTTACTTAGTTCCCTAAGAGATTGGGTTGATTACCACTGTTAGACCATGCAAGTATATAAGATATCTATATAACTTGACACTTTGTTGGATTATTTGCTTGTTACTAGTGAAATAAACCATAACTAGACTTATGATATGTAATTTCACCATAAAGTCATGCTAATTACCTATTCAATATTATAATCAAATTAACATCATAAACATACCATCCCATGAAATAATAAACATAATAGCATAAACACATCCCATGAAAGAACACATGAATTACCATGGAAAAATGCTGCGTTGAGGCAAAAAATTACAAAATAATATCAGTCTTAACTAATCAAATGACAAGATTCAAAAAAAGCTTGGAGATTTTTTCTTGGTTCACCTCAGAAGTCCCTTCATCTGATAACTTATCATAACGTAAAGCATTCTATAATGTAACACTCCATTCGATATCTTCATATCCACTAACCCTTCTACTTATATATACAAATTATGGTATTTCTAAGTCATCTCGATACCCATGAACCCACCTTTTGAGCTTGCTTTTCCCTTGATGGGGTTACTTTTACCATGGTTGGGGATTTCTACCCCCAACACTATCTTAACCGAGAACATTCGGTATCCTCCTGAATAGTCCTTTATGCTTGCTCGATGCACTTATGTTCATTTTATTGTTTTGGGGAGGGTTTTTCATCTGTTGGGATCTTGAGGTGTTATTGCTATGGAAAGTAATGGGCTCTTGGGATCTTCTGGTGCACTCTTAACTTGTTATGTATCTTTGGTTGTAGTTGTTCTCTTCACTTTTGGTATCTCATGCACCTTGTTCAAATGTGTTTGAACTTGTATCCCACATCTGTTGATTTCCTTCTTGATGGTTAACAATGACGTTTCAAGTTCCATATTCCTTGTGCAGCTGGCTAGAATTAGTTTGATCTTTTGTGCTAATAATTTTACTCATGGTTGGGATTTTATTACTTTTGATATCCTATATGGTATCTCTTAGTTTCTTCCCAATTGATGCTATTGATGTCATAGGATTAGAGCTATTTTTGGAATACATGTTCTACGAAGTTTAATTCATTTTCCAAGTCCTAATGATCCACTAATTGGTTGAACCCTTTTTACTTTCTATACATGTCGATATCAATGTTTTCTTGGTCTACTGGTAATTGTTGTTGTAGATTCATTATTTTCATGAGTCTTATTTCAATGTGAGATGTGTAGGAGATTCCATTAGTATGATATTTTCCTCTTGATGTGATTTGGGTTCCTATATGATCTTATTATTGTGTAATAGTTTGTAGAGTACTTCTTTGAGTTATTATATTGATTTCCCTAATTTGTTCATTGTACTTTTTCAATGGTTGATTTGTTCCTATAGTTCCATAATTGTCGTATGTAACTCTTTGACTTATTCCCATGCTTCACATGTTGGTTCAAAACCTCAATTGCAACAAGTTTGCAATATTCATTCATGTACTTAAATAGATACATACAAAAATGGCACACAACAACATCAACACATTACATAAAAATTACCATGGAGACCACTCTCGTAGGGAAAACCAACAAAATAGCGAGCTTTCAACTCATTTATTAATGAAACACTAAAAAATAGGTGTTTACAACCATGACTTTCTATAACACAACTCACACTTTTTTGCAGCATGCAATGATACATACTTCATAGCCATTACATATTATTTATAAATTCAACACAACCAACTAATTATTAATGACAAAAGATAACTTCCTAACCAATTTCAATTATTTGTTACTGTCAACTTGATTGGGTCAACTTTGGTTGATTTCCCGTTGAGCTTTGGTCACTCCATCGACTTCCTATTTACTAGTCATTTGTATTCTACTAAACAAATATTTTGGTCAGTTGGTTGACCAAACTTCAACCATCCACCATCTTTGACTCCATTTGATTTACACCAATTGACTATCGAATTTGCTATTTGATTTTCAAGCAAAGAATATAAAATTCCCCAAATCCCCCCACTTGTTGTCTTCTTTGCATAAAGAAGGCATACCGAACTTCAAATCATTCTAGTAGGATAATAATTCCATTGTTTCCCTACACTAGTAAAACTTTTGTGTGCTCATTGTCTTGGTCAACGAGTCTGCAAGATTCGTTACTATCTCTACCTTTTCAAGTAACACCTTCTAGTTCTCCACCATCTCCCTCAAAGGGTATTGAACATCAATGTATTTAATCATTGAATTGTATATTGGATTCTCTTCTAGGAATATAACACTTTGACTGTTACAATGTAAACTAACAATATGTTGAACAAACCAAGGAAAATTTTAGGGGTGAAATCATGAGGGATTCACTTTGTTGAGAAATATCTTATCATGTTCATTCATAAAGGGAGGTTTCTTAATTATGGAAAATAATATCAATATATTTTACATGTTGGGGTGGGGGTGGGGGGGGGGGGGGGGGGGGGGGGGGGGGGGGTGTAGGTTATGGGAGATTTATAGGTATTAGGGGGTATAAAATTTGAATTATAGTAAAAATATGGAATATATTGTAAAATTAGGGTTATTTTAATTGGAAATATGTATTGGGAGGGGTGTCACATGCCCCAATTTAGAAAAACAATTTAACGTTATTTGAGGAACATTGTGTTATATTTTATGCTAAGTTTGTAATTGATGACCCAGTGGGGTCAAGAATAATTAATGTAATTCAGATTATTTTATTTATAAATAAATAAATGATGAGACAACAACTTAGGAAAGCTGTTGAAAGAGTGTTTACTGGTTAATTGGTGGAGGAGACCTGATGGAGAGTAAACTGACAAGTGGCAGCATCATCAAACCACTTCCAACTATTGCAGGTGACAATTTCCCTATATTTGTGGTCATTATTCCCCAAGAAAGTGGAATCAGAGCAGGGAGCTCATTAAATGAAAAGTAACCCAGAATACCTAGGCATCTCTATAAAATTTCCCATTGAAGACAACTGAGGCTGCTCATTTCTAGAGGTGATCATTCAGGGTGAATGAATTTACTCAAGAGAAATTCAATGGAGGGGATTACTGAAGTGAGTTTGAGGGGTTAATTGCTGAGACTGAACTTGTTGCAGCTTTTAGGCTGAAGTTCATATTGCTGTGAGCAGATTTTAATTACTGAGGTAATTGCACCAGTCAGGGGACATACGTCTTAAAGTTATATTCTCCACCCAGTTCTCTGCCAAGAAGACAAGCTTGGGGGTCCTAAGGAAGCGTTGTCTGAGTGCTCTCCAGGAGTTTGGTTGGCGGGAACACCCTCCTTAAGCTGTTGTCGTCTTATCATTAATAGGTTCTACTTGTCTTTATGTTATTACATTTTTTTACTATCTTCAGTAGAATGTTTATTAGTTTCTAACTACACGCACGTTAGTATTTTACGGTTTATGAAGAAAGGAGTAACTCCGTAATGTTAGACTTGGTAAATTACAGATTATGTTAGAAATAGAAATGAATATGCAAAATGGGAAACACATAGAATTAGAATTTCCAAACTGCATTTTTTCACGCTTGACTCAGGCAATACTCTAGTACAACTGGGTGTTTAGGTGAATGAGATGATTCTTTTACTTGAATGAAAACTGTAACTAGATTTTACTTTAGTTTGCTCATGATTTCTACTGTTAACAAGTAGTAAATCTTGTTTGCATTTATTTACTTCAGTTATAAACTATAAGATAGGTATGTAAAAGAATAGTAGTAATATTATTTATAGAATAATTCTAGTATTAGTATTCTTTATAAAATATAGAGATTATAGTTTAATAATTTAACATAAGTATAGTAAATAGGCTAACATCTAAGAACCAGGTAAAAAGGGTTTGTAAAGCATTTTTACAACATTGAATTCTAGACACTGTGTGTCTCTGTCTAAGACAGAAGAATTCTATTATAATTTATTTAGAACCACATAATTCTTTATAGTAATATACTACTTAAAATGTGAAATATAAATATTTTCTTTTCACTACTATGCAACATTAAAACCGTTAATTCTTCTTAGCTAAGAATTAAAAACAAACTGTAAAAATAATTAAGGAAATTATTAAATAGACAGAGCTATTATCGAACTATTATCTGTAAATAATGCTATTATTGCATTGTAGGGTCTATATATTAATTAACCCTTTGAGCTAAAACAGAGTAAAATATTACTCTTAAAACACAGTAATTTTCCCCATAAACTGTGCATTGGACAACATTATGAATATAGGGTAATAAATTAAAATATCACTTAAACAAATAATTGAAAACAGAAATGAAAATAATCAAATATTACTTAAACCATTTGCGAATAGAAAATCCATCAATAAGGAATGGCTTACAGCCTTTAGAGTCAAAGGGTCGAGGCTCAGGCCTAATCATTAAAACCAAAATACACAAACTATATCTATATATATATTAAACAGTATCAAAATATTTTACTAACAGGAGAAAAATCCTGTTCATATTTACAATCCCGGTTGTTTCACAGTCTTCCTTCACCAACCAAAATCTACTGTAAAAACTGAAATAAACTAGAAAAAGGTCGACAAGCCTCTTTGATTTCAGAGCTAGGCTCTTTTTAAAAATGAAAGCATTTACATTGTTCAGGCTGTAAGGCTAAAAACATCATTTAAAACCCATTTGCATCACGACTTCCAGAGCCTTTTTCACCCTGCACGAAATAGCCTTTAAGGGTTTCTAAAAAAATTGACAAGTAATAAACAAGATTTAAAACATAACTAATAGAGAACCGAGGCCATGCTTTACAACCACAGGAACCAACTTCCAACAACCACAACTACATGCGGGAAGAACCCTCGATGGAACAGGGGCTTACCAATTGGAAGCCCGTGAAAGGACTGAAGTGTGAGCTCATTTTCACCTATAATAGTGGAGCTGGAAGTAAGAACCTACAAATTCTGAACCAAATCTCCTTAATACTTGTTTGCATTAAAATTTATAAAAACCCTAGTAAGAAAACAAATTTTAAAACTGAGTTTAGAGTAAGTCTTTACCTGCAGTAAAATGAAGCCGAAGCTGAGGAGTAATGGCCACACCAGGCTGCATTCGACACCATGATGAAAGGGAAGAAGCTTTTAAGTCACCTCTTTGAAGGAAAAATCCAGAAACCAACTCATGTATACGAGGGCAGAAGCTATGGTGTTCAATGGCAGGTTAAAAACAATGCATCCCTTAAACCATAAAGAAAGGCCACTATCCACTCTTACTGTAACTCCATCCACCAGTAAAAGACCAAAACCATAAACAACCTCTCCCAGCAGCCACAATATTGCATTTGCAGGAGAAATGGCCAATGTTAAAGGTGGTTACAGGCCTCTCATGGCCGCAAGCTCACATCTCAGCTAGCAAGAAGGAGAACCTTCGATCTGCAATGCAAAGGAGTAGGTTTTGAAAGGTTTTAAGTCAACCAATGAGTGGATGTAACATATCCATGTGACCAACCAAATTATTATCCCAGTGTGGGTCAAATGCTTAAGTCAACGCTACACAACACAATTTACAAACTATCATTTCAATAACCATATGACCTATGATTGCTAATGATATGCAATATGCCAACAATATATATTACGCCTTCAAAATTAACAAAGTATAGGTTTAAACTATATAAGTTTTGCTTGCCATCATATGATTTCATCATAGTAGTTTGTTTGGTAGGTAATTCTACCTTAGGTTATAACTTAATAGAATTATTATAACTCAAAATACTATTGTTATAACATAAATACTATAGTTATAACTTGAATACTATTGTTACAACTTGGATACTATTTTATCCTAGAAGATCTTCATACTTGCAAACAAGTTGAATATGTATGGTGTAGTTTTAGAACTAGTAAAAGGAATTATGAGATGGTTATAACATAGCTTTTGACTATAGTAAAAAGAAAAGCCTTAAACTTCTCAAAACAAAACCTTTATGTTGTTTGTTGAGGGAGTCTTCAAGAAACCGAAGACTAAAATGTTGGAGAATCCTGATAAATTTCTATTAACTCATTGAAAAGTATAATTGAAGAAGATAGGTAACTGGATCATGCTTTAAGAGAAGGACATCTTTTGAGTATTGATGTGGGAATAAATGTGAGATCACTAAACAGTTCGAAGTGAACTTAAGCCCCAAAACCATGAGCTCTATTCTCTTTCTGGAAATTTATAATTAACCTTTGCTATAAACATAAGATGATAAACAACGTCTTAAGTTTTTAAACGATTGAAGGAACTCTTATTAGTACTTGTTCCAGCCAATTTAAAACCTTGTTTAGGTTTGATAAAATGTCATTATGGTGTTAGCTATAAATACAACTATGGATTCATAACAATGGAAAGGAATTGACTTTACCTTCTTCTAGACAAGAAGCTTATTTAACCTTCTCTTAAAATAGCATCTTAACATGCTAGGAAAGTAATTTTCTCGATGTAATTTAAAATAACATCTACTGGATCTTACGCTTACCTGCTAAACCTATAAGGAACCAATAGTCCAATTGAGTAGCAAAATGCTAAGTAAGCCCTGATCTTAAACAAGAATTCTTACCTACTTGACAAAAGTAAATCATGAGTATATCTAGTAGCAGCCAAATGCAAGTCCTTTTCTAACTCTAATAAAATTAAAGCTGTTAATTCATTAATAGTACTAACACAGGTGTTTAAGATTACATCTTTTAGTTTACAGATTCTTTTAATGAAACAATCCCATGATCTCTTATAAACTGTTCCATTTTTTGCAAACCATCCGCAGTTACTTAGCTGCGACTTTAGACATTTTATTTCACTTTAAAAATTTTAATTTTTTACAAAATTTTGGGTGATTACATGTGGTATTAGAGCACAAGGTTCAAACACTAGGTGTCAGTGAAGCTCAACTTGCTTTTATGGAACAGTAAATTTAAATAATTATGCTGATGTTGTTTTCTTTGAATGATACACACAGAGAAATTTGTTTCTGAGTTAATAATAGGTATGGAAAGATTGGAAGAATATACAGATGAGGAATCTCCTTACACTGAACGAGATAATATACAAAAAGAACCTATACAAGAAGACATAGCCAATAATTCTTCTGAACTACTACAAACAGTTAAAGAATTAAAATCAGAGATGGAATCAGTTAAGAAAGAAAATGATAGGATTCTGAGAGCTCAAGAAGAGTTGAATCAGATCTTAATAGAAAGATTTCATACTGAGGGTAAGGGTAAAAGAACTGAGTATGAATATATAGGTTATCAGCATAAGTATAAAAATACTAAACAAGTTAAAAATGAAAGTATCTCATCTTCCAAAGTATATGGTGATAAACACAACTCTCATTATACTAGTGACAGCAGTGAAGATAACCACCATAGTAGGAAAAGAAAATATAAACCTTGTGAAGAAATCTCTGGGGATTTCAAGAAGATCAAGCCGCCAAAATTTAATGGAGAAACTGAAAAGGGGGAAGAAGCAGAATCCTGGCTATCCAGGATGAAAAAGTACTTCCAAATTTATAACTATTCTAATCAACTGAAGGCTAGGATGGCTATTTATAATCTTATGGGAAAAGCTGATATATGGTGGCAGGACTTAAAAAGAGTGAAAGGTATAAGAGAGAAAAACATAAATTGGAGCACATTCAAGAAATACTTCAAAAAGAAATTTTTATCTGAACAGTACTATGAGGAAAGGGCTAAGGAATTCTATGAGTTAAAACTAGGTACAATGAATATGAAAGAACTGAATAGTAAATTTCTGTCTGCTCCGGTATGTGCCATACATTGTGGATGAGAAACCTAAGTTACAACAGTTTCTCAGTTGTTTAGCTTATCATATAAAGGACAGGATTGAGTATGACAATCCGAAAACTCTAGAAGAAGCCTTGAGAAAATCAAATTTATGTTATGAACAAAATCGTAAAAAGAAGAGTATGGCCAACTGGAAGGCCAAAAGGAATAATAACTTTGATAAAAAGAAGAAAGAGTTTGTACCTAATTGAAATTCTAAAAATAATAACACCAAAAATTTTCCTAATAAGAATTTCCATGGGAATAAAAGTAATTCATAGACCAATTAGAATAATCAAAAGAATAAAGAATCTGCTAACAACCACAGTAACTACACAAAGAACTTGGAACGAAAAGAACCCATAAAGTGTTGGGATTGCAATGGTTCACATTATGCATCATTTTGCCCCAGTCGAAAGAAGACTGTTAGCAACATCCACACAATACAAGAGGAGATGATTGTTCGTGATCTGGTGAGGACAACGCCTAGGATCAATGCAGCATTAGAGAATCAGCAAGCAGACTATCAAACTTCCATGGTGGAAGTGGAAGGTAAGATAAATCAAATACCTATATCTATTTTAATTGATCCAGGAGCTAGTTTAAGCTATATTTCTCCTAATTTGGTAGAAAAATGTAAACTTCCATCTGAAAAGTTTGCAAGTTATTGGTTAGTTCAGTTAGCTACTGGTGCAAAGAGAAAAGTAATTAGCTTTGTAATGAATTATGCAGTAACTATGGACCGGTTTGAAACTTTTGTTAAACTCAATGTATTACCTTTAGGTTCATATGATATATTAATAGAAATGGATTGGTTAGAGAAGCATAGGGTGGTCTTGAATTGCTTCGATAAAACCTTTACTTGCATAAATAACGATGGAAAGTTAATAAGTATAAAAGGAATCCCTAGAAAAATAACCAGAAGGAAGATCTTTGCTCTGCAGCTTAAGAGAGTTGTTAGGAAAGGTTGTAAGGCTTATGTAGTAACAGTAATCAATGAAGAAAACATGAACAACATAGATAAATTAAAATTGGAAGATATATCGGTTCTAAAGGAATATTCATATGTATTTTTGGAAGAAATTTTGGGACTTCCTCCAAAACGAGAATTAGATTTTACTATTGAGCTGGTACCTGGTGCAATGCCCAGCTCAAAAGCCCCTTATCGGATGAATATACTCGAACTAAATGAACTTAAGTCACGGTTAAAATAACTTATTTATAAGAATTATATTAGACCCAGTGTGTTTCCCTAGGGGGCACCTATTATCTTTGTTAAGAAGAACGATGGAAATCTATGACTATGCATAGATTATCGTCAATGAAATAAAATGACTATCAAGAATGAATACCCATTACCTCGCATAGATGATATGTTTGATCAACTACATGGATCCAAGGTGTTTTCAAAGATTGACTTACGGTCTAGATATCACCAGGTCCTAATTAAAGATGAAGACATCTTTAAAAAAACCTTTAGAACTCAATATGGACATTACAAATTTGTTGTTATGCCTTTCGGGATTACTAACGCTCCAACTATTTTTAT
This sequence comes from Pseudotsuga menziesii, assembly GCA_001517045.1. Taxonomy (NCBI): domain Eukaryota; kingdom Viridiplantae; phylum Streptophyta; class Pinopsida; order Pinales; family Pinaceae; genus Pseudotsuga; species Pseudotsuga menziesii. The sequence continues at coordinate 113,613 of LPNX011209496.1, read as the reverse complement.
GTGTCTAATGAATAATGTAATGCACAAATATATGGATAAATTTGTGGTCATATTTATTGACGACATATTAATTTATTCAAAATCTGAAGAAGAACATAAAGAACACTTAAAAATTGTCTTGCAAGAGTTCCGAGAGCATCAACTTTTTGCGAAATTTAGTAAATGTGACTTCTTTAAAGATAAAATCCAATACTTAGGTCATGTGGTGACTAAAGAAGGAATTTCGGTGGATCCCAAAAAGATAAAGGAAATCGAAGATTAGACAGTCCCAAAAGATGTAACTGACGTTCGATCATTCATGGGGATTACCGGTTATTACCGAAGGTTCATCGAAGGGTTTTCAAGAATTGCAAATCCGATAACCTCTTTGCAGAAAAAAGGGGAAGAAATTTGATTGGAATCAGAAGTGTGAAGACAATTTTAAAAAGTTAAAAACCTTATTAACCATCGCACCAATTTTAAGAATTGTTGACCCTAATAAATATTTTATAGTATGTACTGATGCATGCAATGACGGTTTAGGTGGAGTATTGAATTAGGAAGGACATGTCATTGCTTATGAGTCTAGGAAACTGAAGATTCATGAAAAAAATTATGCAACCTATGAATTAGAATTAGCTGTTGTCATACATGTTTTAAAGATGTGGCGACATCATTTAATTGGAAGGAAGTTTATCTTAATGACGGATAATAAAGGATTGAAATATCAGTTAGATCAACCTAACTTGAGTGCTAGGCAAGCTAGGTGGCTAGATTTTCTAAGTGAATGAAATTTTGAAATTCAACACATCAAAGGAAAGGAGAATAAGGTTGCTGATGCATTAAGTAGAAATGCAAAGCTGAATTTTATAGCAGCTATCAGCACTTATACAACAGAATTAGAAGAACAACTTGAATCTGGAATAGAACAAGACGAAAATTACCGAAAATTACAAGCAAAAGCAAAAGAGAATTTAATAGAAAGTCTAAGTATAAGGTACATCTTGAATGAAAAATGACTATTACTGTATAAAGATAGATTATATGTACCTAATGTACCTAAGATTAAGCTATTAATTTTAAACAAAATTCATAAAACTCCTTATTTAGGGCATCCAGGTTATCAGAAAACTATAACCATGCTAAGAAAAGATTATTTCTGGCCAAACATGAAAAATGAACTGGCAGAATATATTGCTAGATGCTTTGAATGTCAACAAGTAAAAACTAAACATCAGCATCCAGCTAGGCTACTTCAGCCATTGCCTATCCCTAGCTAGAAATGGGAGATAATAAGCCTTGATTTTGTTACTGGATTAATTAAGAATTAGAACTTAAATGACTCCATAATGGTAGTGGTTGACAAATTGAGTAAAGCAACCCATTTTATACCTGTAAAAACTACTTATAAAGCTGCAAATATTGTTGATATTTAAAAAAAAAAAAAATTCGGTTGCATGGAATACCGAAGGTGATAATTTCAGACCGAGACCCTAATTTTACAGGTAATTTTTGGAGATCCTTGTTTAAAGGATTAAATACCACATTAAATTTTAGTACCTATTTCCATCCTCAAACTGATGGACATACTAAAAGAGTAAATCAGGTACTGGAAGATCTACTTAGAATGTACATAAAGAAGCAGCGAGGTAAATGGGAATATTATTTACACCTGGTAGAATTTGCTTACAATAATCATTATCAAGCTTCAGCCAGGTATAGTCCTTTCGAAATTATGTATGGAAGGAAATGCAATACTCTTATTTCTTGGAGTAATCTAGTGGACAGGTTAGTATTAGGACCTGAATTATTGAAAGAAATGGAATTAATTGTAAAACAGGTACAAGGTAATCTAAACATTGCACAAGATCGACAAAAAAGTCAAGTAGACCTTAAATGTACTTGTTGAGGCCTAGAAATTCACAGGCAACAAAAGCGAGGGATTCTCCCCAGTCAACATTCCCAACTAGCCTATTGACTGTTTGGTGTAGGGAATCTGTCCAGTTTGCGGTCCGGCTACCGTAAGTCAAGTAACAAAAACAAAAGGTTTTACTGGTTGCGGCCCGATCCACCGTGTATTTTGTGTTTTTGACTTAATGTATGAGATGTAAGTTCCTAATTAACAATGCAGGATGATTAGGATGCCGGGAGCAGTCACAATGTGATGCACAGGTTCTTACCTCTCGTCTTAGGCTCACAAGCATCTAAATCACATATGCAGCAGTGAAAAATAAACTATCTACCTACCTATCTATCTATCTATCTATATATCTATCCATCTATCCTCGGGGAGCCAAATTGTAATTTATTTATGAGTAATGTGTATTGTTCACGTATTATAAACAGAAATTACAGATAGCCGATATTCCTACATACAACACATGAATGATTAAAGATATTTCAACAATCAGATAGCCAATTGCTTTACGAACATCATACATTACTCATGGTGGTAATTCCACATAATAAACCAGAAATCATTTAAACAAGAACATAGGTTCTGAGAGTTAGAACGATCTCACGGTTAATGGACAAAAGCTGAAAAAACAAAATAGTTCATCTTTCCGCCATCCACAGCATAACATTTGGAAATTCCACCCATCTTTCTCCAACAGGCAAACCATAGTTCTTTATTGCAAAGAGAAATAGTTCTTCTTACAATATCGCTTTCAAGTCCAACTGGGAAAAAGCCCCTATCTCTTCTAATATTTCTACATTTATACAAAGGGGTGAGACGGTTGGGCTGCCCAAAGTAACCTTTGGGCTTCCCAACTCTTCGTTTCCCAACGTTTCAATTTTCTCAAATTTTTATTTTTATTTTTTTTTACAAAAGTTACTAATTACAAAATGACCAATCCTTCACGAGGAGGGCCCCACTTGGATGTCTAGAAACTTCTTCCATGCTGCAGCTTCAGCGGCAATACCTTCAAAGGCACAAGGCTCCAAAAACTGAATGTTGATCTCAAACTTCTCAGCCTGGTTCTTTATGGCCTCAATCCTAGACGCACTCAATCGAAGCTGGTCCTCTAGAAGCTGCACACTGATAGTTGCATGATCAACTTCGCTCCTCAAGATCTGATCATCTAGGGCTTTGATATGTTGTACTTTAGCTTCCTCCTCCTAATATCTCTTCTGCAACAGCTCCATAAACGCGTTGTGGTCCGGGAAGGCATCAAGCCTCTGGTCAGCCTCTATTTGGCACCGGTTTTAGGTAATAAGGATCCTCTTGAAGAACTCTGCGCATGCTCCTTTTGTATTTTTAACAGCCTTTTTGAAATCCTCAGCGGTATTTATAGCAAATTCTAGTAAGTCATAATCCCGCTTGACGGCTCGTTGATCCTTCGATGGTAGTTCTGCTGGAGCTTCTTCATTGTTTTCCAGCCTTACTATTCTTGCAATCAGGACTTCAAGAACGTCCTGAGATCTATCCATAAAGTAAGAGGAGGTTTCCAGGATTTCCTCCAATCAGCTATCTACCTGTACCACCTTGCACCTCTCTTCTTCTATAGTAGTCTGTAGCTGCAGCATCTTGACCTTTTGGGCCAAGACATGTTCTTTGAACGGTTGGAGGTTGACCTGCTGCTCCTCTGCTTCCTCCAGAGCAGTTGTTAGAGAGGCAATCTATTCTTGATGTTCCTTTTCCCATTCTTGGGTGTGCAGCTCATTGGCATGCAAGATGATCTTTTGCTGCTCATCTAGCTCTTCTACATTTCCCAGCAGTCGATCTTTCTTCATCTTCAGATCTTGATATTATTTTTGCACTTTCTCTAGGCATTCTTGTGTTGTTTCTCTCACCTGTCTTTCTACTTGGAGGGCCTGCAATTCAGCCTTAGAAGCCTTCATCTCCCTCTGCATCTTCATACTTCCGCTTCATCCTATTGCCTTCCTCTCTCTCTTTACTCAATGTATCTTTCAACTGAGAGGAGGACTTCTTAGACTGCTCCAAGTCAGTCATTACCTTGTCCATGTTATCCTTTGAGGCATGGATTAGTGTAGCTCCGGCTCTCAAGGTGAATCTTGGGTCCCTGTCTGTGCCCAACACGACGGGTGTATCTGTGATCATTTTTCCAGGAAGACCTCTTGTCTACACTTTCCTCTCTGTCCTCTTGACTATCCTTTTTGTTGCTCTATCATAGAAAATAGTGTTGAAATCAGGGATTTCTTCTCCCTTTTTCTGAAAAAAGGAACTAGCTTCAATGTGGGGACCATGGGTGTGCTAAAGGTGGGTACTTGTGGGTCCTGAACCTCCAGGTTTTCCACATACTGGGTCTTCCCTCCAGCTATGTCAGAAGCTGACTGTTCTGTCTCAGTCTGTGTCAGCTTCAGCCTCTCTGCTTCCTACTTTTTTAGCTCCTCATCGAACTTAGCTTTCTTTTCTTATCCTTCTTTTCTCATGTCTTCTTCTGCTTTTTTAGCTGCTTCCTTAGCAGCTTTTCTTTTCTCTTCTTCTTCTTCGTGCAGCCACCCTGCAGCTTCCTGTGCCAGCCTTCGGGCTTCCTCGTTTCTTCTTTTGGCTTCCTCTTCAGCTTTTGCTGGTTCATCTCCCTTTCCACCTTTGGTGATTATCTTTTTCTTGAATCTCCTTCTCAATGCTGTCATGTTCAAGGCACTTCTGAAGACCGATTCTTCTTTGTCCCAATGATGGGTGTACTCAAACTAGACATTGTTTTCTTTGCAGTGATCTGCCACTTTACCGCGGGAATCGTTTATGTGGTAGGGCATCTCACCAAAATGAAATCTCTCCAGCTCTTCTACAAATTCATCCGCCTTCTTCACCCTCGTGAATCTGTAGCTTCCTAGCTTGAAGGGAAAAGGAGGGTAGGCAGTCTTCTTATGCTCGAACAAGAAACTCTCTGTGCCATCCAAGAAGACTTTCCTAACTGCCTCCTTGTGGATGATGTAATCAGTGGCGTATTTGGGCAACAGGGAAGGGGCTCTTGAACCTCCAAACATCCTGAAGTATAGGCCATCTTTAGTCAAATAATAATCAGCATACTCCTCCATAACCTGCAAGGCCTCTTCTAACATGTAGTCACACTCCTTCAGGAAAATGAGTGTGTATAAGGGCATGATGAAGTGTTCACATACCTCACGATAATGGCTGTGATATTTGTGTGCCCATAGTGGTTTATAGGCAAAATAAACAGGCATTCTTTCCCTGTCCCAGATGCACCTGAGGCCAAGGAAATGATGATTGCATAATATATAGTCTACCAGTATGGAAATCATATAGAATTCCGATCTCTTTTGGTGTACTCCTCCCAAAGCCGAGGTCAAGCAAGATGAAAGACTATTCGATACAATGCTGGCCCAGTTGAAAATTGTCCCCTGGGTTGCAACATAAAAGATGATTGGGATCCATTCTAACTTGAAGAACCTACCATGCGCTTTTCCAAAAATATTGTTCAGCATTAAAGCTATGAACCTATAGGGAGCCCTTAAGCTTGCTGTATCGTAATCACCTGTCGGTCTGTATCTGTAATGTTTTCCCTACAACAACATCTTTTTAAGAGTCTCTACTAGGTCCATTCTAATGTTGTTCAGCCAATCATCAGATAACAAGACTTGGGCTTTTGGTAGGTGGTAGGCCAGAGCTACATATCCAGGGCTATAGGAAGCATAGCCCTGTCTTTCAACATTCTCCAGAATCATTGTTGTGACATCTGCCCAAGGTAGAATCCAACCAATTACTTCAGAGCATGGGAACAACTCTGGTCTGGTGGCGATCTTCATCAGTGAATATCTTTCTATGTTGGCATATATGGACTCTTCTTCCAGTCCCATGTCCGGAACCTCTCTGCATGTGATCAGTCTATATATTCCCCCCCATTGGTATTCAGGTTCGACACCAGAAATACACTTAGTGTCTTCGTATATATATTCGGTTTTGGTGACCGTTTCTACTTCGGGCTCTTCCTCAACCACAGGTGCCTTCTTCTTTTGCCTCTTTGACATTGTGAATTCTTCTTGCCATAACATTGTAACATTAATCCCTTTTGGCTGAGGGACAAACTTGTACACATCAATGTGCAGCATGTGATTTCTTCTATGTTTAACATGATAGCAATCAGTCAATGAAGCAAATATGTGTGTACCTAGGCCGAAATGGCCTAACTAACAGAGCTATTGAAACATAATGCGCATTATTCAATGACTTTGTCTATATCTAGCATGATGAAAAACAATATAATCGAGCGGAAAACATCTACATTAACATGACTAAAACTTCCGCTCTCTGTGGGTGCCATTATCAAATCACTGTGCAGGAAAACATAAGCACTATGCAAGTTTCTATGGTGCGCTTGATCAAAGAAAACCGCCTGTGCAAAACTACGGTTAATAACTATGTGTCACGGTACACCCTCTTCCCCGGACCAGGTTCGAAACTTAGCACGAATTTGGTTGCGCGGGACCGTGTAGGCAAGACGGCTGTGGTTTAAAGATATGGGTAGCACCAAGCAGGACAAACAGCCCAAACCCCATAGAGAAAAGTGGCAGAAACCTACTCCTACCCACCATCATTACGTAGGGTGGTTTGGCACAGACAGCGTAACGGCCGTCTGCGCCAAACCCCTTCATTCTCTATACGCAGGGTTGCAAAACAAACGGCGGTGGGGAAAAACTACTATGCGGGTCAAAATGCCCCTCTCCACGGACAACAATGCCACTAAGAACCCAATATATACATGCAATTATGGGGAAAGAAACAACCGCAACACCTAACTGTGGAAAACAGAACCACCAAACGCTCAACGGAATGGGGAAAGGCAATAGAAACCTACCTGGCACTGATGTGTAACCGGCGTGTATTGCGGGATGAAGATGGTCAAGCTTCCACAGCTGCCACCTAGACGCGGGTACCGACAATAGGGTCCGAACAAGCTAGAGCGGTCGACAGCACGATAGCGACAGAGCACGACAGTTGAAAAATAACAATAGAATAATCCAACGTGCCCCCCGACCTCATATATATACATATGGTCAAACTCTCACGGAGGGTAACATATCAGATGGCGGACCACTTTGGATCGGAAGCCGAAAGAAAACTTCCTTCCGCAACGGCAGACGGTCAAAGCGCTAAGCCATCCGCAGTGGGTAAAGTCTGAATCGGAAGCAAAACGACTACACATCGGAAGGGCTAGTGCTTTTGTTATCCGCAACGGCAGAACCCTAAAGCGTACCACCATTCACAATGTCGGGACTTAAGTCAGAAGAAACAACACTAAAGGCTCGGAGAGTTTAGGGCTTTGGAAGCCGCAACGGCGGAGCCACAAAAGATGCGGCCTTCCACAACGACAGGATTCAAATGACTTAGACATCCGAAACTATAAAAGTGGGAGAAAACCAAACATGATTGGGAGAGATTGTGATTTGTCGTCCGCAACAGCGGAAGGAGAAGGATTCCCGCAGCCGCAAGGGTGGAAGCTCGCGACTTACGGAATCGATGGAAATGACAAACGGTCTGAAACGTCAAAGCAATGATCGGAAGAGGAAGCAATTTTCCTTCTGCAACGGTGGAGAAAGAAATGATAAAAAGTTTCGATGCTGAAACACAAAAGAAGCCGCGGTAAAAACAAACAAATCAGAAAAGAAGTCGAAGTCAATACCGATTATCCATCTGCAACGGTGGGAGGAACAACAAACACCTTCCGATACAGCCATGATGAAAACACAATTAAAAGGAAAATGATGAAGTTTGATCAATCATCGAAATTTTTTTAAGCATTAGGAAAATTGAAAACTAGCGGTAGATCAACCCAAGCATAAGAAAAATCTTTCTGAAAATTTCTCAGACCAAATCAAAGAAGAAAATAAAACTAATCCAAGCAAAAGGAGGGTCCTAAATTTTTTGGAATTTTGGGAAATTGTTGGAGCTGCAACAATTTGCGACTACCTGGTGAACCCCATATTTCTGAATTAACTCCTTCCTAGTGCAAGACTGTCTGAATAAAGTTGAAATCTTCTAGATTCTTGTATCCCTAGGCTGGCCAACCTATTCATTTAAATCATTGAGAAGCATTCCATTCTTTGGGAAATGGTAACATCAGAAATATTGCTCGTCTGAATAACTCTTTTGAGGCCTAATAAATGAGGTTTACTTTACCCGTCTTTAGGTAGTTTCCGGCTGGAACACCACAGGATTGTAACAGATAGTAAACAGCATTATCCTTTTGTTCCTCATTCCCATGCCAATTGCACTTTTTTTCCAGTCGAGCTTTAGTTCTTGTCAGTCCTCCATTTGCCTTTCTTTCTGAATTTTATTCAGTCTCCTCTATCCATAGTGTCCTTTTGTGTGAGAGAAAGAATTGGATTTTCAACTCACGGACGGAGAGGAACTTTGGCAATTTTGAGATTCATGCTTTTCAAGCTTTTCTTTTCAAGCTTTGCTTTGATATGTATTGTTTTTTTTTAAGGAGTTTTGAATCTTGATAGCTTTTAGCATTTCTGAAATCATGGCATGGGATCATTTATATATGATATACCGTTTACCATGCTTCCTTTCCGTGGGTCTTTTGCTGTCACCCCCTTGGACTTTTAAGATGTGAGATAGATGGAGCCTCGAAATAGTATTCCAGACCTGTTTTCATTTCTGATTTATTTACAGGGGTTAAGCAAGACTTCAATGAATGCATGACCAGTTAGGAACACTGCTACTAGAAGACATTCTATGTTTTAAATCACAGTATTTTGCTCAAGATTTCAATTAATTAAGAACCCTGATGTTTCCAATGCAACCAAAAGTTTGCCTCTTTATTCAAAACCAACAGAGCTACTAACAAAGCAGTGAGAATAAAAGCAAACAACATCAAATTAAATAAACAAAAGAAAACAGCCTCAAAGCATCAAAAAAAAAACAAACAATTTATTTATGTACAAAGCAAAAGAAAGAAAAACTCTGCCCACTCCTGAAAATCTTTAAATCTAGAGAGTTAAGGGGTGGGATGGATTATAGACAAAGGATATCTAACCATGGTCTAGCTGTGCTATTTTTGAAATTGGACACATTTTTACTATCCTATAGTCATCCCTTACAGCCTGAGGAAGTTGAAGGAGCTCAGGCTGAGTGTCAATCATAGAACTTTCCTCTCTTGAGGTATGACGTCTTAGCTTAAGATCAGTCAGACAATTTCCCAGGACAAAATCAGTAGATTCATTTCCCTCTCCTAGCCCAGTAACATTGTGCTTCATGTAGGGCTCTCTTAAAATCTTAATCAGGTTAGGGCTCCCCTTCTGAGGCAGCCACAAGTGTGACTAGTCGGAAGCAAAGTACCCATCTAGTTGTGCTGACCAATCTCGATTCAAGATCAATGCATAGCCATCAAGTATGTCTGCTACTACAATATCAAGGTATTGACATATCTTCTTATTCGCAGAAATCAAAACATTCTTCATCTCCCCCATTACCTTGACACTAGTCTTGTCTAGTTGAGTGATGTCCCAATCAGTAGGTTTTGGTTGCCCATTAAGTTTTTTGCAGATCGCAAGAGGCATAACATTCACCGATGATCCAGAGTCCACCAGACAATTATGCACCTTATGGCTCAAAATTTCCAGAGTTAAAAGGAAAGGTGGGGTACTGGTTTTCCATTCCCTAGTTGATTCGACCTTTTCTTTTACAGTTTGGTTTTTGGTGGGTAACTCCTCTTTAACTTCCTTAACTTTTTCAGTGCTTTCTTCCTCAACATCTTCCACATGTTTGACAGTCTCATTGCTCGGCTCTGCCTCCTGGTTGAGTGTCAAAACCCCAAAATTTCAAAAAAAATTAAATTTTTTAAAATAGCATATAATCTTGTTAAATGTCGTCATTAACTGTTTGATTAGTTTATGTTACTAGAATTGTAGATGAATGATCTTTACTTGTGCTTAACTTATAATATGATTTTTCTTGTCAGTTACTGATTGTTTTCTGTTTGCAATCGCAAGGGGAAATGCTATGACATACTGGGCTTACTTAGCTTCCGAGCTAATGCATCAATTTTTCTTTCTCTTACAGATAAACAGGTAAAGTTCGGGTCGCTGCTAACATATCTTTTAAAGTATTAGATAACAATTTTCTATACCATTTCATTCAGTAAAAGTATATATATACATGCTAACCAGTTTATCAAGCTTTTACAGGTAAAGCTTTTCCTAGAATTCTCCTTAAGATCTTACTGATAGAAAGTTAGAATTACCAGAATAAAATAGCTATTTTCCTTTATAGATACAGAATTTAGTATCCCTATGAAGTACTAGATCATTATTGAGTTTACTGTAATGCAATCATAATATATCTTATCTAGCACAGTAATTAATACTGGGTTACCATGTTCATACCTAATTTACTTATCTGTTGTTACTGCATCATGCCAAGTTAAAATATGTTTACCAATGTAAAGGATCTGGGGTTAATAATATTGATCTATATACTTTTCTTACTTCCAGAAATTACAATATTTACTATCTGATACATGTCTTTTCTTAACATGTAAAGATTTACATTGATTGGAAAACTATTTCTATTTCCAAGATGACAATTGAATATCATCTAAAGCACCTTTAGACTTAGTCCTAGATTTATCATGATCAACTTATTATGAGTTTCTAGTTTTAAACTATCATCAAGAATGGTGATAACCTTTCACATAAACTGCTAGTCATTCATTTACTTATCAACCTTGTAACCCTTTGTGCTTGAAGGATGAAAAGGGCCTAAATGCTACCATAAAGAATCTAAGACAATTTAAGAGATTGAATATATATAGCAATGACGAATCCAAACAAACTGGAGTAATATCAATCCAAATTAGTGGATTATAAAGATGGGTTACTATAAGTTAAAGTCCTAGTATGACTAGTCTTTTACCAATTATGCAAAGCTAAAAACAATAGGCATTATAGTTGTAGCCTTGTAACATCTATACTTAACATTGCTCTATTATTTATAGACTTAAAGAAATGATAGAGATATTGTCTTCTCTTGAGACTAGGGTCGTTGGTAATATGGTTGTAAGTTTTATGAACCATTATAACTCAACATTATACTCCTATTCTTTTAACTTTTATATTTAAAAATCAAGTCCTCCATGTCTATATACCTTAAGACTTAATCTTGAACCATTACCATAATGTGAAGTTCAATATTTACAATGTAAAGATTAATATCAATATAGCATAGTCTTATTGTTTATCTTGCATAATTTAATATTTGTAAAGCATAGTATTAATATGCAATGCTCTAATATTGAAGATGTGAATTTTAATGCAGGTAAAAACATAGGGTAGTGACCATATGGAAAAGTCCATGCATTGAAATGTTTGGAAGACAAATGACTGGCAATTTTTGTCGTAAAACATTAGACGTCAACCCACTCGCATGCAATATATTATAGTACTGACGTGGTCGCTCCTCGGCCATACACTGGTGGTTTAAATCGTTGACTCAACCCTAAAAATCATCATTTTCTCCCTCGCCTTCGGGCTTGTTTGCTCTGCAAAACCCTCCTGGTTCGTTTCTACTGTTTCTTGCTTGATAACAGCTTGAATGCTGCTCCAATCCTTTGAGCTCCTTTACTGCTCTGTGTAGAAGTCTGTAGCTTGATGTTGGCAACCAAATGGTCGTTCAAGAACCTAGGGTTTTTCCCTTGGGCTCCATTGTTGACTCTGTCACGGCGTGTGTGAGACCTTCGGCTTTATACTGTCAATGTTTCCATTTGGGAAGATATCCTTTGTTTTCACCAGCTCGTTCTTCACAGAGATAAAGGAAGGGTTATGCTTCCTCGTCTCTTGGTTATTAGACTGTTTTTCGGTGGCTGCACTTCTTCAATCTCGCTGGTGAGTTACAGCTCAGTTCCTACTCTTTCTATTTTGTGAATACAGCTTAACTACAAAATGATAGGGTTTTTAACTATTAAACTGCTCCTTCTTTTGCAGGTTCGATCTCCTCATTGTAGAGTGGAAAACACAAGGTTTTGGATAAAATCTTCTCCCCAGTAAGCCTAGTCTCAACCATGGCGTTCCTCCCTGCTGGTTTTTAGGGCTGTTAGTGAATGGATGCAACTCCGATGGTTACTTTGGTTCCATTCTATCATATCTAGCTGTAGGTTAAAAATAGTTCTTAGCAGGTTTAACCCCTGCGATATACATAGGTGTTACGGCTTCGGTCGATATTGTATATTTTTGCCTTTACTTTGTATTTAAGACTTTCTATTAAAGAAAAAATACTGTATAAGAACAAAAGAGAAGGTAACGGCTGTAAGCCTGCCTGTAAAATGAGGTTACGGCTTCAACATTTTGTTTCTCTTGCTGTGCTCTTAACTTGTTCAGGGTTTTCACCCGAGTTTTTGTAATACAACTTATTAAAAATGTTTCCTGCATCTTGAGTTTGTTTAATACATGCATTTTGTATCTATGCTCTGTACAGGAAAATAATAAGGATATAAGGGTTTATAAGAGCAGAAACTGTAGATTTAGAATGCAGCCGTGAATGGAAATGTTATTTTAATTCTTAATATTTGTTTTATTTGTATAAACCGAACTTATAAGGTCCAACCCTAATTTTTACAGTTGCGATTTAGTCAGTTGCTCAACCTGACATTTAAAAATTAACATTATAGACCCTGTGGTTGACTGTGAGCAACATAAATATAAAAGTTTTAAACCTTAATGGTTAGGCTCGTCATTCAAGCAATTTATGGTTCTGCATGACTGTGTTATAATACTATTAATGAATTCTTTTACAGTGTTACTGTATGTATTAACTTCTTAAATTATAAATGCAGATAGGGTTATACCCTTATACCAATATCGTATCTGTTATTTCTATTTTCTTGAATTATTGTAGGTTGTGTTATAACTCTGTAATTCATTTTAATGTAACAGAGTTCTATAAATAAAGTACCTTCCAGCTTATTGTTAAATAAATTTGTTATTAAGTTTTTCCATACAAGCTTTATACCCTGACTTCTACTTATTGGAAACTATAGATGCAAGTATAATATTTTCGAATTAGAAAGGCCTGTTGTATTCTTATTAGATATTACTATTGTCTTTAAATAATGTTTAATTACTTTATTATGCGCAGTGTAAGACTAGTTCATATATAAACTTTATTTATTTACACCCTGAGTATAAATGAACTAAGTTCTTAATTGTATAATAATATACTACTTGAATGTTAATTTTTTTTAATGTATTTAATGTAGATACATTATTGGTGATACAATAATAATATTACTTCTTCTCAAAGTTACTATGATTGTCATTTTAATGTTATTTACCCAATGTTTGGTTCGGGTTCTTTATTTAGTTATAATGCTTGAATATTTCTATATAATACTTATTTAGTATTAAAGTATATTTTTATATACATATCTATATAAATTCCTGTGAATATGATAGCATTATTTACCAAATTTGAAAATAGAATAACAGTTATGAAATAAGCTTAAACTTAGCCAAATAAAAGAGTATACAGTAATTAAATAATTGCATTCTTAACAATATTGCAGACTAATACCAATATGATTTAACTGTAATATCAAACAAATAAGTAACAGATAAGTAATTATATCCTACTGTCAGTATTGTTTTTTATTTTTTAACTCTAAAAGGTTAAATCATTTTAAACTAGAAGATAACAATCATAAACTTAAACTACAGAGATACTTAGCCTATCTTTTTATTATTACAGCTATTATTTACAGAAAACAAAATACAGTACTGGGAATAGTTTTTAAGACTGTAAGAAGATAACTTATGAATTTGTAAAAACACTTGTAGTAAATGCAAATAAAATAGGAAACTCAGTTCAGAAAAATACTACTTCTCAACACCGAGATATTGTGCTGGAGTACGGTCTGGTGATACCAGATGTGGAAAAACACAGTAACTATTAACAGATTTAACTACTGATATTCTGAGATACTAACTTTACTGAAACTAACTAACTACTCAGACATATAAATAAACATAACATACATCCATTCATACTCAGAAAACATAAAGAAATAAATGACAGAACCTGTTTAAGCTGTGGACAACAACAGCAATGGGAGGTTGTTCCTCCCTACCAACTCCTGGAGAGCGCTCAGAAAATGACTTCTCGGGACCCCCGATCTTGCTCTGGTCTCCCTGGATGGAACTAGGTGCAACAAAGTCAAATACCAGTCTCAAAGTTAGTATTAGCTCAGAACTATCAGTCAGTTTTCTCAGCTCAAAAAGCTGTAAAGAATTCAAGTTACTACAGCAATCCTCCTAAAACAACTTCTTTACTGTATTTCCCTCTTCCTCAATGAATTTCCTAAATAACATTCACCTGAATGAATTCTCTCTGGAAAAATAACTGAGCTGCCTCAGCTCTCTTCATTGAGTACTTTTAAAAGATTGCCTAGGTCTTCGTTGGGTTAACTATCATTTAATGAGCCACTTGCTCTGATTCCACTTTCTTGGGGAATCATTACCCCAAATATAGGGAAGTTGCCACCTGCAACTTAGGAAGTGTTTGAGGATGCTTCCACTTGTATTTTGCCTTTCCACCTAGTTCCATCCACCAGTTTGACCAGTAACCTCTTTTAACAGCTCTCCCATGCTGTTGTCTCCATAATTTATTTATTAATAATAAAATATTCTGAATTACACTCCATTATTGTTGACTCTGATGAGTCATCAATCCCTACTTAGGATTAACTTTAACATAATGTCTCAGAAATATAAATAAACAATTTACATAATTTTACAAAATTGGGGTATGTGACATTGAGGGTAGTGGCTTCAGGTGTTTTGTCTTCAACATTCACTTCTACCTGTCTCTTGACATTCTCCTACAATTTTTTAATCTTCAAAATTATTGCATTGTCCTTAATTGTTAGGTTCTTATCTTTTGTTGTTGTAGGTGTATATTGAGACTTGAGAGCATTTTATTCTGTGTTGAACAGTGAAACACCATTCCATAAGAACATGGTATCATCATCTTGTTTCTCTATGGTCTGTTTTTTTCCTCCTTCTTCACCACTGTCTTCAGTCAATTTGGAGTTCAGCAACTTATTCATCACCAATGACATTGAATTCAACCATTAAGGGAACTTCTTTTCAGAGTGAGGTTGCTGGTGAAAAGTACAGAAATTATCCCCCCCTATTTCTGTTATGTTCATTGATGCTAAATTTGGTGGAGGGACTTGCCATTGGTTGTTATCCTCCCTTTTTTGGTAGTGGGGTATATAAGATTTCTGAACTTCCTTTTCTCTCTCCAGATCTATTATTCGGTTAGATAGCTTCTGAAGCATTGTCATCATTCCCTGATAATCATGAGATTGTTCATCTTTAGGTTTAGACAGTAATAAGGCTCTTCTATTTGTAGTTTTCTCTCTAGGTAAATTAGGATAATCTTCTACACTTTCCCTTTCAGCCTCTACCCTTTCTGCCTCTTCATAAGTCTCTACCAATGTAGGTTTGGCTTTCATCTTGGCAAACATGGCCAGCTCAGGTCTTAGGGCTGAGGTATAATATTCAATTAAGACATTGTCTGAGGGTCTGTCGGCATCAGAAAATTTCTTTAGGTATATTGAAAATCTTTGAGTGAAACGATGTACCTTCTCATTCTTTTCTTTTCTTAACAAACCAAGACCTTTCATGAATGAGGCATGTGTTTTTTGGGCTGTGTATTTACTTCTAAAAACCCTTTCGAAGGTGTCCCAATCAGGAATAGAGTTTGCAAGCAAGACGAAATACCAGGATGTTGCTGCTCCTTTTAGGGTGTGTGGGAACAGTCTACAGACCACATCTTCATACTCCCTAGCCCTTATCCCTTCTAATTCTAGATAAAAGCTTTGTAGGTGGTCATCTACAGCATTCCTTTGCTCGGGGTCAAACTTAGGCAACAACTTGTCAAAGGCTTGAGGTAGGTTATGCAAAGGAGGTGTGAGGTTCAAAGGTGATCTAGCTCTCCATGCCGGCAAAGGGTTGGGCTGATTTACATTTATGCCAGCCATAGGCACAAGTATAAGAACAAGAGTCTGAGCAAAAAACAATGTAGGATGAAATCAGGTTTACCTGCTTCAATGGTAGAGCAAACTGGTAAGTCCACTTTGATCAGGTTGAAAGCTCCCAGATATCTGCTGGTAGGGTAATCTCA
Organism: Pseudotsuga menziesii; assembly: GCA_001517045.1. Lineage (NCBI taxonomy): Eukaryota > Viridiplantae > Streptophyta > Pinopsida > Pinales > Pinaceae > Pseudotsuga > Pseudotsuga menziesii. The sequence goes on along the minus strand of LPNX011209496.1, from coordinate 97,523 downwards.
GGAAATTAAGTTTCCACAGCCAGCCATGCACTGGCGGCCCTCCTTCTAGCACCAAAACTGTTGAGGCTTGGCAATTTGTAGGCAACAACAGCAAGGGATTCTCCCCAATCAATGTTCCCAACTAGCCCGTTGACTGTTTGGTGTAGGGAATCCATCCGGTTTGTGGTCCGACTACCGTAGGTCAAGTAACAAAAACAAAAGGTTTTACCGGTTGCGGCCCGGTCCACCGTGTATTTTGTGTTTTGGACTTAATGTATGAGATGCAAGTTCCTAATTAACAATGCATGATGATTAGGATGCCGGGGGCAGTCACAATGTGATGTGCAGGTTCTTACCTCTCGTCTTAGGCTCGCAAGCATCTAAATCACATATGCAGCAGTGAAAAATAAACTAACTATCTACCTATCTATCTATCTATCCATCTATCCTCTGGGAGCCAAATTGTAATTTATTTATGAGTAATGTGTATTGTTCATGTATTATAAACAGAAATTACAAATAGCCGATATTCCTACATACAACACATGAATGATTAAAGATATTTCAACAATCAGATAGCCAATTGCTTTACGAACAACATACATTACTCATGGTGTTAATTGCACAAAATAAACCAGAAATCATTTAAATAAGAACATAGGTTCTGAGAGTTAGAACGATCTCATGGTTAATGGACAAAAGCTGAAAAAACAAAATAGTTCATCTTTCCACCATCCACAGCATAACATTTCGAAATTCCACCCATCTTTCTCCAACAGGAAAACCATAGTTCTTTATTACAAAGAGAAATAGTTCTTCTTACAATATCACTTCCAAGTCCAACTGGGAAAAAGCCCCTATCTCTTCTAAGCTTTCTACATTTATACAAAGGGGTGAGACGATTGGGTTGCCCAAAGTAACCTTTGGGCTTCCCAACTCTTCGTTTCCCAACGTTTTACTTTTCTCAAATGTTTTTTATTTTTTATTTTTTACAAAAGTTACTAATTACAAAATGACCAATCCTTCACGAGGAGGGTCCCACTTGGATGTATAGAAACTTCTTCCATGCCGTAGCTTCAGTGGCATTACCTTCAAAGGCACAAGGCTCCAAAAACTGAATGTTGATCTCAAACTTCTCAGCCTGGTTCTTCATGGATTCAACCCTAGCCGCACTCAATCGAAGCTGGTCCTCTAGAAGCTGCACACTAATAGCTTCCTGATAAACTTCGCTCCTCAAGATCTGATCATCCAGGGCTTTGATATGCTGTACTTTAGCTTCCTCTTCCTGATATCTCTTCTGTAACAGCTCCATAAACGCGTTGTGCTCCGGGAAGGCATCAAGCCTCTGGTCAGCCTCTATCTGGCACCGGTTGTAGGTAATAAGGAGCCTCCTAAAGAACTCTGCACATGCTCCTTTTGTCTTTTTAACGGCCTTTTTGAAATCCTCAGCGGTATTTATAGCAAATTCTAGTAAGTCATAATCCCGCTTGAGGGTCCGTTGATCCTTCGATGGTAGTTCTGCTGGACCTTCTTCATTGTTTTCCAGCCTTTCTATTCTTGCAGTCAGGACTTCAAGAACGTCCTGATATCTATCCACAAAGTAAGAGGAGGTTTCCAGGATTTCCTCCAATCGGCTATCTACCTGTAGCACCTTGCGCCTCTCTTCTTCTATAGCAGTCTATAGCTGCAGCATCTTGACCTTTTGGGCCAAGACATGTTCTTTGAACAGTTGGAGGTTGACCTGCCACTCCTTTGATTCCTCCAGAGCAGTTGTTAGAGAGGCAATATTTTCTTGATGTTCCTTTTCCCGTTCTTGGGTGTGCAGCTCATTGGCTTGCAAGATGATCTTTTGCTGCTCTTCTAGCTCTTCTACCTTTCCCAGCAGCCGATCTTTCTCCATCTTCAGCTTTTGATATTCTTTTTGCACTTTCTCCAGGCATTCTTGTGTTGTTTCTCTCACCTTTCTTTCTACTTGGAGGGCCTGCAATTCAGCCTTAGAAGCCTCCATATCCCTCTGCATGTCTTCATACTTCCACTTCAGCCTATTGCCTTCCTCTCTCTCTTTCCTCAATGTATCTTTCAACTGAGAGGAGGACTTCTTGGACTGCTCCAAGTCAGTCATTACCTTGTCCATGTTATCCTCTGATGCGTGGATTAGTGCAGCTCCAGTTCTCAGGGTGAATCTTGGGTCCCTGTCTATGCCCAACACCACAGGTGTATCTGTGATCATTTTTCTAGGCAAACGTCCTGTCTCCACTTTCCTCTCTGTCGTCTTGACTATCCTTTTTGTTGCTCTATCATAGAAAATAGTGTTGAAATCAGGGATTTCTTCTCCCTTTTTCTGAACAAAAGGAACTAGCTTCAATGTGGGGACCATGGGTGTGCTAGCGGTGGGTACTTGTGGGTCCTAAACCTCTGGGTTTTCCGCATCCTGGGTCTTCCCTCCAGCTATGTCAGAAGCTGACTGTTCTGTATCAGTCTGTGTCAGCTTCAGCCTCTGTGCTTCCTGCTTTTTTAGCTCTTCATCGAGCTTAGATTTCTTTTCTTCTTCTTCTTTTCTCATGTCTTCTTCTGCTTTTTTAGCTGCTTCCTGAGCAGCTTTTCTTTTCTCTTCTACTTCTTCGTGCAACCACCCTGCAGCTTCCTATGCCAGCCTTTGGGATTCCTCGTTTCTTCTTTTGGCTTCCTCTTCATCTTTTGCTTGTTCATCTCCCTTTCCACCTTTGGTGATTATCTTTTTCTTGAATCTCCTTCTCAATGCTTTCATGTTCAAGGTGCTTCTGAAGACCGATTCTTCTCTGTCCCAATTATGGGTGTACTCAAAGTGGACATTGTTTTCTTTGCAGCGTTCTGCCACTTTACCGTGGGAATCGTTTCTCTGGTAGGGCATCTCGCCAAAATGAAATATCTCCAGCTCTTCTACAAATTCATCCGTCTTCTTCACCCTGGCGAATCTGTAGCTTCCTAGATTGAAGGGCAAAGGAGGGTAGGCTGTCTTCTTATGCTCGAGCAAGAAACTCCCTATGCCATCCAAGAAGACTTGCCTGACNCTCCTCCATAACCTGCAAGGCCTCTTCTAACATGTAGTCACACTCCTTCAGGAAAATGAGTGTGTATAAGGGCATGATGAAGTGTTCACATACCTCACGAGAATGGCTGTGATATTTGAGTGCCCATAGTGGTTTATAGGCAAAATAAACAGGCATTCTTTCCCTGTCCCAGATGCACCTGAGGCCAAGGAAAGGATGATTGCACAATATAGAGTCTACCAGTATGGAAATCATATAGAATTCCGATCTCTTTTGGTGTACTCCTCCCAAAGCCAAGGCCAAGCAAGCTAAAAGACTATTTGATACAATGCTGGCCCAGTTGAAAATTGTCCCCTGGGTTGCAACATAAAAGATGATTGGGATCCATTCTAACTTGAAGAACCTACCATGTGCTCTTCCAAAAATCATGTTCAGCATTAAAGCTATGATCCTATAGGGAGCCCTTAAGCTTGCTATATCGTAATCACCTATCGGTCTGTATCTGTAATGTTTTCCCTACAACAACATCTTTTTAAGAGTCTCTACGAGGTCCATTCTAATGTTGTTCAGCCAATCATCAGATAAAAAGACTTGGGCTTCTGGCAGGTGGTAGGCCAGAGCTACATATCCAGGGCTATAGGTAGCATAGCCCTGTCTTTCAACATTCTCCAGAATCATTGTTGTGACATCTGCCTGAGGAAGAATCCAACCAATTACTTCAGAGCACGGGAACAACTCTGGTCTGGTGGCGATCTTCATCAGTGAAGATCTTTCTATGTTGGCACATATGGACTCTTGTTCCAGTCCCATGTCCAGAACCTCTCTGCGTGTGATCAGTCTATATATTTCCCCCCACTGGTATTCAGGTTCGACACCAGAAATACACTTAGTGTCTTCGTATATATATTCGGTTTTGGTGACCGTTTCTACTTTGGGCTCTTCCTCGACCACAGGTGCCTTCTTCTTTTGCCTCTTTGACATTGTGAATTCTTCCTGCCATAACATTGTAACATTAAGCCCTTTTGGCTAAGGGACAAACTTGTACACATCAATGTGCAGCATGTCATTTCTTCTATGTTTAACATGATAGCAATCAATCAATGAAGCAAATATGTGTGTACCTAGGCCGAAATGGCCTAACTAATAGAGCTATTGAAACATAATGCACATTATTCAATGACTTTGTCTATATCTAGCATGATGAAAAACAATATAATCGAGCGAAAAACATCTACATTAACATGACTAAAACTTCCGCTCTCTACGAGTGCCATTATCAAATCACTGTGCGGGAAAACAGAAGCACTATGCGAGTTTCTATGGTGTGCTTGATCAAAGAAAACTGCCTGTGCAAAACTACGGTCAATAACTATGTGTCGCGGTACACCCTCTTCCCCGACCCTAGTTTGAAGTTTAGCATGAATTTGGTTGCGCGGGACCGCGTAGGCAAGACGCCTGTGGTTTAAAGATACGGGTAGCACCAACCGGGACAAACAACGCAAAACCCATAGAGAAAAGTGGCAGAAACCTACTCCTACCCACCATCATTACACAGGGTTGTTTGGCGCAGACAACGTAACGTTCGTCTGCGCCAAACCCCTTCATTCTCTATACGCAGGGTTGCAAAACAAATGGTGATGGGGAAAAACTACTATGCCGGTAAAAATTCCCCTCTCCACAGACAACAATGCAACCAAGAACCCAATATATATATGCAATTATGGGGAAAGAAATAGCCGCAACACCTAACCGTGGAAAACAGAACTACCAAACGCTCAATGGAACGGGGAAAGGCAATAGAAACCTACCTGCCACTGATGTGTAACTGGCGTGTATGGTGGGACGAAGACGGTCAGGCTTCCACAGCTTCCACTTGGACGTGGGTACCGGCAATAGGGTCTGAACAAGCTAGAGCGGTCGACAGCATGATAGCGACAGAGCACATTAGTTGAAGAATAACAATAGAATAATCCAACGTGCCCCCCGACCTCATATATATACATATGGTCAAACTCTCGCGGCGGGTAACATATCGGATAGCGGACCACTTTTGTATCGGAAGTCGAAAGCAAACTTCCTTCCACAACGGCAGACGGCCAAAGCGCTAAGCCATCCGTAGTGGGTAAAGTCTGAATCGGAAGCAAAACGACTACACATCGGAAGGGCTAGTGCTTCTATTATCCACAACAGCGAAACCGTAAAGCGTACCACCGTTCGCAACGTCGGGACTTAAGTCGGAAGCAACAACACTAAAGGCTCAGAGAGTTTAGGGCTTTGGCAGCCGCAACGGCAGAGCCACAAAAGATGAGGCCTTCTGCAATGGTAGGATTCAAACGACTTAGACATCCGAAACTATAAAAGTCGGAGCAAAACCAAATAGTGATGAGGAGAGATTGTGATTTGCCGTCCGCAACAGCAGAAGGAGAAGGCTTCCCGCAGCTGCAAGGGTGGAAGCTCGTGACTTACGGAATCGATGGAAATGACAAACGGTCTGAAACGTCAAAGCAATGATCGAAAGAGGAAGCAGTTTTCCTTCCGCAACGGTGGAGAAAGAAATGATAAAAAGTTCCGATACCGAAACACAAAAGCAGCCGGTAAAAACAAACAAATCGGAAAAGAAGTCGAAGTCAATACCAATTATCCATCCACAACGGCGGCAGGAACAACAAACACCTTCCGGTATAGCCATGTTGAAAACGCAATTAAAAGGCAAATGATGAAGTTTGATCAATCATCGAAATTTTTTTAAGCATTAGGAAAATTGAAAACCAGCGGTAGATCAACCCAAGCACAAGAAAAGTCTTTCTAAAAAGTTCTCGGACCAAATCAAAGAATAAAATCAAACTAATCCAAGAAAAAGGAGGGTCCTAAAATGTTTTGGAATTTTGAGAAATTGTTGCAGCTGCAACAGTACTCCAAAGGAGTTCCAGGTAGGTGAACATGTTTTCATTAAGGTGAGACCCAAAAAGAGTTCTCTAAGGTTGGGTAGCTGTGCCAAACTAGCACCTCGATATTGTGGTCCTTTTGAAATACTATCTAGGATCAGACAGGTAGCCTATAAGTTAGCTGTGACCACTAATTTTAAGAGTTCACAATGTTTTTCACATTTCTGTACTAAAAAATATGTACATGATGCTACTCATGTTATTAATTGGAATGATGTGTAGGTGGAACTCGAAGGAGATGTTATGGTGGAACCAGATTGTATCCTTGAATGGAGGGAGATGTTCTGGTGGAACCAGATTGTATCCTTGAATGGAGGGAGATCTCGCTTCAGAACTGCACCATTAGTCAAGTGAAGGTGCAATGGAAGCACCTTAGTCCAGAAGAAGCCACCTGGTAATTGGAAAGTCATATGTGAGATGCATATCAAATTCTATTTCAAGGGAACTGTGAGGATGAGGAATAAATAACATCGAGGACAATGTTATAATTTAAGGGGGTGTGTATGTCACATGCCCCAATTTGCAAAAACAATTTAATGTTATTTGATGAACATTGTGTTATATTTTATGCTAAGTTTGTAATTGATGACCCATTGGGTTCAAGAATAATTAATATAATTCAAAATATTTTATTTATAAATAAATAAATTATGAGACAACAACTTAGGGAAGTTGTTAAAAGAGTGTTTATTGGTTAATTGGTGGAGGAGACTAGGTGGAGAGTAAACTGACAAGTGGAAGCATCCGCAAACCAATTCAAACTGTTGTAGGTGGAAAATTCCCTATATTTGTGGTCATGATTCCCCAAGAAAGTGGAATCAGAGTAGATGGCTCATAAAATGAAAACTAACCCAGAAGAATTAGGAATCTCTATAAAATTTCCCATTGAAGACAACTGAGGATGCTCATTTCTAGAGGTGATCATTCAGGGTGAATGAATTTACTCAAGAGAAATTCAATAGAGGGGATTTCTGAAGTGAGTTTGAGGGGTGTGACTGTTGAGACTGAACTTGTTGCAGCTTTTAGGCTAAATTTCATACTGTTGTGAGCAGATTTTAATTACTGAGGTAGTTGTACCATTCAAGTGACAGAGGTCTTAAAGTTATATTCTCCACCCAGTTCTCTAGCAACAAGACCAGGAACAAGCTCAGGGGTCCTGATGAAGCGTTGTCTAAGCGCTCTCTAGGAGTTTGGTCGGGAGGAACACCCTCCTTAAGTTGTTGTCATCTTATCATTGATAGGTTCTATTTGTCTTTATGTTATTATATTTGTTTATTGTCTTCAGTAGAATGTTTATTAGTTTCTAACTACAGGAACGTTAGTATTTTAGGGTTTATGAAGAAAGGAGTAACTATGTAATGTTAGACTTGGTAAATTACAGATTATGTTAGAAATAGAAATGAATATGCAAAATGGGAAACATATAGAATTCAAATTTCCAAACTGTATTTTTCCACCCCTGACTCAAGCAGTACTCTAGTACAGTTGGGTGTTTAGGTGAATGAGATGATTCTTTTACTTGAATGAAAACTGTAACTATATTTTACTTTAGTTTGCTTATGATTTCTACTGTTAACAAGTAGTAAATCTTGTCTGCATTTATTTACTTCAGTTATAAACTATAAGATAGGTATGTAAAAGAATAGTAGTAATATTATTTATAGAATAATTCTAGTATTAGTATTCTTTATAAAATATAGAGATTACAGTTTAATAATTTAACATAAGTATAGTAAATAGGCTAACATCTAAGAACCAGGCAAAAAGAACTTGTAAAACATTTTTACAACATTGAATTCTAGACACTGTGTGTCTCTGTCTAAGACAGAAGAATTCTATTATAATTTATTAGAACCACATAAGTCTTTACAGTAATACACTACTTAAAATGTGAAATATAAATATTTCCTTTTCACTAGTATGTAGCATTAAAACCCTAACTCTTCTTAGCTGAGAATTAAAAACAAACTGTAAAAAACATTAAGGAAATTATTAAATAGACAAAGCTATTATCGAACTATTATCTATAAATAATGTTATTATTACACTGTAGGGTTTATATATTAATTAACGCTTTCAGCCAAAACAAAGTAAAATATTACTCTTAAAACACAGTAATTTTCCCCATAAACAGTGCATTGGAAATCATTATGAATATAGGGTAATAAATTAAAATATCACTTAAACAAATTATTGAAAACAAAAATTAAAATAATCAAATATTACTTAAACCATTTGCAAATACATAACCCATTAATAAGGAATGTATTACAGCCTTTAGAGTGAAAGGGTTGAGGCTCAGGCCTGATTATTAAAACCAAAATACACAAAATCTATATATATACTAAACAGTATCAAAATATTTTACTGACAAGAGAAAAATCTCGTTCATATTTACAATCCTGACTATTTCCCAGTCTTCCTTCACCAACCAAAATCTACTGTAAAAACTAAAATAAACTAGACAGAGGTCGACAAGCCTCTTTGAGTTCAGAGCTGGGCTCTTTTTAAAAATAAAAGAAATTACATTGTTCAGGCCGTAAGGCTAAAAACGTCATTTAAAACCCATTTGCATCACGACTTCCAGAGCCTTTTTCACCCTTCACGAAATACCCTTTAAGGGTTTCTAAAAACATTGACAAGTAATAAACAAGCTTTAAAACATAACTAACAGAGAACCAAGGTCATGCTTTACAACCACAGGAACCAACTTCCAACAACCACAACTACATGCAGGAAGAACCCTCGATGGAACCGGGGCTTACCAGTTGGAAGCCCATGAAAGGACTGAAGTGTGAGCTCGTTTTCACCTACAACAGTGGAGCTGGAAGCAAGAACCTCCAAATTCCAAAACAAATATCCTTTAATACTTGTTTCCATTAAAATTTATAAAAACCCTAGTAAGAAAACAAATTTTAAAACTGATTTTAGAGTAAGTCTTTGCCTGCAGTAAAATGAAGTCGAAGCTGAGGAGTAATGGCCACACCAGGTCGCATTCGACACCATGCCAAAAGGGAAGAAGATTTTAAGTCACCTCTGCAAAGGAAAAATCCAGAAACCAACTCAAGTATATGAGGGCATAAGCTATGGTGTTCAGTGGCAGTTTAAAAATAACGTATCCCTCAAACCATAAAGAAAGGCCACTATCCACTCTTACTGTAACTCCTTCCACCAGTAAAAGACCAAAAACATAAACAACCTCTCCCAGCAGTCACAATATAGCCTTTGCAGGTGAAATCCCAAATGTTAAAGGTGGTTACAGGCCTCTCATGGCTGCGAGCTCATAGCTCAGCTAGTAATAAGGAGAACCCTCAGTCTACAATGCAAAGGAGCAGGGTTTGAAAGGTTTTAAGTCAACCAATGAGTCGATGTAACCTATCTATGTGCCCAACCAAATAATTATCACAGTGTGGGTCGAAAACTTAAGTCAGCAATGCACAACACAATTTACAAACTCTCATTTCAATAACCATATGACCTATGATTGCTAATGATATGCAATATGCCAATGATATATATTATGCCTTGGAAATTAACAGAATATAGGTTTAAACTATATAAGTTTTGCTTTCCATGATACGATTTCATCATAGTAGTTTGTTTGGTAGGTAATTCTACCTTAGGTTATAACTTAATACAATTGTTATAACTCAAAATATTATTGTTATAACATAAATACTATAGTTATAACTTGAATACTATTGTTACAACTTGGATACTATTTTATCCTAGAAGATCTTCATGCTTGCAAACAAGTCGAATATGTATGGTGTAGTTTTAGAACGAGTAAAAGGAATTATGAGATGGTTATAACATAGCTTTTGACTACAGTAAAAACAAAATCCTTAAACTTCTCAAAACAAAACCTTTATGTTGTTTGTTGAGAGTGTCTTCGAGAAACCGAAGGCTAAAATCTTGGAGAATCCTGATAAATTTGTATTAACTCATTGTTAAGTATAATTGAAAAACATAGGTAACTGGATCATGCTTTAAGAGAAGGACATCTTTTGAGTATTGACGTGGGAATAGATGTGAGATCACTAAACAGTTTGAACTAAACTTAAGCCCCAAAACCATGATCTCTATTCTCTTTCTGGAAATTTATAAATAATCTTTGTTGTAAACATAAGATGATAAACAACGTCTTAAGTTTTTAAACGATTGAAGGAACTTTGGTTAGTACTTGTTCCAGCCAATTTAAACCCTTGTTTAGGTTTGATAAAAATTCATATTGGTGTTAGCTATAAATACAACTATGGATTCATAACAGCGAAAAGGAATTGAATTTATCTTCTTGTAGACAAGCAACTTATTTAACCTTCTCTTAAACTAGCATCTTAACATGCTAGGAAAGTAATTTTTTCGACGTAATTTAGAATAACACCTACTGGATCTTATGCTTTCCTGCTAAACCTGTAAGGAACCAGCAATCCAATTGAGTTAGAAGAACGCTAAGTAAGCCCCGATCTCAAACAAGAATTCTTACCTACTTGACAAAACTATATCATCAATATATCTAGCAGCAGCCAAATGGAAGTCATTTTCTAACTCTGATAAAATTAAAGCTGTTAAGTCATTAATAGTACTAACACAGGTGTTTAAGATTACATCCTTTAGTTTATATATTCTTTTAATGAAACAATCCCATGATCTCTTATAAACTGTTCCATTTTCTGCTAACCGTTAGCAGTTACTTAGCTGTGACTTTAGACATTTTATGTCACTTTAAAAATTTTAAATTTTTCCAAAAATTTTGGTTATTACAAGGGGGATCAACACAAGGGATTTTGCAGGTAATTATACATATTGAGTGAAATTATGTGTATTCTTTAATATCCCATGAATGAAGGCGCTATAACATGGTTTCATCGAATGAAGCCCCCATGGGAAAAATTTATCCCATGGGTGAAATTAAGGGAGATCGAAAAATTTAGTGGGAGAATTTTAATATGAAGAGTTATTTTTAAAGTTTAATACATTATTCCAATATTTATTAAACAAATAATAATTATAATACAAATAGCCCCCCCTATTAATGAGAGACAAAAAAATAATGATTTCTGGGGCTCCCAAAGTTACCTAAAATCCTCCCTTCACCGTTGATTTCCAGTAAAATTCATATTTAATCCTTCCTTTGCCCTCTTTTTTTAGTAATGGAAACTTTCAACACTTATTTAAACCTCCATATTTTTACCTTTGACCCAAAATTTTACCTTTGTTTGCCCTAAAACCCCCCAATTTTCTATAGATTTTTGTAACCTATTTTTATCTTTCTTTCTGCCATAAACCCCTCAATTTTCTATAAATTTTTATGACTTTTACATGTGTTCATTAGATCGACCACATGATCTTTTTGGCCAAAAGATAATATTCATCATCCCAAATGTATCATTCTTTCTTCTTTCTATTCACAAATTAGTCCTCACCGAGTGGTAAAGTAAAATCTACTTAATGTTTATGACACTTTTTTTTATGTAGTTTTAAATTGTTTTGTGTTATAGTTACATATTACTAGTTATGTAAGAGACAATAATGGCAGAAATATTAAAAATCTACTTATTGTCATGTTCCATACATATTTAGTTATGCTTTCCACGTAGTTAATTCTATTGACAAAATGGTATCTTCTAGTGGCAAAAATGTTAAACGTTTTTTCAATTTCACTGGCTAGTTGTAAGTAATTTGGTTGACTTTTGGATCTTTTGTTCACTTAATTTTATCACCTCATCTTCTCTGATTGGGATTAATAAGCTAATTTTTTTAATTAAAATCTGAATTATTCATGCTTTTGCATCCCATTGTTCTATATGTTATGGTAAGTTGAATAGATGGTTATGGGATTTGTATCCAATTTGATTTTGATAACTAGTTTAGTTTTGTCTAACAGGTTAAGATTTTGATTTTTTTTTCATTCTTTGATTTGTTGATTTCCTGAGGAGCAAGCCTAATATTTGTTTACCCTTTTTTGGTAATTCTCAAGACATTTTCTATTATAATATTAAAAAAAAGCTAATCATTTTTATTAATTTGAATAATATATACACATTCAAAAATTATAAGTTTTAACCCAACATAATAAAATCCATGGGCTTCCATCAATTTGTGAACTTCTTTCTTTCCGGCTAGTGACATCTAACGGTGCCATTGCAAACTTAGTTTTTTTAAAACATATTTGGAATATATGTGTACAAGTTCCATCTAATTTCTCTAAGGTGCCATGCACAATACAAAAACTACTTCAAGATATTATGAAGTACAATTTTACAGTAAAGAACTATCATGAAGATTGGATCGAAAATGGTTTTTTTATTAGTTTATTTTATCCTTTAATTTCTCAAGTTAGTTTTTAAAAATATATTTAGTATATATATACACAACAAAAACTGCCTTATTTTGTTATGTAGTATAATTTTACTGCAAAGAACTTCCATGAAAAATGGATGGACAATGGTTTGTTTAAATAATTTATGCAACCCTTGCATTATGTCATTATGTTATGCACTACAATTTTACGGTCACTGCCATAAAAAGTGGATGGAAAATGGCTATTTTACTAGTCTATGGAAACACTTAAATTTTCCAACTTGTTTTTCTCTAAAAAATTAGTATATATGCACAAAACAAAAACCATTTTACTCCATAGTGCAATTTTATGGTAAAGAATTGGCATTTTTATTAGTTTATGGCATCCTTAAATTTTCCAACTTAGTTTTTTTTAATATATACAAAAATCTTAAATATATATGCACAAAATAAACAATTTTATGGTAAGAAAATTGGATGGACAAAGGAGCTTACAACTATCTAAGCCAAGCCATTTATGCACACTAGTTTCATAGATAACACTTATTATTTTGAGTCTTATATCCAACTAAATTTTGATACGATATAATAGCAAGTGCAATTCATTTGTTTGTGGTGATTATCATTAAAATATATTTGATTGGTTATCATATATATATATATATATATATATTTTGATTTAATGTATGGTTATTATTTGTAGTGGTTATCATTAAAATATGTATGATTGGTTATTTTTTAAAAATTTATATTTAGTGTGAGATTATATATATAATGTGAGAGATTGGAGAATTTTGAATTTTGAGAGATTAAAAAGGTTGGAAAAGTATTTAAAAGGTAGTAAATGGGTAAAAAAGAGAGTTTTTAATAAGGGTTTAATATAGGCTTATTTTAGTACCAAAAAAAATTTGTTCAATGGTTACACATTTTTAGGTTAAAATATGTTTTGAGAGATTATAAATTATGCCTTTATTATGCATGTATGTGTGGGCTTAAGTCACTGTTTTAAAGATAGGTTTTATTGTGCCAATTTGGAGTGGGATAAATTGTAGTGACTTTTCATCATGCATTTATTTCTTTCTCACTTTAGAATTTAGATGAGAAATATTGTTTTTTCTAAACCTATTGGCACAGATTATTTCTATTGGAGTAAAACAATGCAACCCATATTTATCAGTAAAGATTTATAGAATCTTGTGACTAGAAGCTATGCTTTTCCTTCTAATCAAGTATAAAAAGTATTGGAAGATAATGGAAATAAATCCTTAAGAGAAATTGTGTAGAAACTTTAATGAAGCACTTTCTCTCATAAACAGTGCAAGGATTTATGTTGCAAAATCATCTAAACAAGAATTTATTATATTAAAGAATACTTATGAAGATTAAGTAGTGGATAATATGAAAAAATTTAATGTGAAAATTGTATGTGCATAAGTAAATGATATTGATGGTGTTCAAATTGAGTTAAGGAACGATGAAATAATTTGAAAACTAAAGATAGGGTTTTAACAATGGAAACCCTAACCAATGAATATCACAATGTCCAATTAGTGGATTATTCTCATGACTCGATATAGAGCGTAAATGTTTTTGAGCATTTTGGTTTAGGGTCCCATGAGAGGCTTTTAGAACTTGAATTTTCATCACAATTGAATGATTCCAAACATATAGTGCCAATGGGGCTTGGGTAATTTTAATTTAATAGATTTAATGAGCTCTCAAGCTCACATGATGATCATTTCCAAAACTCTTTATTTGAAGTTAATCACCATGCTAAGGTGGAAAGGTTATCCTATCACAATGACCTTAGTTATGGAAAAGCATATACCAAGGTGGAAAAGAGGTATTTTCCTTCACCCAAGGTCAAAGTAAATTGTGTGGGTTTTCGATCCATAAATTCCATGTGATAATCAATGTTTTCCAAGTTTCCACTACTTTTTTTAGAGAAAAGAGAATGAGACATATAGATTATATAATCATAACTTTATAGACAATAATTTTGATAAGAATTATGAAGAGACTATGAAGGCTTGGGGTTATGAAGGTAGCATTTGTTTGGTATAAAATTGTATTTTGAAACTTTGAGAAGATGAGGTGTAGGTGTGTCAAAGACTATAGAAACAATGCCAGCTAAAAAAAAATAGGAATATTCTTAGGAAGAGAAAATGCAAGGTCAATATTGTGGTGAGGGAGGATATTAAGGTTAATTAGGTTTTGGATTTTTCAGGTAAGACCATTGTGTAGATGTTCCTATGGCATCACCTTAAGGAATAGTTCCATAACATATGGTTCTCTATGCTAGATTACAATTCCATCATCCATGTACTTGCTTGGGGTTATATTGTTTTCATCTTTCAATCAAAGGAGGACACCAAAGGATGATGGTTTTAGGGTCAAGGATACCTGAAACTCAAACAATAGAGCCTATATTTTGATTACAACGATGAGGTGGTCCCAATATTACTAATATGGGTAAAAATTTCAAACCTCTCTATGGATTTATGGTCAATGGAGGGTAAATATTGAATGCATTACTCATTCAAGGAGGAATGCATAAGGTTGATATACCACATTATAGTTGATATTGATATAAGGAGAAGGATATTTGAGATCGTATATATAATTTATGGTGATAAGAGCTATACCTAGGTCTTGGACTATTCAAATTTTTCATTTTGGTGCATCTCATGTCATATATATGGAAATATTTTTTAATAATTTAAATTGTGTTTTAGAAAGTATATATGGCGAAAGTGTTTTTTTCATGACTTTTATTAGCTTGGAAACATGATAGCTAACCCCCACCTAGGTGGCCTATTTTTTCCACCTCTGAGATCAAACACATGAAACTTAGAGCATGGAGGGAATTTAAACCCTTCCCGACAGCCAACTTGTTTTGTTAAACATTCTTCCACAACCCAACTCATTCCATTCAGGGGTTTTTGTAGCTATCTGTTCCATTTTTCAACTTTCTGCATTTTTAATCTTACTGCATGCTTCTTTCTACCATAGGATTTATGCACTCACCTTTTCTCCACTGTTCAAAATGCGAAAATTGAAACATTCACTTTCTATAACAGGGTTGCCACACTTTTCTTTTTCGTAGCGCAGAAATTAGGAATTGAGAACTCACTTTTCCAATTCTTGAAATTCTGTGCTTCCACACTTCTGCATCTTCCTTTTCTCCTTTCGCACTACACCTTTCTGCACTTCCTTTTTATGCAATGTGGAATACAGAAATTGTGTCCTTGTTCCAACTTGTTTTTGAAGTTTGGTTTCCTAAAATTTGACTTTTCTATGTCATCAATCCTTTTCGTCCTCACTTTCAACCGTCGAACTGTTTCCAAACGCAGATCATGATCCAACTTTGTAGATTTGTACTTTCTCTTTGAGGAAATTTATCACGATCGTCAGATATTTTCCAAGATCTATCTCCATCATATGATATGGACAATTAGTTTAAGTCATATTATGTTTGTGGAATTCAACCACATCCGTAGATCTACTCCTTCTACTATCTTGACCGTCCAACACTTGCATAGACTTGAATTTCAGTTTTCATCGATCCTTGCAGTGATCGATCGAACGATCTAGAACCCTACAATGAGGTTACTCTATGATATTTCATTTATGAAATCTTGAATGGATTGTTTGCCTAATTATCTTTCTTCGATTGATCAAATAATCAATCAATGGATCTTTGTTTCCCTTCTTCTCAAAATACCTAAATTCATACACAGGATTGACAACTACTAACATAGATTTTAATCAAGCATTCAATTCATGAAACCATACATTCATTCAGACAGAATACAATTTACACACATTATATAGACATGCCGAAATAGGATTTTTCATTCATACATTGAATTGTTCATACAAACTGTCTCAGAACTTTTGTTTTGATCTCCTTAGGCCTGATAAATATTTGATTGGCCTTGCTTGATTCCTACAGGAACTACTGACCTCTATCTCTACTATTCCTATAATCCTCTCTATCTTTTATTTTTTCTTCTCTATCCTTATGTATGCCTATGCCCTGTAGGCTTACGTATTTATACACAACAAGATTCATGAACCATTCTAGTTTAGATCCTAAATACTCTTAACAATATGCTTAATTAACTCAACCATTGAACCTATCCTATGACTCGTTATCCCTAATGGAGGAATTTGTTACATGATTCAGAAAATGACTTAATGACTCACTTATCCACTTAATGACTTGCCATCATCTAGAATCACATATTTTACATATGTTTATTTGTAATGTGATAGTTTTAAGGCTATCAATTCATAAATTAAAAACCCCCTCTAGGCCTGATAAAACATGTAGTACTTACATTTAGATGGAGAACATGATTCTCATGCATCAACCTCCCAAGGAATAAAGAAATATGACCTCCTTGTCATAACATTTTATCTTCAGTATGTCTGGATCCCAAAATTTGTTCTGTAACTGGTCATATACCTCATCATGTTGTTATGTCTTTATCATCTTCATTTCTCCTTGTTTCCATATATTTTGTTGCAATGCTCCACTACCCTTGCTTCTGCAATCTTCCTATCACTTGTTTTCTGCCACTGTTCTATTTATTTTCTTTGTTGATCTAGATCTTCATTCTTTCATCATGCCTTCTTTGAGACATATTCACCATCAGCAACCTTATTTTTTCAATCACTCTGTCAAATGTATCCTCTGGCTGGTACACCTAAATTTTCTTTTCTTGAAACTTTTGTTATCCTTTTGACTCTTTGATGCTATCCACTAAATTACAAGATATTCCAATGTTTTTACCTTCTATTTTTCTAATTTTGCAATCAAACATTAAGTAGTCATCATTATCAATCCTTGGATTGATCAACCAATCTTCTAACATTTCTAACTCTTCATCATACTTTTGGAGGTTAGAAATTTTATCTTTGTCTTCCTTAGTCAACTCTACAATAACAAGTTCTTCTAGGTATTGATCACCCTCTTAAGACAATATGGCCTCTTCTTTTGTGATGACATAATTCTCCCTTTGTATGTCTTCATCGGTACCTGCAATCACATACCAATAGTCAATTACAAAAACATGAGACTATGAAACCTCTGTTGATATTTCCTCTAGCATTCCCGTGTTGTGTTGGTATGAACACAACATCAATCTTTCATCATCACCTATTTCTTCAACAGTATGAGATATAGGCTTCATACAATCTCCTCCTTTACTTGTCAAATTGTCATCAACAAATTCTTCCAAGCAATTATCATCCTTAGGAGACTAAATTGTCTCTTCACGTTTCATGATAGTCTCACCATCATGGCTATCTTCATTTCTTTCAGCACCTCTTATCATTCTTTGAACCATTGTTGGTGTGTCTCATTCTTCCACCTGTTGATCATCTTCTTCTATAGTCTCACATGACTGTCTGTGTTTTTTTGCTACTTGAATGTTATCACAATCCCATTTCCCTTTATCTGTAGCATCAATGCCTCCCGCTTCTCTATCAACATATCCACCATCTTTCTCTATCTGATTGTCAGCATTCTCTCTTTCAACATGTGAGATTTCTCTGTTGTTATTATCTTCACATGAAAATAAGATCTTCATATCCCCTATCAGAATACACTTCTCATATTATACACATTTGGCTCATCTTCCTCCAACTGTATGACAGTCTCAAATGACTATTTATCCCCATTTCCCTTGAACACAGATTCAATCAAGGATCCTTCTTCAATCATTTCTTTTGGCAGCTTCATGTCTTCACCATCTCCATCTTCACATGGTTATGGACCTATCAGAGTGTTCAGAAAGCTTCCCATGATCTTTTCTTCATCATCTTCATCAAATTCATTTTATTCCTTACCTACAAAATCAGACAACTCATTAGATTTAAAAACATAGATATTTTTTTCTCCCATTTGCTTCTTTGCCATCCCTATCAATGGATGATAGAAACTCTTCAATGTGTTCATGAGACTCTCAGATAGTCTCTTTTCTTCTTCCCCAAGGATGGTTCCTTCCTCTAGTTCACAGTGGTAAAATTTCTTCTCAAACTCAGCTGCTCTGAGTTCTTCCTTCAACCTGACATATATCCCTTACCTTAGCTTCACTTGTAGTGAATGCCATATCACCTTCACTTTATTCATCACCCATCCATATTGTTGGTTTCTTTCTTCTGCTTCTGCTTGCATATGCTTCTCAAAGCAATAGATGTCTCTGCTAACTCTAGCAATTATTTGCTACTCTCTTTCTTCTTTCTTCTGGTGTGGCTTTTCTCTGAACCCTTGCAATGACCTTCAATGGTCATTGTTTCTATCTCCTTCTCCTCTTTTGTGAAATTCATCTTGTTCACTTGTGGATTGCCTTCTAAGCCTTTACCTTAACAAGTGGTTACACTTGTTCTGTAATGCTTCAACAAACTTTGTTCTCCAATGATTTTACTTTTGGCACAATGGTTCCCTCATTAGAACCTCTTGAGAAACTCACCTTTTCTCTTCTTGGATTCTACAACTCCACTCCCATTATTAGGACATAACTAGTCCTCTGCTGTCCAACCTATGTTGGATCTTAGGTTCTACCACCTTTCTTGAGAATTTTAGATGTTCTCTTCTCCTTCCTCTAAGAATGATTTCTAATATTTTCTTTTTCTATTATAGACTTACTGCTGCAACTTTCTTTGTTAGCTACCTTAACTTGTCATCAATCATAAAAACCAGAATTATCATAAAACCATACCTTCAAAGATTCTTGATCTTTTTCATATGTATTTTTTTCTTGTCTCTAGTTTATAGTCGTTGTCTTCAATTTGTCCTATTGCATATCCTATACTCCTCCTCTCCAATATATGCTATTATCCCTTGCACAAGACTAAACATACACTCTCACAATTATCAGTCTACAAATTCAATAACAATTTCCAGAATTTATTAACCTTTTCTTTCTTCAATTGTTCAAGAGTAATTTGACAATACTCTTTTCATACATCATAACTCCATGCTTGTACCTGGTAAATAATCCCAAGGATTTCTTCTACTTTCTCATGTGGCTAATCATCAAATTTAACCACGCACTCTCTGTCTACAATCAATTTTGAATACCCTCTCACCTCACTAATCCTCTTAACACAATTGTTAGTCTTTAATTTAAAATGAATTGAAAACCAGAAATTGATTTACCTCATGCAGAATGCTTTTTCTGTTCTAATACCAAACCGATGGTATCAGTATGAGTACTCACAGAAACATAGCATATTTATGCTCTAATACCAAATGATATCCAACCCCGCACCTATGTGGCCTATTTTTTTCACTTATGAGATCAAACACATGAAGTTCAGAGCATGGAGGGACTTTAAACCCTTCCTAATAACCAAATTTTTGTGTTAAACATTCTTCCACAACCCAACTCACTCCATTCATGGGTTTTCACAACTATCTATTCCATTTTTCAACTTTCCGCATGCTTCTTTCTGCCATACGCTTTCCGTACTCACCTTTTTCTGCAATTCGGAATGCAAAAATCAAAACATTCACTTTCCACACACTCCCTTCTACAACAGAGTTTCCACACTTTTATTTTCCGCGGTGTGGAAATCTGGAATCAAGAACTCATTTTTCCAGTTCTCAAACACTTCTACATCCTCCTTTTCTACTTCTTTACTACACCTTTCTACACTTCCTTTTTTCACTATGCAGAATGTAGAAATTAGGTCTTCATTCCAACATGTTTTTGAAGTTGGGATTCCTGAACTTCGACTCTTCTGTGCTGTTAATACTTTTCGGCCTCGCTTTCAACCATCGATTTGTTTCTAGATGTGGATCACGATCTAACTTTATAGATCTGTACTTCCTCTTTGCAAAAATTGATCACGATCATCAGATCTTCTCGAAGATCTATCTCCACCATATGATCTGGGCAATTGGCTTAATTCATATTTTGTTTGTTGAACTCAACCACAACTCTAGATCTGCTCCTTTTACAATCTCGACCATCCAACACCTGCACAGACTTAAATTTCAGTTTTTGTCGATCCTTGCAATGATTTATCAGAATATGGTTATGAAGGAAATGAATGATATTCCTTATGCAAGACATTCATACTATCATAAAATAGTAGCAACAATAAGGAAACAATACTATTGGCCAGGGATGAAGAACGATTTTGCATAGCATATAGCTAGGTGCATGGAATGTCAAAAGTTAAAGTTGAGCATCGACATCCAGCATGATTGTTGCAGCCCTTTCCAATACCATAATGTAATGGGATGTAGTGACGATGTATTTCAGCACCAAGTTACCTAAGACGATATTGAAAAATTATGCTATGATGGTTGTGGTAGATAAGTTGACTAAGGAAGAACACTTCATTCCAATAAAGACAACTCACAAAGAAACTAACATTGAAGATATTTACTTGAAATAAGTATCCATATTAAATGGTATTCTAAAGGATGTAGTATCAGACAGAGATTCAAAATTTACTTCTAACTTTTGGAAAGGATTGTTCGAGGGGTTTGGTACAAGTATAAACATGAGTACAACATACCACCCTCGGACATATGGACAAAAGGATCTAACCAAGTAATTGAAAAGATGTTAATGATGTATGCGATGGATCATCCATTAAAGTGGGGATATTATTTACACTTCATGGAATTTGCTTATAATAATGGATATCATTCCTCTTTGAAGATGAGTCCTTTCAAGGTCATGTATGGAAGGAAGTGTGATACTCCCATCAGTTAGGATAACCCAACAGACATATTCATTGTTGGAATATAATTATTAAAGGAAATGGAGGATTAGATGGCTACCATAAAGAAAAATATAGAGACAACTCAAGACAAGAAGAAAAGCTATGAAAATCAGAACAGGGTTGCCAGACAGTTTCAAGTTCGAGACCATGTGTTTTTGAAAGTCAAACCTAAGAAGAGTTCCCTAAACTTGGCAAATTGCTCCAAGATAGTTTCATATACTATGGACCTTTTGAGGTCTTAGCTAATGTAGGAACTCTTTCTTATGAGCTATCCCTACCCTCTTGCATTACAGTACATAATGTGTTTCATGTGTCTTTATTGAAAAAGTATATACCTAACACTAAGCATGTAATTGATTGGAATGTGATCTAGGTAATTAGAGTGATTATATATATATATATATATATATATATATATATATATATATATATATAGATAGATAGATAGATAGATAGATAGATAGATAGATAGATAGATAGATAGATATGGTACTAATCATGTGATTGAATGGATTATGATCTAGGTTGAACTAGAAGGGGATTTTTCGCTACAACCTATTGCCATTTTCGGCAGCAAGGTCAAGCTGCTTCGGAATCAAGAAAATAGGAAGGTAAAGGTCCAATGGACCCATTACATTCCCATGGATGTGACATGGGATATTGGAGGGTGCCATAATGCAATAATACCCTTATCTATTTTGAAATTGTGTGGCATGTATGTAATATGAATCGATGGCGATGCATTATTTAAGGGGGAGAGGGATGTAATACCCCAATTGTTCATCCTTAGACTTATGATCCTTCATGTGACTTATGTTGTTTTTCATTATGGACTTATGATATTTTATATGATTGTGTACTTATGATCGTTTTCATTATTAATGTGATTAAGGACTTATAATTATTGTTTGATAATGTGACCTTAGATGTTGGTACTATTATTAATCTTAATATTATTACTAGCATATTTCTTATCTTTGAATGTTGTGATTAAATAAAAAAAATTATCGACAAAGGAAACTAAAAGAGTATGGGGTACCATGTATTCCACAAAATGAGGGGTAATCGGGACATCCCTAGCACCTTATAACTTTATTTTGGCTTATGTTTGTCCATCCCAATTCATATTTTCACCTTGGTGACATTAATAATGTTGGTCACCCAAGCCTTGTACAACAAACCATATTCTCAATATTTATGGACTATGGAGTTAATATTCCATATTTTTCACACCTTAGTGGGCCCCTCTTTCCTAGGCATCCCTCCTTGGGAAGATATTCCCTCACATTTATGTGTTTTTGGTCATTTATGAGCCCTTTTTCTAGTTTTTAGGGGATGCAATCTATTTTCTAGATTCCACACTTACATTATGCAATGATGATCCTATTTTTGTGATTCCATGATAGTTATGACCCTATTGTATTCCCACTCTCACCTATTTAACCCTCCTTGATGTCTTGTAACCACCTTTATGCATTCATGTGCCTCCATGTTCTCTTCATGGCTCCACTCCTTGGTTTTTGATAACTCCTCCTCACGATGCTAATTCAGGAAAGGGAATATTTTCACTAAGCCCCCACTCCACTAAATTAAGTTAAGTATCCATGATTAATCTTAAAAATTACCTCTCTCTAATTTGATTTTATCCCTTTGCATCAGAGTTGGCCTCCTTGTGATATAAATTCATATTCTCTCTCCTTGTTGAAGTTAATTTTGAGCTTGGGACCATGTGACTTATGTTATCTAACTGTGATGGGAATGTTGATATTATTAAGAGTGTGTTGAGGCATAGAGTGATTCTATCTATTTCGCTTTGATTCCGTTACATCAGTCTACTAGTCTAGGTTCTCGCACAAGAGGCCAGTAAATGGGAATGGTGTGCTAGGCCACATCCCGTAGGCAGTGGAGACGGACACAAAAGTAGTAGTGGGAAGCATTGTGGCTCTCTTCCTAAGAGCAATGAGACTAAGTGAGCCTCTACCTATGGATTTATGGTCTCAGCTCGGAGGTGACCTATTCAAGTGAGGAAGGCTTGACAATGTCAAAATATAGGAGGAAATTTGTCCTACTGCATCTGATTTCCCATATTTTGAGATAAGTATTTCTCTTATGTTATATCTTCATTACATTATTTTATTTGGTATATATTAAATGGTAGTTTATTGGTTGTTTTAGTTTTCATGTATTGAATGTCAGTATATACATGCAGAAAGGATGAATTTGAAATAATATGGAATTGATTTTCTATGCTCGTTACCTTCTTTCTATTCTTCTTTTTATTTAGAAATTGTAAATTTGGCTCTATTGTATTGAGAGGGGCGCAACCATATGATATGGTTTGGACACATATTCTCATTTATATGTTGTGATACCTATTCCATTGCGTCCAGAATATTGTTTCCATTGAAAAAAACCTTTCATTTCATTGAAAACGATTTTCGGATGACCAAGATATGTTTGATTTGGTCTGACAATTTTTCAGTGCCCAGATGAGGGCATTTGTCATTTGATTGTAAATGGTTTGTTTACATTTTTATTCTTAGTTGCAGATATGAAGATGAGTGTTGTATTCTATATGTAAAATTAAGCAATGGATGGAGTGTGGCTGACATGTGATCTGATTCATTGTTAGTGAGAGATGACTATAGGGGAAAGTCATTGACAGATGATTTTGAGGGCTGTAGTTGTAGACGATGTTATTTGTTTGTTATGGTTTCAGTGTGGATGTAGATTGAAGCCTATGGATTTTCCATGATATGTGGTTTTCCTTAATTTTTATCCTCACTAACAACACACACATAACAACACCGAAAAAATAGATTACTTTGCAAATAATCAATGACATCCATACTTGATGATTTATAAACGATGCTATCAAACAAACAAAAAGTACATAAATTAGTTATTCACACTCAATATGATGTTTATCATGCATTATTCATGTTATTGGTGCAATTACGAACCTTATATCGCACTTTGGAAATTATTAATCAAGTGTCTCAATTAATTATTTAATAAAGTGTCGTAATTAAATAAATAAGTGCCACAACTTAAGTTATAATTCAATCTCTAGGTTTAAAAGTTTTAATTATTTGGGTGAATGGTTAGTCATCTTAATAGTAATTTATATATATATGTTATGCTTAAACTTAATTTAGTATTAATTTTATCACCTTTGGTCTTATCTCAAGGGTCCCAGACATTACACAATGAAAGATTCTGTGGTTCCACTTGCTACTGAAAATGATACTTTCTATTGACAAAATAAGTAAATAATATACCTTTATTATAAATCGAAATTGAGTTACCTTTTATTTGGAAATTAAAGCATAGGTTCCTAGAATCGTCATATTTCCTCCCTGTAAACCATTCACCCATTGGAAATGATAATGCAATAGCTCATTTTTCAGTATCTTTCCTCCGCTCAACCCTACACTAATATTCCATAGGAAGTTGTTTCCTCCACATGTAATTACTACATGGTTTTGTTGAAAATTAATCCTCTTCTACTAACAAATTCAAAATGAAGGATTCATTGTCATTACTTTGAGAAGTTCTAAGGTCGATTTCTCGTAAAATAGAGATTGTATAAATTTTTTTACAAACTATATGTTCCATCTCACAAACTACGAGCTTCTTTATCTTAGACATAAACAAAGGAAATTTAGGATCAATAGTAGAGAGTTATTTCTTTATAACTTCAACCTTCTTAGTACATAGAGGTATATCTATAATAGTATTGGGAAGCTGACATCCCCTTAACACCTCCCCTCTCTCTCTACATCTAATATAATTCCTTAACACCACCTATCTCTCAATCTCTAACCCCTTACCACCCCTTAATGTCTCTCCCTTCACCCATGTCTCTTTGTCTATTTCTAACCCATTAGCACCCACACCCCTTTCTCTACCTCTAACCCATTGCAACCCATCACCCCTTTCTCTACCTATAACTTCTTACCACTCCATCCCCCTCTACCTTTAACCCCTTATCACCCTGGATGTTTTTTACTATTATAATCATCAAATAATAACGTTAATGTTGTAATCAATGGATTAAAAAAACTATTATAATCGACAAAATAATAAATTCGTAAAATTATGAATCACATGTGCATTGTATTTTACAAAATGCATACGCATTTTGTAAAACTACAATGTGTGTGTATTTTATTTTGGTGCAAACAAAATTGAATTTAAACAAAACACATGCACGTTTCTTGCCACTATGGTCGAACTTATGTACATGCTAGTGTTGAATTCCTATGCCTATGTCTCTACTTCGGAATTTTCTTTGGATTCATCATGCATATGCCTTTGAGTATGATAAACTGTGGCTAATTGAGCATTGAATCCATTTTTTCATTATGCTCATGTTTAGTTATTGGTTACAAGTTCTGCACACCATAATTTCTGATGAAATTTAAGACACAAATATGGTTTTTTCTACAAATTTCATATATGTAATTTTTAACAAGAATATAGTATTTTTCTTATTTTTCTTATGTCATGACTCCTTGACTCAAAAAACATATTTCTAGTGTTTCATCGATAACTCTTTCATTTCTTAATCATTTTGAAAACAAAATGGTATGGTGCACTAAAGGACACTGACCTCTACATGCTATAAAAAAACCATTTCAAAATAAGTGCATTAAGGCCTTCAAAGTATGCTCGTGTTTAGCTATTGGTTACAAGTTCTGCACACCATAATTTCTAATGAAATTTAAGACACAAATATGGTTTTTCTACAAATTCCATGTATGTAATTTTTAACAAGAATATATATGTTTTTTCTATATTTTTCTTATTTTTCTTGTGTCATGACTCCTTGACTCAAAAAACACATTTCTAGTGTTTCATCCATAACTCTTTCGTTTCTCATTCATTTTGAAAAAAAAATGGTATGGTGCACTAAAGGACACTTGCCTCTACATGCTATTAAAAAACCATTTCAAAATAAGTGCATTAAGACCTTCAAAGTATGCACCCACACTTGACATACTATTTTCGAGGTTCGATCACTTAGATAATTTAAAACAAATAATATATATATATATTGGAAAAATATAAGTGCACTATTGATAGTTGTTCACTATATGTCTACCGATTTTGGTAAGTTGATTCCATCATTTAGGCACTCAAAGTTTGCACCCACAAAAACATATACCTTATAATTTGTCCCAAAAATAAAAAGTTCATGTTAAAAAATATCAAAATTTAGATAGTTAAGATCATTTTCAATAGAAAAAAATAAATCGGAAATGTGATTCAATTTCCTACATTTGATCTTTTTTACTCATCATAATATTCATTGTGTATGTGTCTCAAAATATCCATTTAAGTTTAGGGATGCTTGTTTTTGCAGTTTTCTATTGCATCTAATGTGTCAAAACATACGCTCATTATCTTTTACACACCCATATACAAATAAAAATATATGATTAAGATATTTTTGGAGTTACACGTTGCTCAAATTAGGGGTTTTCCTACTTCTAACACTAATCTGAAACACATGTTTTAAGAGAAACAACCATATATGAAGCTATAATGGTCCAAATTGAGTTCCAACTATGAAGTTGGAAAGATAAAAAATTGTGTTGTCTCAAATACTTAAATTACACCTATAGAAATAAAATGGGATACATCAAGTATCGTACAAGTTCACTCTAAACAACAACCCGTCTACTCCTAATATCAATAATTTATTTTGAACTAAAGTTTGGATTACACTTACGATAAACAAAATCAAGTTGACATATCTAGTTTTGTATTTTTCTAGTAAATATTTGAACTCCTAAAAAAAATCCTACTACTACCAATAATTATAATCTAATTTTAACTAAAGTTTTGGTTGATCAAAACCATATCTATAAATCATTAAGTTAAAGAAGTTCGTCATAATCAATATGTAAATAAAGTAGAGTGGTATTGCATATGGTAACTACATACCAATAATAAAATGAAGGAACATCTTAAATAAATCATTAATTAAAAAAAACACAATGAAAACACAATAAATATCTAATTATTGTAAATAATATTATATTAGCTATATATAGTAATATAATTGAGAATTTCAAAATTACATCATTTATGACATGTTGATGTTTGAAATAAATTTTGTATATAATTTTATCTAATTTCTTATGTTAGTGCTCACAAGTTCACATGCGTGCACGTGCATGTACACACACACACTTGTGAGCACCCTTTTTTAGTAAGAATAGTCATCGTGCTTCTTCTCTATGATGATGATATTGTTCTTATGGAAAGATCTCTCTATGATTTTGAGAAGTAATTACAAATTAAAAAGGATTTATGTTGGAATATTCACACCATCCATACATTAGTCATGCTCTTTTTTCACCTCCATGTAGTAATTATTTTCCTTCATGCAGAATTAATTAACCACCAGGCATCAATTTTGAGCTACCTAGTACATAATCCATATTGTTGACCTTGCAGTTCCTTGATCACAACTCATTTTGACCTCATGAGTCATCCATGCACCACATTCCTACCTTTTAGGAATTAATGCATGCTCATGCATGTTTTTAGGCACACTTGAGTTAGTCTACTATAATTTAGGAGCTTACCTTCAGTTAAACTAGCCCATGCACCTTGATTCCATAACTATTAGTTAGACTGAGCTTTGACGACCACATATCACCATTTTCAGTCACATATGTGCCTAGTTGGCATTATCTCACCTATTTTTGTCCCAAAAACACAGTCTTACATCTTTAACCTTCAGTTAACTAATATCCCATCCCGAGTTGTGACTATAAGTAGTGTTTAGAGATGTCTCCTAAGCTAAGTAAGCCCGCCACTTGATATAAATTCCAATTCCTTCTAAAGATATCAAATTATTTTGTATTGTAACACTTTTGAGAGCCATCTTAATGCTAAGGAATAAAGCAATTATTATTTTCCATTTGTGTTTCCTTTCATGAATGAATTACAACAATTGTTATTCAAAATTGTCTGTAAATTGTTTATGAAACTAGTGAGGATTGATTCAAGCTTTGTGATCCTACCTTGTATAATTTTTCATGGTATCATAGCGTAGAGAGATTAGAGATATAATTATGTGTTTTTTTGGCATCAGAAGAAGTTGGGTTTCCACATAAATCTTGGTATCCTTGCATTGCTAACCTTGGATTCATCCAAGGATGTCTAGCCAGGCATGACATACCCTAAAAATGTGTCAAATTTATTAAGAATAGCTCATTAGATTCAGGGTTAGACCCTCCAAGATCAATTTCAAAAGAAAATTATAAGTTTGTCTAGTGTTATTTGCAAGTTTACCATCACAGGTAGAGCAAGCAACAATATAAATGGAAGAACCTTCAATTCCTCAACTCACATCATTCAATTACTTTCATTGGAAGGAGAGAATGGAGATATTCTTGGGCAACAAAGATCTCTTTAGAGTGATCAGTGGTATTGAAGTTGAACCCAATGTAGTAGTAGAAAAAGACAAATACTTCAATAATATTGATGAAGCTTATGGAATCATATGTCTCAACATCTCAAGAGACATTCTCTTCCATCTATCTTATTTGAAGAATCCCAAGGAGGTCTCAATCGAAATTGGATATCTATTTGCGGAGAAAGATGAACTAAGGGGTGATCTAATATATAATGATTTGTTCTCATTGAATCCTAGCAACTTCGATTCCATAACAGACTTCTTCACAAAGGTCAAGAATTTTGTTATGCAATTAATCTTTTCAATGCTTCCAATACTGGGAGATGATTGCTATGTCTTTGTGTCTACCTTACAAACAGTCAAGTTATCCATCATCAGTTGGAATATTCCCACGCTAGATGCCTTCATCCAGTTCTAACAAGGGAATAAGACAAGTCGGTGCAAATGGGAGTCATAAAAAATAAAGGGATCAAGCTCTTGTTGTTGGAGAAGAGAAGAATGTGAATGGAAAAAGGAAGAATAAGGGAAAGGAAAAGAAATAGTGTGAGCAAAACTATAAGGAGAAAATCAAACTGTCAAAGGGAGATTCAAATTGCAAGAGAGCCATGCAAAAGAAGAAGACCAAATGTCCATACGTAATTGGGAATTTCACCTAAAAAGTGATTGAATGAAGAAGACCATTGACCTACTCGCTTAGCGTTTTGAGAAAAACAACCCTCTAGTACTTAAAGGTGCCAGAAGAGAGGAATCTAGTCCTAAGTCAGAGGACAAGGAGAGGTTCTATGCTCGATTGGATGGTACTTCAAATTCATCGACCTTCATCATTGATTCTGGAGCCTCTAGACATATGTCTGCATCCAAATATCTCTTTTTAGATTTTGAATCCACTATTAGGCCTCCCATCCTGATGGGAGATGATTTAGAAGTTCCTTGTAAAGGGATAGGAAGAATCAATCGTAAAAATGGATACTTTCAAGATGTATTGTATGTTTCTTCCTTGGAAGCCAACCTTCTCTCTCTCTATCAAATGTATCACATAGGAGTAGCAAACAAACTCATCTTTACCTCTGCAAGTGTTGATATTTTGGAGATATCTAATGGAAACATTATTGAACAAGGATATGTCGATCATCATGCCAATCTATGAATTTTCTCGCTTCATGCCCTAGTCAAAAGAGAATGTGCGTCTTTCCCATGATAATGAACTTAGAAATATTTGGCATGAGAGGTTTTTTCATCTCAACTACAAGTACTTGCAAGAATTGCACAATAAACACATGGTTGAAGGACATCCCAACATCAATATTGTGAAATGTTTTAGATATGAAGGTTTCTTGATGCATGAGAATCCAGACCAAAAAATTGCAAAAGGGAATGCAAGGAGAGCCTCCTCTCATTTGGAGTTGATTCATAGTGATATCTCAGTACCACTCCCTCACCTATCATTGCATAAATCCATAAACATACTGACATTGATAGATGATTTTCAATATTTAGTTGGGTCTACTTCCTTGAGCTGAAATTAGAAGTCTTTGAATATTTCAATTTTTTTAAATATGATGTAGAAATTTTTTATGGAAGTAATATCAAGATCCTTCAAACTAACAATGGAGGAGAGTATGTAAAGAATGAGTTTGAATCATATTGTGCAAATGAAGGTATATAGATGCAACATGTTGTTCCTTACACACCACGAGAGAATGGTGTAGCTCTGAGAAAGAATATAACCCTAAAGGATATGGCCACATGCATGCTTGAAGCAAAGGATTTTCCTCGTGAAATTTGGGTAGAGGTTGTCAACTATGTTGATTACCTCCAGAACAAAGTTCCACACAAAGGCTTAAAGGGTAAGACTCGATAAGAATCATGGGTTGGGATACAAGTTTCTCATCTCAAGGTATTTGGTTCCAGGCCTACTTGGGTCAGGATTCCTATAGATAAGAGGAGATCGCTTAAGCCTCAAAATCAAGAGTGCATACTAATTGGCTATGCACTAAATTCAAATTCCTACAAACTACTAAAATATTCCACCATGAATACCTTAATTAAAAGAACTGTCTAGTTTGGAGAATGGAAGTTTCATGAGATCCACTATGATGAAGCAGATTGCTCCACTCATACCCCACCACAATAAGTTGAAAAGGATAGTGAATTCTCTGAAGATGAAATTTCTAAATATGATATTGAAATTGAAGATGATGGATTGTACTATCCAATAGATCCACAAGATCTAGTATCACTTCCTAAATGGGATGAGAATATCATAGAATATTTTGGTGAGTTTGCTGGGGATCCACAAGATCTAAGAAGAACCATATCTTAGTACGAAAGTGGAATCCTTGCACTCTCTTCTATAGATCGATTTCTTCCTTAAAGGTGCTTCATGATGGTTGGATCGAATCCAAAAATATTCTTTGAGGCCTTCGAAGATCCAATATGGAGTGCAACAATCGATGAAGAGTATCAATCTCTTGTAAAGAATAAGACTTGGTATTTTGTTCTTCTTTCTCCTGAAAGGAATATTTTTCACTGCAAGTGAATTTACAAAACAAATATGGGTACAAATGGAGTGACTTACAAGTATAATCCTCCCTTGGTTGCTAAAGGTTTCTCTCAGGTTCAAGGGATTGCTATATCAAATAACTAATATCGACTCCATCTATATTTTTTTGGGCTCTAGTTGCATCCAAGCTCTGGGAGGTGCATCATATGGATGTGAAGAGCTCATTCCTTCATGGTGATTGTTGGAGACATTTACCACCATACACACTCATTTTGGTTAATTTGGCCTACTTAAACCACTATCCTAAGTTTTACTGACTTAACTGACATTAGAGGAGCACTAGATGACATCAACATGAGCACACCCATGCCTACCTTCAGCCATGGAGGCTAACTTAGTCTTCTCCTACATTCGGGGAGGCTAACTAGAGCACTCCAGGGGTGATCTGAGTGTCATTAATGCCCTATATTGATAACTAATGGTTACAATCAGTTAAGTAGAGCAATGAAGGGGCCTTCCTTCATTAAATTGATTATTTATTGATTATTTAATGAACTGGAGTCAACAGGGGTGCCTCCAACCACTTCTGATGGTC
>LPNX011209496.1:0-65925 GCA_001517045.1 Pseudotsuga menziesii | reverse complement strand
CACTTCAGTTAACCTCATTGAGGTTCATTGGAGTCATTGATGTGCTACCACTTGTTGGTTGGCTTGCAGTGACATGTGTCTGAGCTACTTTTAGTTAGATTCAGTCATTTATTGCACTATGACTTCAGTTAGGGCTCAGTTGAGTCAATTAGGGTTTTGATCAGTGGTTAACTTGAGTGTTAACTGTGGCTTACATTCATTTAAGCTAGAATCACTCATTCAATTCGAATTACCTCCTTGGGAATTCGAATTGCTTTGTCATTCATGCTTGTAGCATGATCTTGTATTGTATTACTCATTATTTGTGTGAATATATAGAGCGACTACTCATTTTGTAGCACAATTACACCATTTTCATGCCTTATTGTTATTAATATTTGATGAGACTTGTGTTTAGTCCCTAGATTACTGTGACAGATTAATAGTGATGTAGAGGAGTAGATATACATGAAGCAACCTAAATGATACATTGAAGATCCTTTCGTTGTTTGCAGGTTCACAAATTCTCTATATAGGCTTAAGTAAGATACTCGAGCTTAGTATGAAAAACTGGACTCCTTCTTACTTGCACAAGGATTTGAGAGATGCAAGTCAGATTCAAATGTATGACATGCAGAAATATGGTAAATATCTTCTTCTCATTGTTCTTTGTGTTGATTATTTCCTAATCACACGCAACCACTCTTCTTGCATCAATTATATCAAAGCATCTTTGCATCTATCCTTATTGATGTCATATTTGGGATTGGTAAATTAGTTTCTTGGTATTGAAGTCTCTCATAGTGCTTGAGGGATCAAGATTGCACATTCCAAGTATGAAGGAGATTTGCTTGACAATTTCAATATGAAAGAATGCAAACCACCAAAATTCCCCTTTCTTTCAAGAGTAATTCTCCTAGATGGTTCTTCTACCCAATTGGTAGAATGTTCTTTGCATAGGTAGATGATCGGGAGTCTATTGTTCCTCACATATACTCACTTGAATTTTTCTTATGCATTGAGTGCAGTCTCAAGATACATGTGGGAGATTCATGAGATTCATTGGAAAGAAGCTAAGAGGATCTTGCACTGTGTGCAAGTAACTAAGAACTTTAGTATTCATTATGCAGCTAGGTCTCCTTTGAACCTCATTGGGTACACTGATTCAGATTGGGATGGAGATAGCTCATATTGAAAATCTACATGAGGCTTTCTCTTCATGTTTGGATCTAGTCCTATTTGTTGGTCGAGTAAGAAAAAATGTCAACTATTGCTCTTTATTTAGCTAAGGCCAAGTACAAAGGTGTAGTGAATGTAGCCACACAATACATATGGTTGCAGGGCATCCTATCTAAGTTTGACATTCGCTACAATACTCCACCAGTCATTTTTTATTACAATCAAAGTGTTATCAGGGTATCTACAGATCCGGTCCAGAGACAGAGGATCAAACATATTAAGATACACATGAATTACATTTGAGTATTAGTGCATGATTGTACCATCTCACTACTTTAATTCCCTTTAGAAGAGCAGATTACATATATTTTCACCAAGTCTTTCACAATGAAAAATTTCACTTAACTTAGATCTCTTCTTATGGTGGGTTGTACTTTGGTGAATGGTTTATTAGTTGTATTAGAGCCTATTTTGAGGGTTGGTTTTGTTCCCACTAGATTTTCCTTCTTTCCTCATTTATGTTTTATATTTGTTTTACAAGGGGACTTTTGGTCTTAGTTACAAGGCCCTATTTTTAGTTACTTATTTCCTCATAGTTATGCTTAAGGGGGGTGTTGGAATATTCACACCTTCCAGGCCTTATTCATGCTCTTTTTTTATCTCTGTGTAGTAATTATTTTTCTCCATCCAGAATTAACTAACCTCCATGCATCAATTGTGAGCTATCTAGTACATAGTCCATATTGTTGACCTTGTAGTGCCTTGATCATAGCTTATTTTTTACCTCATGAGTCATCCACGCACCACATTCCTATGTTGTAGCTGGAGTTAATGTGCCCTCATGCATGATTTTAGGCCCACTTGAGGTAGTCTCCTATACTTTAGAAGCCAACCTTTAGTTAAACTAGCCTATGGACCATGATTCCATCACTATGAGTTAAATTGAGCTCTGATGACCACTTATCACCACTGTCAGTCATAGATGCACCTCCTTGGATTTATCTCACCGATTTTTATCCCAACAACTCAATCATGCTCCTTTAACCTTCAGTTAAATAGTCTCCCATCTTGATTTGTGACTAGAAGTAGTGTCTGAAGATGTCTCCTAAGCTAACTAAGCCTATCACTTAAGATTAATTCAAATTCTTTCTAAATCTATCGAAATATTTTGTATTGTAACAGTTTTGAAAGTCATCTTAATTTTGAGGAATAAAACAATGATTATTTTCCATTTGTGTTTCCTTTCATAAATGAATTACAACAACTGTTATTAAAAATTGTTTGTAAAATTATTTGTGAAACTAGTGAGGATTGATTCAAGCTTTGTGATCCTACCTTGTATAATTTCACAATTTCTGCTGCAATATGGGCATGACCATTAACAATAACAAAATGAAATTCATGATTATCAAATCGAATAAGGGTACTTATGACAATATAATCTTGGAGAAAGTAACTTCCTATAAATATCTAGGAATTGATTTCCATCACAAACTCAACTAGAATTATAGCATTGATAGAGGATTAATGGAGGGTGTAAATCCTACTTCAGTCTTGAAAATAATTGTAAATCAACAAACCTTGTGACGTGGGACTAAAATAAATTTATCTCTAAAATTCTCATCACTCTCATTATCTTATATGGCTATGAAGCTCGAAGATGCAACATTTCCAAAGTATTATGGAGAAGAATCAAGGAAGTCTAGAAGTTGTTTATTAGATACAATCTTACAATCAAGAGAAGCACACCCTATCATATTCTCCTCTTAGAAGTACAACTCTCTCCCATTGAAAGCATGGCTATGATTAGATATCTAATATACAAGCACAAATTAAACAATATATGGGACCACCGACTTCCTAAAATTGCTCTTAATTCAACCCAAACCCACCTTCTCGTAAAGTGGGCATGTCTTAAAGATGACATGACTTGGTTAAATTATTGGAGGATTGACTAAACTACCACTCTGCAAAATATTGATAGCATTAAAACCATTATTACTTCTATGTTCAAAGAGAAATTGTGGTGCAAGGATGACGATGAAAATCACTTTCTTGTAGAATGTCATCCTTACACCAACATTAGATGTCACTTCCAAAATCTTTGCTCAAGCATTAACCTTTGTAACCTTCTAGCTCATCAAAACTAAAATGAGCTAGAGACACTCCTCTCTAAGTTTTTTTAGCATAGGAATAATATTTAGCTCATCAAAACTAAAATGAGCTAGAGACACTCCTCTCTAAGTTTTTTTAGCATAGGAATAATATTTTGAAACAAATCAAATAATCTCTATCTTACATTTTCTCTTAATATCAGACATACCAAATTTAATCTCAGTAAACATTCAAATGATCATCAACCTCATAATTTAATTTAATAAAACAATTTTTTGTAATATATAAACATATAACATATTTATATAATATAATATTTTTTATCTAAAAATAATAATAATTTAAGATTTCAAAATTTAAAAAATTGAATTACAGATATTATCAAAACTATATCAATAAAAACACACAACATACTTTTATCAACATGATATAGTGATCCTCTTTATAGTAAACGTGTAGTGATGGTTTATTAAAAAAACTGGGCAACATGTTTGGTTGCCAATATTAATCATTTAAGTTATTTGTTATAAATATTAAATAAACTAACTTTAATTACAAAAACTAAAATTTTAAAACTAAATCTAAATTACAAAGACATATAACTAAAATTTTAAATTTAAATTTAAATTACAAAAACATATATAGTGAAAATAATTAATTTTACAAATTTTTTATTAAAATAATTAATTCTAATTTATAAAAACTAAACTTTTTTTAAAATTAAATTTACATTAAAAATATATATATTATTTAAGTTTAAAAACAAAAATATATATAATGAAATAACTAATTTTACAATATTATTATTTATGAAAGGATAGAATCCATTTTTTTTAAGGCTTTTGAGCAAATTTCAATATTTTTTTAATTACTAAAATAAATAACAATTTCAACCATAACTTTTTTTAATTACTAAGAAAACAATTTCAACGATAACTTTTGGGGGTTTTGAGTTGCTTGAGTCTTGGTCTGGAAGCCTTGGTGAGGTGGTGGGTGGTAGCAAGTTGTAGACATTGTCAAAGCTGTGGCTATACTCCTTGTTCGAGTCGGCACGGGAAAGCCACCGTTGCTTAGAGCTCTTCACCGCTAGTTCAAGGTATTCCACGCTTTTGGTTCAAGCTGCTATGCAATAGAGGTAGTTAAATTACTTGATTTAAGTGTTTTTTTTAATTGTTCTTGGAGCTTGATCGAGCTTCTAATCTCGCTTGATTAAACTTCTAAATTTTATAGGATTAAAATTTTTTATGACAAATCTTTTTTATTAAACTTTAAAATTTGTGGTTGGAATTGGGTTTTCTCAAATGTTTATACAATTTAAATTGTTTTTTAAGTGTAGAAACAGATTCAGCACTGTCATAAACTTTTAGAGGAACCAAATCATACAAGTTTAATCATTGTTATTTAGAATTTTTGAAAATTGTGACCTTTGTCCGAGTAAGCCATCTACCTGACCATTTGCACTGAGGCCGTCCAATGATAACTTCATCCGTTACCTGAAAGACCAAAACCTCCTACCAGATTTCTTCTCAGGTAAACACTTAGGATTATAAGGTGAAGAGTACCTCCTAAACACTAGATGGGAGGGAATATTAGGGAGAAAAAAAGAATTTAGACATTGATTGACTGCATGCCAAATGAAGAGAAAATTATGACTATGATTTATAACTTTTAACTAATATGAAAAGCAAGAAATGAACATGATAATTTTTTCTTCATTAGCATGCAATCAATCAATGTCTAAATTCTTTTTTCTTCCTAATTTCCCGTTCCATCCAATGTTGAGGAGGTACTCTTCATCTTATAAGCCTAATTGCTTATTTCAAAAGAAATTCTGTAGCTCTTGGTCTTACGTAACCGAGTAAGCTATCACTTTAATCCATAAAATCTGTAATTTATGTTGTTTGTTGGGTAATTTTAAGCTCAAAAATGAAATCAAATGAAAATTCATGGCAAATAACTGATAAAAAGCAGCCAAGAAAAGAAGTAAAAAAATCCATGTTTAGACATGTTTACATAAAACCAAAAACAACGATTTGCTCTTGGTTTTCCCAGATATTTCAGTAATGAATTTGATAGGTGGAAGATTCGGCAAAGTACGTATAACCTTTTGACATCACATTCCCACCCATCAGTAACTGCATCGCTGATTTCCAAGGCAATATTAACAATTCAGCAGCTTTAGAAAAAGAAAGTCTAACGCACTGCAAGAAAACGACGTAGCTCAGCAATTTCCCGCCTTTATACCAAGAAGAGAAACAGTCCCACGAAGGTGGATTGGCACCAGGGTAGGAATTTTAAATGGCGGACACCGGTCAAAATTGCCAGCAATAGTCAAAATCTGAAACTTTTTCTATATTCTAAACCAAATTTTGACTGTTTCCGTAAAATCTTAGCTGTATTTGACAGGTAAATTGACCATGACAAACATTTACCAGTCAAATTTCTTACCTGATTGGCACCCTCCTGACTTGCGAGGAGGTCTGTTACCGAAATGGCTACAAACCTTGGACCAGAATGAGGGAGAGCAATAAACACCCTGCAGCGCAGCAATTAATGCTGCAGACTGTGGGGCACAGCAACCCTTGGATCAACAGTGAAATCAAATCCAACGGTTGCTGTGTGCTACTGGGTGCTTATTGTTCTCCCAGAATGAGACTGAGACTGGAGAAGAAACAGAATACTGAAGCACGTGCACTGCCACGTGAAACGGTACATAATCCTCGAGATACGAAGCCTTAAGATATATTTATGCCAGTTGTTTAAACAGAGACGATTTTCTCCTCGCTTTGCATTGGTGTTTATTCATTTTTGGTCATGATTTTTTAGAATTTTCAGAAGTATTGTTAGATCTTACAGAGTCTGGATGTTGGCGGGTTTTATACCATCTGATTTCATTTTTACATATAAAATAGCCCAATCTAAATTATGTCTTTTTTGAAATTCAAAGTGTAAAATGTTGTGTTTTTAAACCATTTCTATATTGATCAATATAATCCTTTTTAACTTTTTCATAGGTTTCTAGAAGCAAATTAGGTTGTTCAGAACTAAATTTGATAGAAATTTGGCTATCAATATAATCCTTTTTAAATTTTTCAAAAGTTTCTGGTAGCAAATTAGGTTGTTCAGGTACTAAATTTGATAGAAATTTGGCTGTTCTTACTGTTGGCATGGATCAAGCTTCAAAGTCATAGTTTCTCCATATTCCAGCGTGTAAAGCCTTTTAAATTTAACTGGAATCTTGAAACTATAGTTTTATTTGAACTTTTTGATATGCCATATTCTATTTAATATAATAATTTTCAAATAGTTTTGTAATTTTTAAAAATAATAACATAAATTGAGTATCAATATTATATGATTTGATATAATAAAAATATATCATAAATATAAATAAAATACTATATGATTTGATATAAAAAAAAATATGTCCTAAATATAAATAAAATATAAAATTATATTGTTTATATTATTTTTTAAATAAAACAATTCACAAACATACCATAAATATATATAGATATTTATATAATAAAATCAACTATATATTTAAAGCAGTAATTTAAATGTGAAGTTTTTGGACATTTTCAGCTTCTTTTTTGGCTTGTTTATTTACATATTATCCTATAAATTTTAGATTAATTTTTCCTAAAAGAGCATATGATAGTAGTTAAATTTACATAATCTTAGTGTCTTTGGTGTCTTTGGGGTATTTAAGGATATTGAATATATTTATGTATTTAAAAAATTAATTTCAACACTTCAAAATTCAAAATTTGACCAAAAAAAAAATTTCAAAAAGTATACCAAATTAAGTACTCTTATATTTAAAAAACAAAAATATAAAATACTACAATTAATTATTATTAATCATTTTAATAAAAAATATATAAAATTAAATTGTATTTCTGATTTATAATATTTAAATTATTAAAGATTAATTTTTTTAAATTAGTTTTAAAATTTTAATTGTCCAATGACAAGAATCTGTATATTATATATATTGAATATTCAACCACTAATTCAAATTTGTTCCAAATATTTATACAGAAATACTAATACTACCAAATTATGCTATTATAATTTTCAAAATTATAATAGTACGCCTAGAACTGGATGCTAGATTTTGTAAATCAGTTCGTGCCATTATGATTGCTTTATTAAACACCAAAAACTTTACCAAATGGATCCTCATTCCATTGAATGGAATTTTGCGAGCTTAATTTGTTTGGGAATTTCAGAATTAGAATGTACTTTCACTACCTTTCACAATATTCTTAATAAAACGACTAAATGTCAAACAAAATTGTTTTTATTTCATTAAAGCGGACATATTATACTCTCAATTTGAGAGTATAGCGGCAGCCGGCAGATGAAAGAAGCTGCGTGAAGGTGAAGCAGCTCGAGAAGGAGGTGTCAGAGTTCCCGATAGAGTTGGTTGCGTCTCACGGTTCTCAAGAAACCAAACAAGGGTCAGTCAGTGAATACTCTAACAGATTTGGGAAACAGTACCAGGCTGTGTATGAGAGCAAGAGCTATCCACTGAGCTGCAGAGCATTTAATGCAGCTGCAGCAGGCTTTATGACAGTTGGATCTCAAGCAGCTTAAGATCCAACAATCATCAATGTTGATGCAGTCGCATTAAATGCTCTGCAACTCAATGGATAGCTCTTGCCGTTTATGAGCAGGGTAAGACACAATTTTTTATTCCGGCTGCCATCCGATGAGGTGAAACTTTGAAAAGAGGTAAACTTTTGCTTCTCTTGCTACTATATCCTGAGTTGAGGAAGATGTCAGCCACTCAGATGTCAAATCCTGGTACCAAACCAAAGCTAATGTGAAGTTACGAATGGCCGTCAAAGATAACATAAAAGAAATTGTGAAACATCCAAAGCTGTTGAAGAATGTAATTTTTTTGGGTCAAATGTGTCATTAATTGGTTAGTTACGTGAATAGTTGATTTGGTCACCTTATCTTGATAAGTGACTTATAGTATTTTCTGGTCCATAGTATTGGCCCATGGTATTGTTGTTATGTAGTCATATATATGCTACTGCTTAATAATGAGAAAGCAATAAATATGCCCATTGTGTGTTCCATCATTTTTTGCTTCCTTTATTTAATCTTTAACATGGCATGAGAGCCTATGGCCTGATCCATTCCTTTTGTCTTGGGTAAGCCTTTTCATATAGTGGAAAGCACATACACACTCAGGTTGTGATTGAAGCTGGAACACATCGAGGGACCGTGTGTATTTTTTATGTTTCTTCTCTCTTGGAGTGTTGACACACCTTGCATTAAGGAAAAGAGTGTCAGTGACACACCTTGTCGAAAGGAATAGTGCATCGGTCGCTCTTCACTTACACGCTTTTTGACTAACGCACCCTTCTGAGGCCCTGTGCTAGCTCTACAAGGAGCATCAGTGAGTTAAAAAACCAAATCTTCTATCAGATCTACAAATCCAGTTTGATCGAGCAAACAGTGATAAGAAGATGGCTACTACCAACACAAGCACCTCAAATTTGAAGCAGATCTCTGGACCTATACCAACCATGAGTTTTGGTCTATTAAGACGAAGGCGTTTCTCCGACTGAACAAATGTTGGGATATGGTTGAAACTGAGCTCAAAGAACCTAATACAAATGCTTTGGCCACAATCAATAATGCCGAGAAGAATGCCTGAGAATCTCGTCGAGACCGAGATCTCATAGCCAAATCACTCATCCAGAGTTGCATCGAGGAGTGCATTTTCCCGTAGATCTCAGGAGCTACCAGTGCACATCAAGCTTGGAATCTGCTTGCATCTGCCTACAAGGAAACTGACTAAGTAAAAACGGTAAGATTCCAAACCCTTCGAATTTTGTTTGAAAGTTTGAAAATGAAGGAAACAAAAACTGTAGATCAGTTTATGATTAGGGTTTCGGGTATTTTAACCCAATTTCAAAACTATGGCGAACCTCTAGAGAAGAAGGTAGTTGTTTAGAAGATTCTAAGGTGTCTCAATAAGAAAATTTCTATGGTAGTGACTTCCATAGAAAAAGCAAAACATATGTCTAAGTTCACCTTAGAAGAGTTGACTAGACCCTTTCTATGTCATTAAGCTTGACTCAATCAAGAAGAAGAGTAGCTGACCAATGATTTCAGCACCCAAGCTTCCCTTGGCAGATGAGGACGAGGTAGAGGAAGAAGAGGTTGAGGGTTTCCTCATACAAAGGAAAGAATTAGTCATGAAGATTTAGATCACTCAAAGCACTCTCACAACTTTCAAGGTCTGAGGGGGAGAGGCAAGAGATGGACCAATAAGTTCAATATTCAATGTAATTACTGCAAGAAGCATGGCCACTATGAACGAGAATGCACAAAGAAGCAAGCGTAACAGAACAGTGGAAGAGCCAATGTCTCTAAAGAAGAAGAAGGCTCGTTAGAGGTGATGTCCATGTGTCATCAAGTTACTGAAGAACACTACAACTCAGATCTATGACTACTAGATAGCGGTTGCAACAATCACATGACAGGTAACAAGTCACTTTTCTTTGGTTTGGATTCCTCCCTTGTCATGAATATCAAGCTGGGAGATGACTTTCTAGTTCCATCAAAAGTAAAAGGTATTGTTCCTGTACTTACAAAGCATACGAAAAGAAGTTTATTCATGATGTTTTCTATGTACCATATCTGAATGTAAATTTGATCAGTATATGTCAATTACTTCAGAACCAGTATGATCTTAGATTTTATGATACATAATATGCCATTTATGATAAACCCCCCAGTAAGAGACTCATAGCCAAAGTTGAAATGACCAAGAATATACTATTTCTTCTAAGTCTCAGGAGTGCCAACCTTCCACAATCTGTAGCCCATATTGTTTCTAGTCTAGATGAATCTTAGCTATGGAACTATAGATTTAGTCATCTTCCCTTCAAAAGTCTCAATCTCCAGCACAAACAGTCCATGGTCAAGGGATTAACAATTATAAATGAACAATCCAGCTCCTGTGAGGATTGTATCATTGGGAAACATCAAAGGGACAACTTCCCCACTTCCATGTCTCGAGCAAAAGAACATCTTGAGATAGTTCATACAGAACTCTGTGGACCCATGTAAACCCAATCCATATGCGGTAGATTTTATTTTATGACTTTTACTGATGATTTTAGAAGGAAAATATGGATTTATTTCCTCAAGAACAAATGACAGACCTTCTCCAGGTTCAAAGAGTTCAAATTCCTAACTGAGAAGTATTCTGGAAAGTTCATTAAATTGCTCATGTCATATTGTGGAGGTGAATATGATTCACATGAGTTTTCAGACTACTACAAGCAACATGGCATCCAGAGACAGTTCACCACCAGATACACTCCACAACAGAATG
The DNA here is from genome assembly GCA_001517045.1 of Pseudotsuga menziesii. NCBI lineage: Eukaryota > Viridiplantae > Streptophyta > Pinopsida > Pinales > Pinaceae > Pseudotsuga > Pseudotsuga menziesii. The sequence goes on along the minus strand of LPNX011209496.1, from coordinate 55,286 downwards.
GGGTTGTTGAACGAAAGAACATGACATTCATGGACATGGCCCGTAGCATGTTGTCACACAAGAAGCTATCATATGAGTATTGGGATGTAGTTTTTGCATGCTCAGTCTAGTTTCTCAACAGATCATCCACAGTGAGTGTTGAGAACAAGATTCCTAAAGAAGCATGGAGTGGAACTAAGACTAGTGTTGCACATCTAAGAGTTTTTGGTTATGTTGCATTTTCTCATGTACCTGATGAACTTAAAAGAAAGTTGGATAAGAAGAGTGAGCGTTTTAATTTTCACTTGTTACAGTGAAAAATAAGGCTTACAAGTTGTATAATCTTGTCACCAGAAAGATTGTGGTGATCATAGATGTGAAATTCATTGAAGATATACAACAACAAGAATGTTCATATATGTAATATATACCTATTAGACTTCCAATATTAGAAGTACAACAACAAGAAGAAACACCAGAAGACAGTTCATCTCAAAACAAGGAAACCATAAGTTTAAGAGAGTTATATGAGCAAACTCCTATGATTAATGAGAAACTTCAACATGCTCCATTTTCCTATCAACCCTCATCCTTTGATGAAGCATTAAAGGATGCATAGTGGGTACAAGTAAAGAATAAAGAAATTGATGCTATTGAGAAAAATCAGACTTGGGATCTTGTTGATATCCTTGGAAACAAAACTGGTATTGGAGTCGAATGGGTCTATAAGACAAACTGAATGAAAAAGGAGAACTTGAAAAACACAAAGCAGGATTTTTTTCCAAAGGATATGCACAACAATATGGTGTAGATTATGATGAAACCTTTTCTCCTATAGCAAGGATGGATACCATCAAATCTATACTTTTGATTGCAACACAAAACCGGTGGCATGTTTATCAAATGGACGTGAAATATTCCTTTCTCAATTGTATTCTTTAAGAAGAAGTTTATGTAGACCAGCCACCTGGATATACTATTAAAGGGCATGAACACAAAGTGTTTAAGCTAAAAAAGGCCTTATATGGTCTAAAACAAGCCCCATGAGCTTGGTATAGTAGAATCGACTCCTACCTCATCAAGAATGGGTTTAGCAGAAGCATTAATGAAACCACTCTATATTTAAAAACATATCATCAAGGTAAAATGTTGATTGTATGTCTTTATGTTGATGACATGATTTATTCTTGTAATTTGATGCTTGAACAACTTAGGACAGTCATTAAAAAATAATTTGAAATGCTTGATCTAGGACTGATGAAGTACTTCCTGTTAATATTTCATATGCTAGACTAGATATCATTAGTGTTCAATTCAAAATCATAGCGGTAGCATATCCAGAATCAATGATAGAAACACAATCATAAGATAGACACAGTATTTATCCTGGGAAACCATCAAGGAGAATAAAACCCAACAAAAATTCCTCTTTATAAGATGTATAATATATAACCCCAAAACAATTATCCTCCTCCTTGTTGTTCTGTCTCTCTCTCTCTCTCTCTCTCTCTCTCTCTCTCTCTCTCCCCTATGCGCTACACAAGTGAGTGTCTATGTGTCCAAAAAAGAACCAAATATCCTCTATTTATACACATTGAGCCAACTGACTTTTACCCTAATCAAGTCGGCCCACTAAACTATCTCGGCCGACTTCACCTAGGAAGACTCAAAATAGTATATTATATTATTCATTAGGGTACTAATGACCCGACTTACAATGGAGGCTTTACCTCAAGACTCTATGATGGCCAAATACAATAGTAATACCTCTTCGGAAGAATAACAACATATCCCTTGGGTTACATCAGTAAAATACATTTAGAATATCCTTTGAAGTTACAATATTCAACACTCCCCCTTAACGAGAATGTTATTCTACTGACACCATCATCATAGACAATAGGAGAACATAGAGACAATATATTCAGTAGTATCGAGGTAATACATCTATACGTCATAGGAAGTTTTGACAATCATTAACTGGAACAATTACTCTTCATATTCTGCATCACACGATCACTTGATCCTTTTTTTTTCAGCAATGCTTCGACCTTTCAATCTTTCGTAGCAACACTTCGATCTTTTGATCCTTTGCAGTAGCACTTCGATCTTCTTGATCCTTTGTAGCAACACTTTGATCTTCTTGATCCTTTGCAGCATCACTTCAGTCTTCTTGATCCTTTGCAGCATCACTCTAATCTTCTTGATCCTTTGTAGCAGCACTTCGATCCTTTCGATCCTTTTGTAGCAGCACTTTGATCGTTTCTATCCTTTGCAACATCACTTCGATATTCTTGATCCTTTCCAACCACACTTCGATCTACTTCACCCTTCATCGTTGTACTTCAATCTACTTGATCCTTCACTATTGGACATAGATACAATATATTCAGTAGTATAGAAAATCCATACCACAAAGGTTAGGACCACTCCCAAGCGAGTGCTATTCTATGGTATCTACATATGAATGTAGGCATACTCTCCATACAAGAGTATTGTCTATAGAGAAGATCTTGAGTGCATACAAAATGTCACTACTGTCGTTCATGAGGACTCACCGTAGATAATCCATACCACAAAGGTTAGGACCAATCGTGAGCAAGTGTTATTCTATGGTATCCACAATTGAATGTGGGAACTCTCCACGCGAGAGTAGCATCTGTAGGGCCATCCTTAGCTAGTAAGGACTGCTCGCATGCATAAAGTGTTATACCTTCCATACTCAAGAGAGGATACTATCATCCACAAGTGAATGTCGGACCTTGCCAACATATTTCATGCCGTAGTATGACTTTCATCCCATCATCGATGTCAGTATCATGATCACTCCCCCTTTCCTGGGAGGATCCATATTATCAAATTTCTCCCCCTTTTTCCAAGGATGGTTCATATCTTCGACCTATTATTCCTTTTCAAGGAGAGTCCATAACTTCGACTTGGTCCTCCTTTCTAAATAAAGTCCCTATATTCATCATCTGTAGTCCCATCATTGTTTCTCCTTGCGAGGAAAGTCTTTTCGAACTGCACCAAACTTGTCACGAAAGTATTCAACCTTTAATCGAGATAGAGGCTTGGTCAGTACATCAACAACTTGTTCATGAGTACTCACATACTGGAGCTTTATAGCTCCCTTTTGCACCATATCCCTTATATAAAAATATCGTATTTATGTATACTTCGATTTGTCATGGAACACCAGATTCTTTTTCATCTATATACAACTATGGTTGTCACAAATAATTACTGTGGTGTCCAAATCCATGTCAAATAATCTTGACATTAGCTTTCGAATCCATATTGCTTCACAACAAGCGAAGCAAGCTGCAATGTACTCTTCTTCAGTTGTACTGAGAGCAACACTAAAATGTTTCTTACTAAACCACGAGATCATGGTGGATCCTAGACAATAACATCCCCCTTAGGTGCTCTTCATGTCTGCAACATTTCCTACCCAATCTGAATCCATATATCCATACAATTTGTAGTCATGATCTCTCCCATATTAAAGTCTCAAATCTATTGTACCTTTAAGGTACCTCATCACATGATTTGCAGCTATCAAGCGAACCCTTCTAAGTTTAACTAGATACTAGAGTAATGCGTTCACAAAAAAGAATATATTTGGCCTTATGTTCGTCAGATACATTAGTGACCCAATAATCTGTATGTACCGAGTCACATCCACTAACTTTGATTTCTCATCAGACAAGAGCTTCAAGTTGGTGTCCATGGGTGTGTCCATGGATTTACAATCCAACATATCAAATCTTTTCAAGATTTCTATTGCATACTTTCCCTGATTCAGAAATATTCCTTCTAAGCTATACCACACTTCCAGCCCTAGGAAATAATGAATCAATCCAAGATCTTTCATCTCAAATTCTTCACACTACAACAAATCCTGGGATTAGCGTCCCGTTTTAGTGTAATTTTTTTTACATTGAGTGGTCAAACTAGATGCTAAATGGGACGCATCATAGACAAAACTTAAAGCGTCTCAAAAAACATTTTTTTTCTTCCAAGATAGCATCCTTTATGATGTCCAAAATAGCATCTATTTTTTTGCTTCCAGAATAGCGTTCAAATTCGCTTCTTAAACAACGTTGAGGTTTCCTTCCTAAATAACGTCTTATTTTACTTCCTAGTGAGTGTCCACTTTTGTTTCTTAAATGACATCCCTGTTAGCGCCATATTTACATCCTTAATAGCACCATGTTAGCATCCAAATTAGCATCCAATATTGCATCCATTTTTGCTACCACTTTAGCATCCCATTTTGCACCATGTTTTACTTCCAAATATGTGCCAATTTTCGCTTCTAAATTTGCACCAATATTTTCTTCCCTTTTTGCATCGTGTTTTTCTACCAAAATGATGGCAACTATTTATTCTATTGTTGCACCATATTTTGCTTCCTATGTAGCACCGTGCTTTGCATCCAAAACAACGTCTTATTTTGCTACCATATCAACGCCATGTTTGTCTTCATCATTAGCGCCATGCGTTGCATCCTTTTTAATGCCTTGTTTTGCGTCTTATTTTGCTACCATATCAAGGCCATGTTTGGATTCATCATTAGCGCCACGTGTTGCATCCTTTTTAATGCCTAGTTTCGCATATCTCATTTTTTGGTCACTAATTTAGTCGTTTTTAGTAATTTTATATATGAATTTTGGTCATTTTGTTTGGTCACTTATATATCATTGTTTGGTCACTTATCTTGTATTTTTTGGTTACTAATTTAGTTGTTTTTAACTGACATTATAATATCATTAGGGCATGGAGGAATCAAACCACCAACCTCCTACTTGTAAGGCAGGTGCTCTTCCATTGAGCTAGCACCCTTTAACAATTTGGGAACTTAAATTACAAATTCCTCTATAATGGTAAAAATGATCAATACACAACTTTGTGTATCTAATGGTTGGAAAATTATGATGTATAAGTTCACAATATATGATCAAGGAGGTTATGAAATCCATAAACCTTTTATAGGAATTTTGAACAAAACTCAAGAAATTCGACTAATGGAATTGCAAAAATCACTATTCCTTAGCAACCGTAAGTGTTCCACTATATGAGACCTATTAACAACAATTATCTTAGTGTGGATGCCAAGGATATAGTAGATAAGCATGATCATTCTAGAGCCATGTATAAGTGGAGCAATAAGGAGAATCAAAAGAGGATGATCAACCCAATAGTTGGTGTTTCACATGGATCCTATCCACCATGGGATGAGCAAATTTCCTTCTTCCATCGAGCTAATGAGTATCCACAAGGACAAATGGTTAGGATATATTGTGATGCCAATTCATAATGTTTATTCGCTTCCCAGGGTGGTGTTTCAGTGCTTGCACTGGGAGATCTACATGATCCCTAACAAAATTAGATTTAAGCATATTCATGGGGCCATAGAGTATAGGATGAGGCTATCTTTTTATCTTTTTCTTTCAAAAACCAGGCATGATTTGAAACATTGGGAGAAGGAATAGAATCGGATATACTTAACAAACTACAATCATGACAGGCCATAGGACTCTACTATATAGTCATTGTATAGATGTTGGAAATGGGTATAAATTCCTAAGGACTATGAACAACATCCATTTAAATATGAAAGCAAAACCTTCCATGTCAGAGAAATACTTGATGGCAGTGAGCTTATTGTTTCTAACATAAAGAAACAAAAAATCCAGAAATGGAAGCTCCAAGGGGATACACATAACATTAGAATGCGAAATCAACACCCTAAAGAAGTTCCATCTAGATTTTGCATTGTAAACAAGAAAGCATTCATAATATAGACAAAATTGACTTTGATCCTAAAATAGGTCATATTTCACTTACCTATATCACAATATGATTACTCTATTGGTCAGGTTTCCATTTTGGTCACTACAGAAATATCTTGTCATGAAAAAATCCATAACCTTTAGAATCCCATTATTATCGATTGGTAGATAATATCATATTTAAAGTATAAAACGCCATGTTTAAACACTTGTTTCAATAATCATATCTCATAATGAAAGAAAGACAAGAAAAAAGATTGATAAAATCAAGAAATTACCTTTGATGTCCCGATGTAAAACTTGGTTGATATGGCATTGCATACATTTATTTACCAACACAACCTGCATCATCTAACATAATGTAGTGTTTAGACATTAAGAACCAGAAAAGTGTTGCATTATTGAAGACGGGGACATTTATATATGGCTCAGGTCTATTATTTTTCCCTAAATTTAAAAAAAGAGCTAATGTTTAACTTTGCATGATTTAAAAAGAAAATTAATTAATTTTGAACTTTTGTGATTGGTGGTTGGCTTATGGACGTAGGATTTGGAATTCCATCCTCAAGCATAGGTGGTGGAGGTGACATAAGCATCCATTAACACGCATTGAATGCAGTTTAGCGGTGCATTGAGTGTTTGTTCTTGGCCTCTTCCTCTTCTTATGTGTTTGTTGTGCTGAGGCTGATGCGAAGATGCATGAAACCAAAATCTTGGTACAAATACAGGGATGTACCACTAGCATTTAATTTTCGCCTGTCAATTAATTTATTACATGGCTGTAATGGGTATTATGGATTTTCCCCGCTCAATTAATTTATTGCATGGTTGTAATGTAATGGGTATTATGGATTTTCCCTGCTCAATTAATTTATTGCAGGGTTGTAATGTAATGGGTATTATGGATTTTCCCTGCTAAATTAATTTATTGCAGGGTTGTAATTGGCATTGGGTATTATAGAGGATCGTGTCAATGACAACGTGGATAGTTGGGGGTTGGATTTCATGTCGTTTAATGATGTAAATGAGCTTATATCTCTTGGTATTTATTTTTCTATTTCAACTAATCCCATTCACTCTAGTGTGTGTTCATGAACTCTTCGCTCTTGCTTCCAGGTTTCCAGTCATCAGTGTTAGCTGCTACAGTGCTTTACACAGTGGTAAGAGCTCTAAGGAGATTTTCTGAATAATTTAGGCTTATTCGAGGGCAGAACGAAAGGTGGATTGTTATTCTGATTGTATCAGAAATACTAATACTACCAAATTATGCTATTATAATTTTCAAAATTATAATATTACAACTAGAATTGGATGCTAGATTTTGTAAATCAGTGTCGTGCCATTGTGATAACTTTATTACACACTAAAAAAATTACCAAATGGATCCTCATTCCATTAAAAGGAATTTTGCGAGCTTAGTTTGTTTGGGAATTTCCGAATCAGAATGTACTTTCACTACCTTTCACAATATTCTTAATATAACGACAAAATGTTAAAAAAAATTGTTTTTATTTCGTTAAAGTGCACATATTTCATTAGGAGTATAGCGGTAGATGAAAGAAGTTGCGTGAAGGTGGAGCATCTCAGGAAGGAGGTGTCAGATCAGTTCTCGATAGAGTTGGTTGCAAAAGTGTCACAGTTCTCAAGAAACCAAACTCTGAAAGTCAGTCAATACTCTAACAGATTTGGGACTCAGTCGTAGGTCGTGTATGACCAAGGTAAGACACATCTGAATTTTTTATTCTGTGCTGCCATCAGATGAGGTGAAAATTTGAAAGGAGGTAAACTTTATCTTCTCTTGCTACTATATCCTGAGTTGAGGAAGATATCAGCAACTCAGATGTCAAATCTTGGATGGTAAAACTTATGTTAATTGGTAATTTAAGATGATGACCATCGAGTTAATTGGAATAATGATGACGTCAAACCCACAAATGTTGCATTCAGATAGGTGGGAAATTGTAAAACATAAAAGAAAGAAAAGAAATTTTGAAACATCCAAAGCTGTTGAAGAATGTAATTTTTTTTGGTCAAATGTGTCATTAATTGGTTAGTTACTTGAGTAGTTGATTTAGTCACCTTATCTTGATCAATGACCTATAGTATTTTTTGGCCCATGGTATTGTTGTTATGTAGTCCTATATATGTTGCTGCTTAATAATGAGAAGGAAATAAATATGCCCATTGTGTATTCCATCATTTTTTGCTTCTTTTATTTAATATTTAACATGGTATTAGAGCGTATGGCCTAATCCATTCCTTTTGTCTTGGGTAAGCCTTTTGACATAGTGGAAAGCACATACACACGGAGGTTGTGATTGAAGCTAGAACACATCAAGGAACCGTGTGTATTTTTTTCTTTTTCTTCTCTCTTGGAGTTCTAACACACCTTGTATTAAGGAAAAGAGTGTCAGTGACACACATTGTCCAAAGGAACAGTGCGTCAGTCACTCTTTACTTACATGGTTTTTGACTGATGCACCCTTCTGATTCCCTGTGCTAGCTCTACAAGGAGCATGAGTGAGTTAAAATACCACATCTTCTATCAGATATACAAATCCAATTTGATTGAGCAAATAGTCATAAGAAGATGGCTACTACCACCACAAGTACCTCAAATTTGAAGCAGATCTTTGGCCCTGTACTGACCGGTACCAACTATGAGTTTTGGTCTATTAATATGAAGACGTTTCTCCGACTCAACAAATGTTGGTATATGGTTGAAAATGAGTTCAAAAAATCTGATACAAATGCTTTGGCCGCAATCAATAATGCCCAGAAGAATGCCTTAGAATCTCACTAAGACCGAGATCTCACAGCCAAATGACTGATCGAAAGTTGCATCAGGGAGTCCATTTTCCCATAGATCTTGGGAGCTACCAGCACACATCAAGCTTGGAATATGCTCGCATCCACCTACAAGGGAACCGACTGAGTAAAAACGGTAAGATTCCAAACCCTTCGAATTCAATTTTAAAGTTTGAAAATGAAGGAAACAGAAACTGTAGATCAGTTGATGGTTAGGGCTTCAGGTATTGTAACCCAATTTCAAAACTATGGTGAACCTCTAGAGAAGAAGGTAGTTGTTTAGAAGATTCTAAGGTGTCTCACCAAGAAATTTGCTATGGTAGTGACTTCCACAAAAGAAGCAAAACATATGTCTGAGTTCACCCTAGAAGAGTTGACTAGATATTTTTTATGTCATTAAGCTCGACTCAATCAAGAAAAAGAGTCACTGACCAATGATTTCAGAACCCAAGCTTCCCTCGGTAGAGGAGGACGAGGTAGAGGAAGAAGAGGTCGACGGTTTCCTCATACAGAGTAAATAATTAGTCATGAACATTCATATCACTCAAAGCACTCTCACAACTCTCAAGGTCGGAGGCAGAGAGGCAAGAGATTGACCAATAAGTTCAAATATATTCAATGTAACTATTGCAAGAAGTATGGCCACTATGGACAAGAATGCATAAATAAGCAATCATAATAGAACAATGGAAAAACCAATGTGTCTAAAGAAGAATAAGGCTCATTAGAGGTGATGTCCATGTCTTATCAAGCTACTGAAGAACACTACAACTTAGATCTATGGCTACTAGATAGCGGTTGCAGCAATCACATGATAGGTAAGAAGTCACTTTTCTCTGGTTTGGATTCCTTTGTTGTCATGAATACCAAGCTAGGAGATGAATTTCTGGTTCCACCAAAAGGAAAAGGTATCGTTCCTGTACTTAAAAAGCAGAATGAAAAGAAGTTTATTCATGATGTTTTCTATGTACCACATCTGAATGTAAATTTGACCAGTATATGTCAATTACTTCAGAACCAGTATGGTCTTAGATTTTATGATACATAATGTGCCATTTATGATAAACCCCCTAGTAAGAGACTCATAGCAAAATTTAAAATGACCAATAATATACTATTTCCTCTCAATCTTAGGAGTGCCAACCTTCCGCAGTTTGTAGCCCATACTATTTCTATTCTAGATGAATCTTAGTTATGGAACTATAGATTCAGTCATCTTCCCTTCAAGAGTCTCAATCTCCTACACAAATAGTCCATGGTCAAGGGATTACCAATTATACATGAACAATCGAGCTCCTATGAGGATTGTATCATTGGGAAACATCAAAGGGACAACTTCCCCACTTCCACATCTTGAGCCAAAGAACATCTTGAGATAATTCATACAGACCTCTGTGGACCCATGCAAACCCAATCCATATGAGGTAGATTTTATTTTTTGACTTTTACTTATGATTTTAGCAAGAAAATATGGATTTATTTCCTCAAGAACAGATGAGAGACCATATCCAGGTTCAAAGAGTTCAAATCCCTGACTCAGAAGTAGTCTGGAAAGTTCATTAAAGTGCTCAGGTGAGATTGTGGAAGTTAATATGATTCACATGAGTTTTCAGACTAGTACAAGCAACATGGCATCTAGATACAGTTCACCACCAGATACACTCCACAACAGAATGAAGTTGTTGAATGAAATAACATGACCTTCATGTACATGGCTCGTAGCATGTTTTCACACAAGAAGCTATCATATGAGTATTGGGATGAAGTTGCTGGATGCTCAATCTACTTGCTCAACAGATTACCCACAGTGAGTATCGAGGATAATATTCCTGAATAAGCATGGAGTGGAACTAAGACTAGTGTTGCACATCTAATAGTTTTTGGTTATGTTGCATTTTCTCATGTACCTGATGAAATTAGAAGAAAGTTGGATAAGAAGAGTGAGCATTGTATTTTCACTTGTTACAGTGAACACGATAAACCTTACAAGTTGTATAATATTGTCACCAAAAATATTGTGGTGAGCAGAGATGTTAAATTCATTGAAGACATACAAATACAAGAAAGTTCATATATGTCATATATACCTATTAGACTTCCAATATTAGAAGTACAACAACAAGAAGAAACACTAGAAGAAACACCAGAATATAGTTCATCTCAGAACATGAAAACTAGAAGTTTAAGAGAGTTGTATGAGCAAACCCCTATTATCGATGAGCAACTTCAGCATGCTTTGTTTTCCTGTCAGCCCTCATCTTTTGATGAAGCAGTAAAGGATGCACAGTGGGTACAAGCAAAGAATAAAGAAATTGATGCTATTGAGAAAAACCAGACATGGGATCTTGTTGATATCCTTGCAAACAAAACCGGTATTGGAGTCAAATGGGTCTATAAGACCAAACCGAATGAAAAAGGAGAACTTGAAAAACACAAATAAATCTTTGTTTTGAAAGGATATGGACAACAATATGGCATAGATTATGATGAAACCTTTTCTCTTGTAGCAAGGATGGATACCATCAGATCTGTACTTTCGATTGCAACATGAAACCAGTGGCATGCTTATCAAATGGACATGAAATCTTCCTTCCTCAATGGTATTCTTGAAGAAGAAGTTTATGTAGACCAGCCACCTAGATATACTATTAAAGGGCATGAACAAAAAGTGTTTAACATGAAAAAGGCCTTATATGGTCTAAAACAAGCTCCATGAGCTTGGTATAGTAGAATTGACTCCTACCTCATCAAGAATGGGTTTAGAAAAAGAATCAATGAACCCACTTTGTATTTAAAAATAGATCATCAAGGTAAAATGTTGATTGTATGTCTTTATGTTGATGACATGATATATTCTCGTAATTTGATTCTTGAACAATTCATGACAGTCATGAAAATATAATTTGAAATGATTGATCTAGGACTGATGAAGTACTTCTTGTTAATATTTCATATGCTATACTAGATATCATTAGTGTTCAATTCAAAATCATAGCAGTAGCATATTCAGAATCACTGATAGAAACACAATCATAAGATAGACATGGTATTTATCCTAGGAAACCCTCAAGGGGAAGAAAACCCAACAAAATTCCTCTTTATAAGATGTATAAGATATAACCCCAAAATAATTATCCTCCTCCTTGTTGTTCTGTCTCTCTCACACACTCTCTCTCTCCCGTTCGCTACACAAATAAGTGTCTGTGTGTCCAAAAAAGAACCAAAGCTCCTTTACTTATACACGTTGAGCCAACTGACTTTTACCCTAATCAAGTCGGCCCCACTAAACTGTCTGGGCCGACTTCACCTGAGTAAGACTTAAGACAGTATATTATATTATTCATTAGGGTACTAATGATCCAACTTACAATGGAGGCTTTAACTCATGACTCTATGATGGGCAAATACAATAGTAATACCTTGTCGGAAGAATAATGATATATCCCTTGGGTTACATCAGTAAAATACATTTAGAATCATCTTTGAAGTTACAATATTCAACACTCCCCCTTAATGAGAAGGTTATTCTACTGACACCATCGTCATAGACAATAGGAGAACATAGAGATAATATATTAAGTATTATTGAAGTAATACATCTATACATCATAGGAAGTTTTCACAATCAATAACTAGAACAATTACTCTTCATCTTCTGCATCAGATGATCACTTGATCCTTTTTTTCCAGCAATGCTTCGACCTTTCGATCTTTTGTAGAAACACCTTGATCTTCTGATCCTTTGTAGTACTTTAATCCTTTGCAGTAGCACTTTGATCTTCTTGATCCTTAGTAGAAACACTTTGATCTTCTTGATCCTTTGCAGCATCACTTCAGTCTTCTTGATCCTTTGCAGCATCGGTCTGATCTTCTTGATCCTTTATAGCAGCACTTTGATCCTTTTGATCCTTTTGTAGCAACACTTTGATCCTTTCTATCCTTTGCAACATCACTCTGATCTTCTTGACCCTTTTCATCCACACTTGGATATTCTTGACCCTTCACCATTGTACTTCGATCTACTTGACCCTTCACCATTTCTCATAGAGACAATATATTCAGTAGTATAGAGAATCCATACCACAAAGCTTAGGACCACTCCCAAGTGAGTGTTATTCTATGGTATCTACATATGAATGTAGGAATACTCTCCATACAAGAGTATTGTCTATAGAGAAGATCTTGAGTGCATACAAAATGTCATTCTTGTCGTCCATGAGGACTCATCTTAGAGAATCCATACCACAACAGTTAGGACCACTCCTAAGCGAGTGTTATTCTATGGTATACACAACTAAATGTGGGTACTCTCCATGTGAGAGTAACATCTGTAGGACCATCCTTAGCTAGTAAGGACCACTCTCATGCATAGAGTGTTATACCTGCCATACTCAAGAGAGGATACTATCATCCACAAGTGAATGTCGAACCTTGCGAGCATATTTCATGTCAGAGTATGACTTTCATCCCATCATCGATGTCAGTCTCATGATCACTCCCCCTTTCCTGGGAGAATCCATATTATCAACTTTCTCCCCCTTTGTCCGAGGATGGTTCATGTCTTCGACCTATTATTCCTTTCCGAGGAGATTCCATAACTTCGACTTGTTCCTCCTTTTTGAAGAAAGTCCATATATTCATCATCTATAATCCCATCACTATTCCTCCTTGTGAGGAAAGTCTTTTCGAACTACACCAATCTTGTCATGAAAATATTCAAACTTTAATCGAGATAGAGGCTTGGTCAGTACATCAACAACTTGCTAATGAGTACTCACATACTAGAGCTTTATAGCTCCCTTTTGTACCATATCCCTTATGTAAAAATATCATATTTCTATATGGTTCGATTTGTCATGGAAGACCGGATTCTATGTCATCTTTATACAACTACGGTTTTCACAAAGAATTACTATGGTGTCCAACTCCATGTCAAATAATCCTGACATCAGCTTTCGAATCCATATCGCTTCACAACAAGCAGATCAAGCTGCAATGTACTCTTCTTCAGCTGTACTGAGAGAAACACTGGAATATTTCTTACTAAGCCATGAGATCACAGTGGATCCCAGACATTAACATCCTCCTGAGGTGCTCTTCCCATCTACAACATTTCCTACCCAATTTGAATCCATATATCCATACAATTTGTAGTCATGATCTCTCATCACATGCTTTGGAGCTATCAAGTGAACCCTTCTACATTTAACTAGATACTAGAGTAATGTGTTTACAACAAAACATATATCTGGCCTTGTGCTCGTTAGATACATTAGTGACCCAATAATTTGTATGTGTTGAGTCACATCGACTAACTTTGATGTCTCATTAGACAAGAGCTTCAAGTTGGTGTCCATGGATGTGTCCATGGAATTACAATCTAATATATCAAATCTTTTCAATATTTCTATTGCATACTTTCCTCGATTCAAAAAGATTCCTTCTGGGCTATACCACACTTCCGACCTTAGGAAATAATGCATCAATCCAAGATCTTTCATCTTGAATTCTTCATCTAGCTTCTTCTTCCAGTATTTGATTTGTTTCTCATTTCCATTCAGAAATAGATCATCCATATACATTAATAGTATGACTAGTTCATCATCCATAATCTTCATATAAATGTTAGTATCAACTTTACTCTTGGTAAATCCCATGCTTCTCAAGAAGCTATCTATTTTTCCATACCAAACTCTAGGAGTTTGCTTCAGTCCATACAGATCATTTTTCAACTTACATACATGAGTCGCTATGTCTTCAACTTCAAATCCTTGTGGTTGTTCGTTGTAAGCCTCTTCCTCAATCACTCTATTAAGGAAGATTGTCCTTACATCCCTCTAGTGTAAGTCCCACTTCATCTTGGTAGTAAGTTCCATGATAGTTATGATGGAAGTGTACCTTTATACCAGATAAAATGTCTCTTCATAATCGATCCCCTCTTTCTGAGATAATACTCTAGCCACAAATATTTCTTTGTACTTTTCATTACTTCCATCAGCAGCACATTCTATCTTGTAGATCCATTTTGAAGATACCACACTCCTGTTTTTTGGTTTTGGCACTACATCCCAAACATCATTCTTCATGATCGACTAGTATTCTTTCGTCATTGCTTCAACCCATTAGTTATTCTCAACAACTTCCTCATAGCTGGTGGGTTCTTGATCTACAAGATCACACATGAAAGCTACATAACTGGAATATGGTTTTGATCTTTCGTTGGTTCTTTTGGAGCCTTCTGGAGCTCCATATCTCTCTGCTTCTTGTATGATTTCTCCTAGCCAAGCTGGTTTTCTCTTTTGAGAGATATCCATAGTAGCGGGTTCATAAGGCGCTATCATTGTTGATGTAATTATAACTTCAGAATGTATTCACTTGTATTTCTTATGTTTATTTTGGGATGTTCTTGTGTCATGTCATGACCCGATGTTCCTATCGGGAGGATCTATAATGTAAACAAGTCATGTCAAGTCATTGTGGGTAACCCTCCTATTGTCTAAGGGTTAAAGTCCCCACAGTTTCGAGGAAATAGGGTTATTAGACTCTCTTAGTGAGGTCGGCCCTAGTAGGGTTTTAGTCATGTCAAGAATTAGTATAAATAGAGAGGTGACCTCTCTATTTATCACACATCTCATACACACTCAGTTGTAGTGCATAGCTAAGGAAGAGAAAGACATTGGGGCAAGAGGAAAGAGCTTACTGCTATCGGGAGATTGTCTTACTGTTTTTGGGTTTCACTTTGGTGCTAATTCTATCTCTGAGGAAGTTTCGGGGTTTTCTCCATTTATGGTCTCCCTGAGGAAAAACACTGTGTTTATTGTATCTTGTGTTTGATTGCTGTGCTTGTTGTTCTCTCAGTTAAAGATCCTAATGATATGCTAGCTTAATGTTTAAAATCTAACATGGAATCAGAGCTAACCTAAGAAGAAGAAACTGTGCAGCTATGGGAACTAGGGCTTCCTATTTTGTGGATCTCTCTCCATAGATTTTCAGCAAACGTAGGGTGGAATAACTCTCCTCCCTAGGGCACATCTTTCCATCGAAGCAGATTCCAATTCTGAGGTTTTTCAATTTTGGACTCGACACTGCTGCCGAAAATTAGGGCTTTTCACAGAAGTGGGATTTTTCAGTGAGCCCAGGCCTGGATTGATCTTCTCCCAAAAATCGAAGTTAGGGATCAAATTTAAAGCATTTGGTTGGTCAGAACTCCATAAAAGAAAAACCCTAATCTGCTCCTCAACCAATACTGCAGGATTTCAGCTTCAAATCCAGATCCGACATCTTGACTTGGTAAGATCTAAATATTTTGTATTTCCATTTGAGGTTCTTAGTTAAGATGTTTCATCATACCAAGCTTGATGAAAATCTTGAGGGAGATGATAACTTCCAATCCTGGAAGTATAGGATCTCCCTTGTCCTGGAAGAAAATGAGTTGGACTCCTATATCCAGATCCGACATCTTGACTTGGTAAGATCTAAATATTTTGTATTTCCATTTGAGGTTCTTAGTTAAGATGTTTCATCATACCAAGCTTGATGAAAATCTTGAGGGAGATGATAACTTCCAATCCTGGAAGTATAGGATCTCCCTTGTCCTGAGAGAAAATGAGTTGGACTCCTATATCCAGGAGGAGGTTCCAGTTCCAGAGGGAGATGAAGCCAAGTCCTTACATAAGAAGAAGTTGGTTATGGAAAAGAGGATCATTGCTGATTCTATTAAGGATCACCTCATTCCACAAGTGTCCTCCCTCAAGACACCTAAAGCCATGTTTGATTCCCTAACCAAATTGTTTGAAGGGAAGAACATCAATCGAAAGATGACTCTAACGAACCAGTTGAAGAATGTCAAGATCCATAATGAGGAGAGCATCCAGTCATACTTCACAAGGGTCTCCTGGATCAAAGAACAACTAGAAGTTGTAGATGAAGAAGTGGAGAATGCAGAAATTGTGATGACAACATTGAATGGCCTCCCTAGGTCATAGGATTCTTTCATCCAAGGAATCTGTGCTAGAAAGAAGTTGGTCAAGTTCAGTAGATTGGGGGAAGAATTCTCTCAAGAAGAAGCTCGGATAGCTGCTCGAGAAGAAAATATTGGAAGTGAAGATTAAGCTCTCATAGTACACTCCAAGAAAGGAAGAAGGGAAAATCATCATCACCAAGGTAAGCATTCTCATCAGAAAAATAACTTTATGAGAAGGGATCCATCTAGACTCAGATGTTATACATGCGATGAAATAGGACACTTTGCTAAAAACTGTCCCAAGAATAAGAATGGATCCAAGAAGAAGAAGAAATACAAAAGAAGACATCATGCTCACACTTCCAAGGATGATGATCCTCCCAGGAAGAGAGTAAAACAAGAAAGTGAAGACTCTTCAAGTGAAGATGAATATGTTATGATCTCTGCTCTCATGGGAATTGTCACTCATGGAAGCAAAGATTGGCTTTTTTACAGTGGGGCTTCCAAGCACATGACAGGTTTCAAGGAATCATTTGAGAAACTATCCGAACATAATTCATCCCATAAGGTGAAGCTTGGGGATGACTACCAATATCCCATAAAAGGTAGTCGTGAATCCTCCTACAAGCTAGACTCTGGAAAATCTATAAAAATGAAATATGTCTTGTTTGTACCAGGATTGAAGAAGAATATTCTATCCATATCGGCATTGGATGCAAAAGGTATGAGGGTTACATTTGTAGATGGACAAGTCATCATGTGGCCAAGAGGAAAGACTATTGATGATGCAATAGTGATTGGAGAACAAGAAGGAGGCTTATACAAGTTGAAGGGCCATCCAGAACAAGATATGGTCCATGGCACAGTAGAGCCAAATGAACTTTGGCACAGAAGTCTTGCACATGTGCATTACAGAGCACTACCACTTGCAAGAAAAGCTGTTGAAGGTATTCCAAAAATTCAAGCAAAACATGAAGAGGTCTGCAAAGGATGTGCTAAAGGAAAGAATACAAAGAAGACATTTCCAAGTAGCGAGAGCAAGGCAAAAAGAATCATGGAAATCATCCACTCTAATGTATGCAGACCAATGTCATCAATCTCACTAAGCAGGTATGTATACTATGTTTCTTTCATTGATGACTTTTCTAGGAAGACATGGATTTACTTCATGAAGAACAAAGATAAAGTTTTCAGCAAGTTCAAGGAATTCAAAGCCTTGATCGAGAATCACACTAAAAAGAATATCAAGACCTTTTGATCAGATAATGGTAGAGAATTCACATCAAATGAATTCAAAGACTTATGCAAAGAATCAGGGATTAAGAGGGAGTTTTCCACTCCTTACAATCCACAACAGAATGGGGTTGTAGAAAGGAAGAATAGAACCATCATGGAAGCTGCAAGAGCAATGCTTCATGATCAAGATCTTCCTATGCATCTATGGGAAGAAGCAGCCAAAATAGAAGTGTATGTATAGAACTGTACTCCACACAGAGTACTCGAGAACAAGACTCCTGAAGAAGTATTCTCCGGCAATAAAACAGAAGTCATCCATCTCAGAATATTCATCTGTCTAGTGTACATACACATACCAAAAGAAAAGAGAACAAAACTAGATCCTTCAGGAAAGAAGGGTGTATTTGTGGGATACTCTGAAAGCTCGAAGGCTTACAGAATATACTTCCCAGGATACAAGAATATCGACATCAGCAGGGATGTAACATTTGATGAAGACATAGCTTACAACAAATCCAAAAAGAGACTTGCTAAAGATACTGAAGAAGAAGAAGCACCAAGAATTCATGATACAACCATGAATGAATCAATTCAAGAAGAAGATCGAGAATTTGAAGAACCACAAAGACCTGTAGATCCACCTCAAGAGAAGAATCCTCACAAGAGAAAACCTACTTGGGTACAAGAAATTATCCAAGATGCAGAAATATATGGGGTTCCAGAAGAGAATGACAGAGAAAGAAAGAGAACCAGATCTTGTTCTGGATATGTAGCTTTACTATGTGATGTTATCAATAATTAACCTTCCAACTATGAAGAAGCAGCAGAACGGAAAGAATGGAAGGATGCTATGATCGAAGAGTATCAATCGATCATGAAGAATGATGTTTGGGATGTTGTCCCAAGACCATAAGGGAAGTCAGTTGTAACTTCCAAATGGATCTACAAGATTAAGCATGCTACAGATGGTAGCTTTGAAAAATATAAGGAAAGATTTGTGGCTCGTGGTTTCTCACAGAAGGAAGGAATAGATTATGAAGAAACCTTTGCTCCTATGGCCAGATACACTTCCATCAGAACAATACTTGCTTTGGCTACAGTAATGAAATGGAAGATACACCAAATGGATGTCAAGACTGCTTTCTTGAATGGTGTAGTGGAAGAGGAAGTGTATGTAGAATAGCCACTCGGTTTTGAGACACATGACAGGGAGTCTCATGTGTGCAGATTGAAGAAAGCCCTGTATGGTTTGGAATAGGAACCCAGGACATGGTATGACAGAATTGACAGCTTTCTATCCAGTTTGGGCTTTACCAAGAGTAAAGCAGATTCCAACCTTTACTACAAGGTTGAAGATGGCAACCCAGTGATGCTTATACTATATGTAGATGATCTGTTTGTAACAGGTATGGATGGGTTGATTGTTGATACAAAAATAAAACTTGCTGACAATGAAGGACTTTGGTATGATGCATTATTTTCTAGGTATGGAGGTGTGACAGAACGCGGATGGAATCTCCCTCAGACAAGGGAAGTATGCAGTAGAGATCTTGAAGAGGTTTGGGATGATGGACTACAAGGCTATGGCCACACCTATGGCATCGAACCTGAAGCTATTGAGTGATGCTTCATCAGAGATGGTTGATGCCATGATGTATCATCAGATGATTGGTTCCTTCCATGGTTAGATGTAAGGGCTGAGCCATTCTATCATGGTGAGAGGATTGGTTCCTTCCATGTCATATATGAGTGTTGAGATCCATAGCCGTTCTGATGAGTAGGTCAGATATAATGGCTAAGCCATTCTTTCATGGTGAGAGGATTGGTTCCTTCCATGTTAGATATGAGTGCTGGCCATTCTGTCGAGTAGGACAGAGTAAGGGAAACTGCCATTCTCCTAGAGAATGGAGGCACCTGGTCAGTTACCAGGTAGCTCAGTCTAGGAATAAGGGCCATTCTAATATGACTGTAGGATTGTTTCTTACAGGATCAGATGTGAGTGCACACCTTTTCAAACATACTTGTTTTATTGGTTCCTTGTATGTGTCAAATGTAAGTGCAGAGGCTTTCTTTGATCATTGGTTGATCAGATATAAGTGTTGTGCATTTCTTCGATCATTGGTTGATCAAATGTGAGTGTAGTGCCTTTTTTCAATCATTAGTTGATCAGATGTAAGTGCAAGAGCCTTTTGGCATGGAGGATTGGTTCCTTGCATGGCCAAGTGTAAGTGTTGGTCCTTTCTTCGATCATTGGTTGATCAGATGTAAGTGTTGGGCCTTTCTGATAGGGTTGTGAGCTATGTTACCACATGGTCAGATGTGAGTGCTGAGCGTTGCCTTTATGATATGATTATAGGATTAGTTCCTACATGATCAGATGTAAGTGCTGGGCGGGACATTCTAACTTAAGTGTCAGATATAAGCGCTGAGAAATACCTACATGGTGGCTAGGTCTACATCGAGCATGAAAAAGGGATGGCTCTATAGAACTTCCTATGATGAGAAGAATCATGAGATAGCACCTGTGAAGATTCAGTATTGATGATCCAGCAGAGATGATCCATATTGAGGGATAATCCAGATCCAGAGATGATGATCCAAAGATGATCTAGATCCAATGATGATGATCCAGATCCAGTGATGATGATCTAGATCGAGTGATGATCCAGATCCAGAGATGAATATGACTTGAGGATGACGAAGACTTGAAGACGAAGATGACTTTAATATGCAAATGATGAGAAGATCCAGAGAAGAAGACCAGTGGTGAAAATTGTGTCGAGAGAATACCTTCCTAGTTAAGAGGGAGTGTTGATGTAATTGTAACTTTGGAATGTATTCACTTGTATTTCTTATGCTTATTCCGGGATGTTCTTCTGTCATGTCATGACCCGATGTTCCAATCGGGAGGATCTATAATGTAAACAAGTCATGTCAAGTCATTGTGGGTAACCCTCCTATTGTCTAAGGGTTAAAGTCCCCACAGTTTCGGGGCACTAGGGTTATTAGACTCTCCTAGTGAGGTTAGCCCTAGTAAGGTTTTAGTCATGTCGGGAATTGGTATAAATAGAGAGGTGACCTATATATTTATCACACATATCACACACACTCAGTTGTAGCGCATAGTTGAGGAAGAGAAAGATACTGGGGTAAGAGGAAAGAGCTTACTACTGTCAAGAGATTGTCTTACTGTTTTTGGGTTTCACTTGGTGCTGATTCTATCTCTGAGGAAGTTGTGGGGTTTTCTCCATTTATGGTTTCCCTGAGGAAAAACAATGTGTTCATTGTCTCTTGTGTTTGATTTCTGTGCTTGTTGTTCTCTCATTTAAATATCCTAATGATATGCTAGCTTAATGTTTAAAATCTAACAATCATGTCATGATATTCCAATGCTACTATTTCAAAAGAGGGTTCAACTTCTATCCTTCTGAGAGGTACATCCTCTTCATATAATTCTTCAAGATGGCACCTTCTATATTTATTAAGATTTGTCTCTTCATCAAATGTTATATCCCTACTAATATTGATATTATGGAATCCTGATATGTATATCCTGAAGGCTTTGGAGACTTCACAGTATCCAACAAATATTCGCTTCTTTCCAAAAGGATCCAATTTGGTTCTCTTCTCTTTCATAATATGTACATATATTGGACAACCAAATATCTTGAGATGACTCAATTTAGGTTTCTTTCCCATATACATCTCTTCAGGAGTATTGAATCCAAGACCACTGTGAGATAATCTATTCTACACATATATGACTATCCTTGTTGTTTCAGCCCATAGGTGCATGGGGAGGTCTTGGTCATGAATCATGGTATTTACTTCTTCCATAATAGTTCTATTCTTTCTTTTCGCAACACCATTATTTTGGGGTATATAGGGAGTGGTTAGTTCCCTCTTGATTCTTTCCTCCTTACAGAATCATTAAAATTCCTTTGAAGTGTACTCTCCACCATTATCTATTCTCGGTGTCTTGATATTCTTTTATGAAAGGTTCTCTATCAAGGCTTTGAATTCCTTGAATTTCTCGAACACTTCACTCTTGTTCTTCAAGAAGTATATCCAAGTCTTTCTTGAATAATCATCAATAAATGTGACATAATATTCATATCCACTTAAGAATATGGAGGGCATAGGACCACACACATCAAAATGAATTAGTTCTAATGTACCTTTGGTCTTTGTTTCACTTTTCAGAAAGGGATTTTTAATATTATTTCCACTTGCACATTATTTTCAAGTACCCTCATGATAAATATTCAAATCCAGTAACCTTGTTATCACCATGCTCGCATAGGGAAATGCTTTGTAGTTGATGTGAGAAATACTTATATGCCACAGTTCACTTGAGCTGGTAGTCTCATGGACAAGGGTTGTATCTAGATGTCCTTTGAGTTTATATAGTCCTCCTCCTTCTTCTCCAATTACCACACCATCCTCAAGTGTCTTTCCTTTGGACCACATAAGTACTTGTCCATCTATAAAAACAACTATATATCCTTTCCTATCTAGAGTTGAGATGGAAAGTAAGATTTTTTTCAAACCTGGTACATACAGTATTCCTTCATCTTCATGGAAGTCCCAGAGACAAGCTTGTATCTTGATTCACCAATAATTTTGATGGGATATTGATAGTCATCTCCCAATGATACTTTATGGGGAGATTTGTTCTCATCAATTTTTGACAAAGTTTGCTTCTTCCCTGTCATGTGCTTTGAGGCACCACTATCAATAAGCCATGTGTCTTCTCTAGGTGTTACAAACCCAAAGGCTACATAGAATAGTACATATTCATCTACGTCATCTTCTTATTTTGTTATCCTCTTTCGATTTCTTTCTTATTCATCCTCATATTTAACTAGATGAGCATGATATCTCTTGTTGTTGTTGTTTTTATTTGGTGATGGACACTCTCTAGCTAGGTGTCCTATCTTATGACAGTTGTAGTATTGATACTGTTAAGTCAGTGATTTGTTTCTTCGAATTTTGTTTGAGTTGCATTTTATTTCAAGTTAATCTTTTGCTTTAAGTTTGATTATTTTCTTCCTTTAGGAGAATTTTTGGTTGTTAGGTGAAATTTTGAACTTAGCCTTTATATTTTTTATTTATTTTTTTGATCCTTTACATTTTGAAGGGGTTTATAAAAGTCATTATATCAAATGATGGAGTCATAAATCATATTCTCAGCACAGTCATTACTCAACATATTTTAAACTTCATGCAAAATGCCTAAAAGCTATAAAACAACGATAAAATAGCGTTAATATTATTCTTGTAGCGCTGGAGCAAAAAATTAACGAAAGGGCGCTACAAGAATATCGCGACCCTCAATTCCTCCGATTTGTTAGCAAAATTTTGGCATGTTTTTGAATGATGAGTGACTAATCACATGTTTGGAGAGTTTGCTACGTGCTGTCTCAGAAATTATCATGAAAATAGGTGGTTTCATATCGTGAAGAAGGGCGTGGTCATCATGAATTATAAAGCAGCTTATCACGACAGATGTCCGGTTAAATCAAGTTTAATCTGAGGAGAGTTACTTATTATCTCTTTCTCAAAGCCGAGGAGTTAATGGAATGATGGTGCCTACCTAAAAACACGGAGATTGCAGTTGCAAAGCCTAGTGGAGGTTTTCCTAGTCGAACAGAAAATTAGGGCTTCTTTAGCTTGACAGCTAAAGTTAAATTCGACCCTGAAAGACACCTGTAACTCTCAGGTCGGTACTCAAATAGTATGAAGAACGGTTCAAAGTATCTGCAATTGATCAATTAAAAGGTATTCCACGATAAGCCAATATAACCGAAAATTTGGGGCTTTTTCGGTGGGGTGCGTTCTAGCAAAAATTGATTGGGAGAAATGATAAATTATGCTCTTAAATGAAATTTCGACCAAAGAAATAACTGCCTAAGCCATTATGAGATGTTCTGTTGAGTGGAGGACTGAAAAATAGCTCTATGTTGAACTATTCATTTGTTGAAGTTCGAAAGAGTCTGGGTTGAAAATTGTGTATGTTTTAGCACTTAAATTTCACAAAAAGATCTGATACTTATACACAATGGGATAAATGAGTTGAATGACTAAGATTGTAGGGAGACCTAGTGTCATTTCCGATACTAAGGCTACAGGAAGCATAATGTAAATAGATTGCAGATTGTTTTGTTTTTCTCATCCAACAGACAAGCAATCCCCAGTTAACCTGAGAAGTCAGTGATTGATACCACATTTGCAAAGTCTTAACTGTGAAGAAATTGTTGACAGGTGATACCAAAAAGGGTTTGAGAATTGATGTTGGTATTAATACACAGGGGTAAGAATACATGCTGGAGATGGACAACCATTAGAACAACTAAATTGAGTGACAGTCCTTAGTTACAATGAAGAGTCTAAATACTTCAAATGATCTAAGTTTTGTTTTCTGTGATAAAACTGAGCTTGTATTAAGAAAAAAAAAAGGAGCAGTCAGAAAACATTAAGGAGAGCTATTTTTTGAAACCTGAGAGATTTGAAAAAGAAACATTACCTGTCAGGTTATCAATTGAACCCAAGAAGCCAGACAGTTTCCAGCCTTTAGAGACAGATGGGTAAGAGTGGTAAGATAAATAGAGTAGAACCTACTGATGTAGGATGGATTCAAAAACTCCCTGGGTGTGTTGAACTATTCCAATAGGCTGGTTGGATGGAATTTTTCAAGAAGATAGATGGGTATAATGCTCAAGTTTTTTGCAAGTTTGCAGAATGTTTTAAAAATGACATGGTGACCTTCGATACTCTTAAGTTCAGGCTGACAGTGGAGCTGATTGCAGAATCAACAGGGATTAAGAATGAAGGTGAACTATGGTTTAAGAAATTGCCCTTTACCTTTGATCCTCAGAGATACCTATTGCCAAATGTCACCCCAGACTGGAGTAAGGGCATCCTTATTCAAAATTTCAGAAAGGAATGGGTTGAACCAATCATAATTTTGCAGAGTTATATTACTTGTGAGGGCAGGTATGCTTATGTATTTAAGTATCACTTCAGATTTCTGCAACATATAGTGGGGGTGTCCAAGATGAACCTTCCATTCTTCTTATTCAAAAGCTTGCAGAAAATGGCTAGCAGGATCAAAGGGCATATGGACCATTCTTCTCAGTCCATATTTCATCATGGGCTAATTGAGTTGATTATTAGCACTGATTTGCAACATGAAGGTAAAACTTGGGACTTTTTTCTTTTCTGGTCAGGTTTTCAGCTCAAACAAGAAGATCAACAGCCTAAGAGGCAAACAGACAAAGGGAAGGTAATGATGAGAAAATTAGGTCAGAAAACTAAACCTGAAGACAAGGAGGATGTCAAAGTTGAGAAGGCAGCAGAGCATGTGGAGGTTGATAGTAAAATCAAAGTGTTTTTAGTTGGCACTATAGGCAGGTATTCATTGTTTGCAGAAGAGGAATTGCAGCCTAGGCAGCAGTTGACACCAGCAGCAGTTTCCAAGGAAATTAAAGCTGCTGTTGTAGAAAAGGTTGTTGTGCCCAATGATGAAGTTCAAACCAAACAGAGAAGTCCCATCACCATTTTGTCTGATGATGAGGGATATTTATTGGAAGAGGAGCAGCCGATTGCTAAAGCAGAAGTCAATGTTGAAACCTGTAGAGAATTATTCACTTCGGAGGTCAAAGTAGTCAAACCTAATAAGAAGAAGAAAAGGATTGAAGGGATAGCCCCATATTGGAGACCTAAAACCAGGCCAACAAATAAGCTAAGATGGAATATGAAGAAGCTACTCAATCCTAAATTAAATTACAAGCAAGAGACTGTCTTGAATGATAATTCCTCAAATGAAGAGCCAGAAATTGGTAAAATGAACATTAAAAGCAAGGGAAAAATAGTTGCTAAATCTTCCTCTTCTCAGCCTGCAAAAATAAAAGGATTATCACAGTCTGTAAAAGAGTTAAGGCAGCCCAAGTCTGAATTGTTTGCCATATTCCTTGAAATAAGAAATGAACTTTTAAAGCAATAGCAAAAAGAAAAAGTTGAAATACCTCCTATTGAAGATCAAGAATGGGAAGATGAAGATGAACTTATACTTAGGCAAACAGGTATTCCGAAAGACCCTAATATTCTAGACCTGTTAAATAAGGGGTTTGACATACCTGAGATCCCCAGTTTTGAACAAGAGATCATGACAGGAAGGTCAGTTGACACAGATAAAGAAAAATTGCAGAAAATTATTAAGCAGTACAAACAGCAGATGAAACAGATGCAAGAGGTCAATGAGGGGCTGATGATAGCTAACAGAAAGCTTAAAGAATATCTTCAGGATGTCAATGACCATTGTCAAGAGATGACACCAGTATCTAAAGAGGTTCTCAAAAGAAAAAGAACCACTGATTTGCACTGTACAGAGTTGGAGAATACAGTCAAGGACTTGCAGTAGAGAAATGAGGAGCTCGCCAAAAGGATAGCTGACATGGAGCAGGAGCAAAGGTGAGCTAAGAAGAAATCTCAAGCATTAGAGGGCATTGCTTTGCTTGCTGAGGTAGCAAAGGATCTATAAGTCACTTGTTCATTTCAGTTATTTGTTATCTTTTGAGAAACATATTAGTTAGTGTTTACTATTTTTAGAAAAATCATGTTTTGTAATATTGTACTTTTTACTTTACCTCATCGAGTGGATGGAAGACAGTTAGGTTTTTTGATCCCTAACTGATTTTGTAAAAAACACTATTTATAGAGATTAGAAGGTCATTAAGAGGGTTCAATTTTTGGGATAGCTTCAGGAGGTCTGCAGACTTGTTCATGAGTTAAGTATCAAAGCTCTTGTATGCATTTGATGATGAAATTATGAGATATATGAAACTTTTACCCTTTAGTTTATGTGTTGGCTTCATTGTTTAGCTTGTCTAGTTTCTTAATTGATATACTCATTACTGGTTTATGTTTATATGCTAGTGATGCTTGTCTTTTATGAATGAACTTCAATACTGTGTTTTGTTGGATCTTGTTGAATGTATTATGCATATTTGTCTTCTTTTGTTTATGATTTAGTTATTACTTTTCTCATGAGTGTATTCCCTATCTTTCCCCAAAAGTTTACAACCACTAAAACTTTCCATAAAACCTAAAACCTACTTTGTTTTATCAAGTTTTATTTGAGATTGTGTTGGCTTGTTTCTCTGGCCTTAGAAACAATTTATGGCACAAACATCTTTGGTGCCATTACCGGGGATGAAGTTGAAGACATATCTTCCCTGGGATACTCATCTATTTTACTAGTTTAAGAGGTGGACTTAAACCAGCACTTTTGAAGGCTAATTTTCACCAAAGTTGTCATAGTGGCTTCTAGAGGAGTGGGGACCAGGAACAGACCTACTTCATCGTTACATTCACAAGAAAACTCTGAACAAATATTGAAAACAACAAGAAAACTCAGAAGGTCTCAATCTTTACCAGCCCTCTGTGACCGTGACCAGTTGGGTGCTTCATTACATTCAGCTAAAACCTCACCTTGGATCAAGCCTATTATACCTTATATCTCTTTTCAAATATTTACAAATCCTCAATCCTTTAGAAAAGCCAAAGCTGCCTCTCCTGGTAAAATACCTCTTTTTCAACAGAAATTAGGTAAAAGCTCTTTGCAATCAATTTCTAGTCAAGCTTCTTCTTCAAAACCAGTCAGTCCAAAGATGGTGGCCCAAAACCCTCCCATAGACATGATGGACCGGATGGTTGCAGCCAGGTATGCACCATTAGTCTTATCCCAGCCTTTACATGCATTGTCTGGAGGTGATTACCAGAAGTATATGCCCAGGTTCAATGGACAGGGAGAAACCACCGCTGAGGAACATTGGGAGGCTTTCCTAAGTTATGCTGACAATCAAAACATTGATATCAAAGATGTATCGATGAGGGTATTTGTTCAGAGCCTTAATGGGGATGTAAGGAAATGGTTCAAAGAGTTTCCTGCCA
Source organism: Pseudotsuga menziesii (assembly GCA_001517045.1). Taxonomy (NCBI): domain Eukaryota; kingdom Viridiplantae; phylum Streptophyta; class Pinopsida; order Pinales; family Pinaceae; genus Pseudotsuga; species Pseudotsuga menziesii. Next base: position 27,551 of record LPNX011209496.1, on the reverse strand, counting down.
AATCCATCACTATAATTGAAGAGCTCCGGGATCTCTTCATGAGGAAATGGGGAGACACAAAAGATCGCACCTACTATATAACTGAGTTTGGAGCTCTCAGAAGGAAAAAAGAGGATACCATTGCAGATTTTTCCAAAAGGTTTAACAAAATGTATAGTAGGATCCAAACAGAAATTAAGCCTACTGAAACATCAGCTAAACTCACCTATGCCAATGCCTTTGACCATGAATTTTCTCTATTATTGAGAGAAAGGAGACCTGTCACCTTGCTGAACATGCAAGATGCAGCATTGGAGGTTGAGTAAAATCTATTGGCTTCAAATAGACTCAAGAAAGAAACATCTCAGCAGCTTTATGATAAAAAAGGAAAGAAGGAAGCAACTTCAGGAAGTTCTGCTCCTCATACTACTGAAAGCAAGATTGATGAAATGGCCAAGCTGGTAAAGATTCTCACTACAAAATTGAATAAATTAGAGCTTGAAAATAATTCTGGCAAACCTGCTCCAGAAGCTGAACGAAATCCAAATAACCAGAATCAGTTCAGAAGGTAATTTGCTCCTAGATTCATACCAAGAGAGCGCAGGAACAATGATATCCAGCGAGAGAGGAGAGAAAATGAAGATCAAAGAGTGCCCCCACCTCTTCAGAACAATGTAGCTGATGAAGAAGAAGTTGATGAACAACTGCTTTTTGAAGAGACTGAGACTGATCAAGATATGAACCATTTTGGAGATGGATTCTCTGGAGGTTTTGTTACTGAAGGAGAGTTTCTGAATGCAGAATACTATGATGCAGACATGTTTGAAGCTGAGGATGAACTGGAGTTAGAAAAGACTGCTGTAACTGCTGCTGTTCATCAGAATGGACCCAAGTAGACTATAAATCTTAGATCAGGCCCAAAGCAGGTGGTGCAAGCCCCAAATAAGAAAGGAACTGCCCCTGCTGAGATTGTCCCTGCTAAACAAATAGCTGATCCTGTGCCAGAAAAAAAACAAGTTGCAGAAAAATCAAAGAAGACTCCAGAGGTGGAAGAGGTAAACAAATCTGTTCAGAATTTCAGTTTGGAGAATGAATTAGGGAAGTTAAAGATTCCTGTACCTTTAACTGAGTTAATAAATAATCCTTCATATAAACAAACAGTCTTGAAAGTGATGAATTCAACAAGTAATCAGCCTGTTTCAGACACAGTTAATCTGCAGGAAGAAAACCCTAGAATTTTTATTGGATCAGCCCTAGCTGGAAAAACTAAAAATGAGGCTGGTTCTTCACCTCCTTTCTATGTCACCTTGACAGTCCATGAGCAAATGATTCACAATTTCCTTTTAGATTCCGGAGCATCCCACAATTTGATTCCAAAGGCTGTTATGGAAGATTTGGGCTTGAGTATCACTAAACCTTACCATGACCTATATACCTTTGATTCTCGATCAGTGAAGTGTCTTGGAGTAGTAAATGACATGGTTGTCAGCCTAGCTCAGTTGCCCATGAAAAGTGTGATAATGGATGTTGTGGTAGCTGATATAACCTCGAAGTTTGGTTTACTTCTATCTAGGTCATGGGATAAAAAGGTTGGAGGAACCTTACAAATGGACCTTTCATATGCCACCATTCCTGTGTTTGGTGGAGAAAATAGAAGGATATACAGAGAGCTGCAATTTGCTTACATAGTGACAGATGATAAAAATCCCACAAATCACCCACTGTATTATGTTGATAGAGACCTTAGTACGTGCATGCTACATTTCAGTGATGAGGATAATTCTGCTGGTCTGTTACAAGTGGAAAAGGGACAACCAACAAAACACAGCAAACAGGAAGAAGATGCACTGTGGAAATTGTATTTTGATGGATCCTCATGCAAAGAGGGTGCTGGAGCTGGAGTTCTTCTCAAATCTCCTGGAGGTGAAACAGTGAGGCTCATGTACAAGTTGGAATTTGTTACTACAAACAATACTGTTGAATATGAGGCTTTTCTATTGGGATTAAAAGCTGCAAAAGATTTGGGCATTTGGTGACTCTGAACTAGTTGTTTAGTAGGTTAAGAGAAACTATCAAGTGAAGCAGGGTTTGTTGAAGCTTTATCGGAATGAGGTATGGGACATGCTTGAAAATTATTTTGTAGCTTTTAATATTACTTACATTCCAAGGGATTATAATTAGACAGCATATTCATTGGCTTTAGCTGCTACACACTTCAGAATCCCTAAAACTACTCAGCTGAAATATCCAATTGAAATAAGGTACAGACCTTCTGTACGTGATAATGTAAAGCAGTGGAGAGTGTTTGAAGATGATACTGAGATTAAAAGGTTCATTTAACTTATAGATGAGTATTCAAATTCCTTAATTGATCAGGATGAGGATGTTGAAGAAGAACAGCTAGATGAAATTGCTGCGGAAGAGATAGCAGGTCATAAGATCATCGAATTAAAGAGTAAATTCATTCCCAAAGGTTTGGTACCCCTGGAAAGAATATTTATAAATGATGATACACCCTCAAAGCTTGTGGTTCAGTCTTCAGAAGAGAATGTGATAGACTGCAATATTGGTTCAGCTGAACATCCTAGAATGGTCAAAATTTCTAAAGCATTGACAGCTGAACAAAGAAATAGATATATCAAACTGTTAAAAGAGCATGTAGATGTCTTTGCATGGTCCTATGAAGAACTAAGAACTTATGATACAGGAATCATACAACATAAGGTGCCTTTAAAGCCAAATGTTAAACCATTTCGTCAGAAACTGAGAAGGATCAACCCAGCTTTGTTTCCCATAATTGAAAAAGAAGTGAAGAAGTTGTTGGATGCAAAGATAATAGTGCCTCTCAGGTATTCTTCCTGGGTGGCTAATTTGGTCCCTGTCAGAAAAAAGAATGGAGAGATCAGATTATGTGTTGATTTCAGAAACCTGAACAGATCTTCATTAAAAGACAACTATCCTCTTCCTAAGATTGAACAGGTATTGCAGCAAGTGGTTGGAGCACAAAGGATCTCTATGGTGGATGGTTTCTCAGGGTACAATCAGATTGCAATGGACCCTGATGATAAGGAGAAGAAATCCTTTACAACTCCCTGGGGGACATTCATGTATGACAATATGCCTTTTGGCTTGATAAATGCTGGAGAAACCTTTCAGAGAGCAATGGATATTTCCTTTGTGGGAGAAAAAGATAAGTTTGTGGTTATTTATTTGGATGACATTACTGTTTTCTCGCAGTCAGATGATGATCATTTGAAGCATTTGAGGCAGACCTTCCTAAAATGCAAGAAAATTTGGCCTTTCTTTAAATCCAAAGAAGTCACATTTTGCTGTGCAAGAAGGAAAACTACTTGGCCACTTGGTGTCTGCTGATGGCATTAGAATAGATCCGGAAAGAGTGAAAGCTATATTGAATATTAGTTTACCTAGGAGTAAAAATGATGTTCAATCATTCATTGGCAAAATAATTTTTCTGCGGTAGTTTATTCCCAACTTTGCTAAAACCATTAAACAGATCACAGCATGCTCAAAAAGGATCAAGAAGTTAGGTGGACTTCTAAGGCAAAGGCTGCATTTGAGAAAATTAAAATAGCTCTTACTGAAGCACCTGTATTGGTAAGTCCTGATTTTACTAAAGAATTCCTTACTTTCTCATTTGCATCAGAAGACACAATTGCAGCTGTCTTACTTCAGAAGAACAAAGAAGGATTGGAACAGCCTATTGCCTTCTTCAGCAAGACTCTCAGAGATTCTGAGCTGAAGTATAGTATATTGGAGAAACAGGCTTATGCTCTGGTGAAGGCTTTGAAATTTTTCAGAATTTATGTCCTGCATTCAAAAGTCATTTCATTTGTTCCAAATGCTGCTGTGAAAGATGTCTTAACATAGCCTAATAGTGAAGGAAAGAGAGGCAAATGGATTGCAAAGATTATGGAGTATGATGTAGAGATCAGACCTACTAATCTTGTTAAGGGACAGGGTTTAGCCAAGCTGTTGGCTGAATCAAACTGTCAGGCTCTGGGATTGCATGTTATGGCTGAAGAAATAGCTCAAGAAGAAGATCAAGCAGCACTGAAAAAAGAGAAGATCATGGATTTTTACTCATCATCTACCTGGTATGTAGACATAGTGTATTTTTTGTTGTTTTTACAATGTCCTGAGCATTTGGATAGGAAGGCTACTAGATATTTAAGGCTTAAAGCTACTAAGTACTGTTTGATGGAAGAACAACTATTCTAGAAGGACCCAGGTGATATTTTGCTCAGATGTTTGGACAAATCCAAGATTGAAGGAGTGATTTCTGACTCTCATGAGGGTGCTTGTGGAGGGCACAAATACTGGAAGACAACAGCATACAGAATTTTGAGAGCTGGATACTATTGGCCCACCTTGTTTGCAGATGTTTATCAGTAGGTAAGGGCCTGTGTCCCTTGTCAGAAGTTTGCAGGAAAACATAAATTGTTTTCTTTGCCTCTAAAACCCATTGTAGTCAATGCTCCTTTCCATCAATGGGGTCTGGATTTTATTGGAGAAATTAATCCAACATCTTTAGGATAGCACCACTGGATTCTGACAGCAACAGATTTTTTCACTAAATGGGTGGAAGCCATTCCTACAAGGAATGCCACAAACAAGGTAATCATGGATTTCATTGAAGAAAATATCTTGAGCAGGTTTGGATGTCCTCATAAGTTAGTTACAGATAATGCTAAGGCCTTCAAGTCTAAAGCAATGATAGCATTTTATGAAAAGAACGGTATTTTGTTGAAGCAATCCACTCCTTATTACCCCCAGGGTAATGGCTTGGCTGAATCCTCTAATAAGAATATCATTCAAAGCATTAAGAAGCAACTAAAGCATAACAAAAGATCATGGGATTCAATGCTGAAATATGCATTGTGGGCTGATAGGATCACAGTGAAACAAGCAATTGGAACTTCTCCTTATCAGTTAGTATATGGTACAGAGGCAATTTTCCCTGTTCATTTGGGGATTCCAGTGATGAAATTTCTCCAGAATGCTCAAGAGGAGCCAGATGATATGCATAGGAGAATTTTTTAGATGATAGACTTAAAGAAAAATAGGGAAAAGGTGGATGAAAAGGAACAGTTGTACAGAGCCAAGCTAAAAAGTAGATTCGACAGAAACAACAAAGAAAATACTTTTTTCAGTTCCTGATATGGTTCTAAGGTGGGATGCAAGAAAGGAGAAAAAGGGTAAACATGGTAAGTTTGACAATCTTTGGTTTGGCCTTTTCTTGGTGTCAAAAGTTTTGGAAAATAATACTTTTATCTTGCAGTCATTGAAAGGTGAGGAGTTGTCCAGCCCTGTTAATGGGTGATTCCTCAACCATTTTTACAGTTTATAAGAGCATTTTCACTTGTCATTGTACATACCGGTGTGAGTGAAGCATAATAAAGACTCCATAGCCCAATGGAAGTTTTGAAAACAGGTAGATAAGGTAGCAGACAGAAGGCACTAGTCTACAGGTTCTTGAAGCCTCGCAGGGAGGGCTTCATCCCGCAGCTAGAGCCAGATGTTAAGTCAATGATTTGTTTCTTCGAATTTTGTTTGATTTGCATTTTATTTCAAGTTAATATTTTGCTTTAAGTTTGATTATTTGCTTCCTTTAGGAGAATTTTTGGTTGTTAGGTGAAATTTTGAACTTAGCCTTTATATTTTTGCTTTATTTCTTTGATCCTTTACATTTTTAAGGGGTTTATAAAAGTCATTATATCAAATGATGGAGTCATAAATCATATTCTGAGCATAGTCATTACTCAAACAGCTTTTAAACTTCATGCAAAATTCCTAAAAGCTGTAAAACAACGATAAAATAACGTTAATATTATTCTTGTAGCACTGGAGCAAAAAATTAACGAAAGGGCGCTACAAGAATATCGCAACCCTCAATTCCTCCAATCTTTTAGCAAAAATTTGGCATGTTTTTGAATGATGAGTGACTAATCACATGTTTGGAGAGTTTGCTACATGTTGTCTCAGAAATTATCATGAAAATAGGTGGTTTCATATTGTGAAGAAGGGTGTGGTCATCATGAATTATAAAGCAGCTTATGACAACAGATGGCCGGTTAAATCAAGTTTAATCTGAGGAGAGTTACTTCTTATCTCTTTCCCAAAGCTGAGGAGTTAATGGAATGATGGTGCCTGCCTAAAAACACGGAGATTGCATTTGCAAAGCCTAGTGGAGGTTTTCCTAGTCGAACAGAAAATTAGGGCTTCTTCAGCTTGACACCTGGAGTTAAATTCGACCCTGAAAGACACCTGTAACTCTCAGGTCAGTACTCAAATAGTATGAAGAGTGGTTCAAAGTATCTGCAGTTGATCAATTAAAAGGTATTCCATGATAAGCCAATATAACTAAAAATTTGGGGATTTTTCGGTGTGTTGCGTTCTAGCAAAAAATGATTGGGAGAAATGATAAATTATGCTCTTAAATGAAATTTCGACCAAAGAAATAACTGACTAAGCCATTCTGAGATGTTCTGTTGAGTGGAGGACTGAAAAATAGCTCTATGTTGAACTATTCATTTGTTGAAGTTCGAAAGAATCTGGGTTGAAAATTGTGTATGTTTTAGCACTTAAATTCCACAAAAAGATCTGATACTTATACAAAGTGGGATAAATGAGTTGAATGACTAAGATTGCGGGGAGACCTAGTGTCATTTTTGATACTAAGGCTACAGGAAGCATAATGTAAATAGATTGAAGATTGTTTTGTTTTTCTCATCCAACAGACAAGCAATCCCTAGTTAACCTGAGAAGTTAGTGATTGATACCACATTTGCAAAGTCTTAACTGTGAAGAAATTGTTGACAGGTGATACCAAAAAGGGTTTGAGAATTGATGTTGGTATTAATACACAGGGGTAATAATACATGCTGGAGATGGACAGCCACTAGAACAACTAAATTGAGTGACAGTCCTCAGTTACAGTGAAGAGTCTGAATACTTCAAATGATCTAAGTTTGGTTTTCTGTGATAAAACTCAGCTTGTATTAAGAAAACAAAAAGGAGCAATCAGAAAACATTAAGGAGAGCTGTTTTTTGAAACTTGAGAGATTTGAAAAAGAAACATTACCTGTCAGGTTATCAATTGAACCCAAGAAGCCAGACAGTTTCCAGCCTTTAAAGACAGATGGGTAAGAGTGGTAAGATAAATAGAGCAGGACCTACTGATGTAGGATGGATTGAAAAACTCCCTGGGTGTGTTGAACTATTCCAACAGGCTGGTTGGATGGAATTTTTCAAGAAGATAGATGGTTATAATGCTCAAGTTTCATGCAAGTTTGCACAATGTTTTAAAAATGACATGGTGACCTTTGATACTCTTAAGTTCAGGCTGACAGTGGAGCTGATTGCAGAATCAACAGGGATTAAGAATGAAGGTGAACTATGGTTTAAGAAATTGCCCTTTACCTTTGATCCTCAGAGATACCTATTGCCAAATGTCACCCCAGACTGGAGTAAGGGCATCCTAATTCAAAATTTTAGAAAGGAATGGGTTGAACCAATCAGAATTTTGCAGAGTTATATTACTTGTGAGGGCAGGTATGCTTATGTATTTAAGTATCACTTCATATTTCTGCAACATATGGTGGGGGTGTCCAAGATGAACCTTCCATTCTTCTTATTCAAAAGCTTGCAGAAAATAGCTAGCAGGGTCAAAGGGCATATGGACCATTCTTCTCTGTGCATCTTTCATCATGGGCTAATTAAGTTGATTATTATCACTGCTTTGCAACATGAAGGTAAAACTTGGGACTTTTTTCTTTTCTGGTCAGGTTTTTAGGTCAAACAAGAAGATCAACATTCGAAGAGGCAAACAAACAAAGGGAAGGTAATGATGAGAAAATTAGGTCAGAAAGCTAAACCTGAAGACAAGGAGGATGTCAAAGTTGAGAAGGCAGTAGAGCATGTGGAGGTTGACAGTAAACTCAAAGTGTTTTCAGTTGGCACTACAGACAGGTATTCATTGTTTTCAGAAGAGGAATTGTAGCCTAGGCAGCAGTTGACACCAGCAGCAGTTTCCAAGGAAATTAAAGCTGCTGTTGTAGAAAAGGTTGCTATGCCCGAAGATGAAGTTCAAACCAAACAGAGAAGTCCCATCACCATTTTCTCTAATGATGAGGGATATTTATTGGAAGAGGAGCATCCAATTGCTAAAGCAGAAGTCAATGCTGAAACCTGTAGAGAATTCTTCACTTCAGATATCAAAGCAGTCAAACCTAATAAGAAGAAGAAAAGGATTGAAGGGATAGCCCCATATTGGAGACCTAAAACCAGGCCAACAAATAAGCTAAGATGGAATATGAAGAAGCTACTCAATCCTAAATTAAATTCCAAGCAAGAGACTGTCTTGAATGATACTTCCTCAAATGAAGAGCCAGAAATTGGTAAAATGAACATTAAAAGCAAGGGAAAAATAGTTTCTAAAGCTTCCTCTTCTCAGCCTGCAAAAATAAAAGGATTATCACAGTCTGTAAAAGAGTTAAGGGAGCCCAAGTCTGAATTGTTTGCCATATTCCTTGAAATAAGAAATGAACTTTTAAAGCAGCAGCAAAAAGAAAAAGCTAAAATACCTCCTGTTGAAGATCAAGAATGGGAAGATGAAGATGAAATTATACTTAGGAAAGCAGGTATAATGAAATACCCTAATATTCAAGACCTGTTAAATAAGGGGTTTGACATACCTGAGATCCCCAGTTTTGAACAAGAGATCATGACAGGAAGGTCAGTTGACACAGATAAAGAAAACTTGCAGAAAATTATTAAGCAGTACAAACAACAGATAAAACAGATGCAAGAGGTCAATGAGGGGCTGATGATAGCTAACAGAAATATTAAAGAAGATTTTCAGGATGTCAATGACCATTGTCAAGAGCTGACAGTAGTATCTAAAGAGGTTCTCAAAAGAAAAAGAACCACTGATTTGCACTGTACAGAGTTGGAGAATACAGTCAAGGACTTGCAGCAGAGAAATGAGGAGCTCACCAAAAGGATAGCTGACATGGAGCAGGAGCAAAGGTGAGCTAAGAAGAAATCTCAAGCATTAGAGGGAATTGCTTTGCTTGCTGAGGCAGCAAAGGATCTATAAGTCACTTGTTCATTTCAGTTATTTGTTATCTTTTGAGAAACATATTAGTTAGTGTTTACTATTTTTAGAAAAATCATGTTTTGTAATATTGTACTTTTTACTTTATGTCATCGAGTGGATGGAACACAGTTAGGGTTTTTGATCCCTAACTGATTTTGTAAAAAACACTATTTAGAGAGATTAGAAGGTCATTGAGAGGGTTCAATTTTTGGGATAGCTTCAGGAGGTCTGCAGACTTTTTCATGAGTTCTGACTTGTTCATGAGTTAAGTATCAAAGCTCTTGTATGCATTTGATGATGAAATTATGAGATATATGACACTTTTACCCTTCAATTTCTGTGTTGGATTCATTGTTCAGCTTGTCTAGTTGCTTAATTGATATACTCATTACTGGTTTATGTTTATATGCTAGTGATGCTTGTCTTTTATGAATGAACTTCAATACTGTGTTTTGTTGGATCTTGTTGAATGTATTATGCATCTTTGTCTTCTTTTGTTTATGATTTAGTTATTAATTTTCTCATGAATGTATTCCCTGTCTTTCCCCAAAAGTTTACAACCACTAAAACTTTCCAGAAAACCTAAAACCTACTTTGTTTTATCAAGTTTTATTTGAGATTTTGTTGGCTTGTTTCTCCGCCCTTAAAAACAATTTCTGGCACAAACAGATACTTTGAGCAATCCTTCTTCTTCTTTTGAATCTTCTTCTGGTAATGTTTCTGATTACTGTTATTGAATTTTGATTTCTTCATAATGGGTGGATAGAGCCTGGTCATCTTCCCTAAGTAGAGCTTCTGTGTTGGCTACACTAGTTTCTTCTTGAATGAATTCTTCCCATACTATGTCAAACTTCATACTTTCTTTTCTAGAACATAGAGTCTTTATGAATGAGTCCCAAGGTCTAGTGAGAGCATTGAGAGTAGTCATAACTAGTTCATCCTCATCAAGGGTGTCTCCAATAGCACTTAGTTTTCTCTGAACTGGGAGACCCTTATGAAGTAATATTGAATTGGTTCTCCTTAGCTCATCTTGGTTCCCTTAAATTGAGCTCTCATATTAATCTTTTTGTTGATGTTCCTTCCTTCATACATTTTGGAAAGAGCATCATGCATCTTCTTTGGTTTATTCTTGGATGACACTTGTGGGATCAAGTGATCCTTAATAGAGTAAGCAATTATCCTCATTTCCTCGACTAGGTCTTGTTCATGCTTCTCCTTAGCTTCAACTTCCGTTGGTTATGCAGCTTCATTCTTGATGTACTTCTATGAAATTATACCAATCATGTACTTCCATGCTAGGAAGTTTTCTAAGCCTTTCAATTTGTCCTCAAGCTTAGTTCTTGGGGCCATCCTATCTAGTAGGTCACAAAATATTGAAAATTTTCAAAATCAAAACCTGAACTTACGATTAGATGTGCTTGAGTGAGGCGAGTTGGTTAATCCAACTGATTTCTGGAGATATTAAATCTTCATCCTTCAAATCCTACTTGCGAGGTTGCAGCATTACAGAATTTCTGGTTCTGGTTCTGGTTCACTACAAAACTAGGGTTTGGATTTCTCGGAGATTCAACCACCCAAAAATTTCTATCTTGGGCTCAATATATGCAATCCAGGGAGGCACAACTTTCTATGCAAGCAAATCTTCCAAATTCCAAAATTTGTAGAAACCCTAATTTCTTTCAGAGAGAAAGTAGAGGGAGTTTCACCTTGTGAAAGATGTCCTAGTCAGGTTAGCTTTGAAACCATGTTAATATTTCATATAATAAACTAGATATCATTAGGTCTCAATTCAAAAGCATAACAATAACATATCCAGAATCATTGATAGAAACATAATCACAATAGAGACACAGTATTTATCCTAGGAAACCCTCAAGGGGAAAACAACCCAACAAAACTTCCTCTATATAAGATGTATAAGATATAACCCCAAAACAGTTATCCTCCTCCTTGTTGCTCTCTCTCTCTCTCTCCTATGCACTACACAAGTGAGTGTCTATGTGTCCAAATAAGAATCACAACTTCTATATGTATACACATTGATCCAATTGACTTTTACCCTAATTAAGTGAGACCCACTAAACTGTCTGGCCCGAGTTCACCTAGGAAGACTCAAAACAATATATTATATTATTCATTAGGGTACTAATGATCCAACTTACAATGGATGCTTTACCTCATGACTCTATGATGACCAAATACAATACTAACACCCCCCCCGAGGACTAATAACATCTCGCTTGGGTTACATCAGTATAATACATTTAGAATATCCTTTGAAGTTACAATATTCAACACTTCCTTGGTCTAGAAGTTACTCAAACTGATCAAGGTATTTTCATTTGTAAGAATAAGTATGCTACTGATATTTTGTAAATATTCAGAACAGATAAATGTAAAATCAGTGGAAAACCCCATTTCTCTAGGCACTAAGTTAACAAAAATGGATGATGGACTAGCATTAAATGCTACACTATATAAAATAATGGTATCAAAATTTAACGCATTTAACTACAACTAGACCTGATTTGATGTATGATGTTAGCCTTATTTCCAGACTTATAGATTCTCCCAAAGAATCTCACTACAAAGTTGGAAAAATAATTTTGAGATATGTTGCAGGAAAGGTAATTTTTAGGGACGAAATTTTGCCAATTGGCTATTTTTGGGGTTTGTTCCAAAAAAAATCATTATTTGGTCATTTTTAGTGTCTAATATTTCCTATATTTACATAAAATATGTTTTTTTAATCATAATATTCGCCAAAATTTACACATTTCAGTGTTAATTTTATGTTTCATATTTAATATTCTCCTACATGTCTATAAACATGTTTTTTTCAATCCAAAGCAATCACCTAGAATACTATACTTAAGTATAATATTCGAATGCTTAAAAAATACCATGGTTGTAGGAACACTTAGATGTGGAATCTGGTACACTCATACACTAGACAATAATCTCACAGCGTACACTGACAGTGATTTTGCAGGAAGCATTGATGATAGGAAAAAAACATCTAGTTATTGTTTCCATTTGGGTACAAATCTGATCCCTTGGGAATCTTGTTGGGCCTCAGGACAGAAGGGAAGAATTCATCTAGAATTTTTCCTAAGTAAGGAAGAAGAATGTAAAGGGGAGGAGGAAGGAGCTACGGCATAAGAAGCAACATCGAAGGAAAGGAAAAATTCCTACGACAGAAGAGAGAAAGTGAAGAAGAAGATAAAGAGAAGCCGAAGGATGAGGAAGTTGTGCCAGAGTAGTAGGCTATGATAGAAGGACAAAGAAAGATATGGGATGACATGGAAGAATATTCACAAAAGCAGGCATGTGAAGAAGCGTAATGATAGGAAAATGACAGTAAGGCATAACACTGAGAAAGTGACAGTCCTTACCGATCGTGGGTACAAGCTCGGCTAGAGACGATGAGAACCACATGCGTAAGGGCATATTTGTAAGTTAGGCCGATAACGCCTTTTTGTTATGTATTGCTAGAATAGGAAAGTCAACCTATTTGCTGAGGATAGTAAGTTGAATGGGATAGTGACTAAAGTTGAGTCTGTTAGAGCCTGTATCGATTCAATATTGAGTCTCTATAAGCATGTATGAGAAATATATCGAGTTTGTAATAGGGGTATAACAGAAGGAAGCCAAGATGTAAATGGGTTAGATGGTTTTGAGATGATTACAAGATACATAAATTTTGAGAAAGTATCTAGACTCTTAGAAACTACGATTGAGCTAGAGATCGATGGTTTTTGGCTAATGACTCTGGATAGATGAGTGCATCGGAGTAGTGGATTTGCAACTATGTACATAGAAAAGTAGATAAGGTCAAGTTGATCTAGGATGTGTGTGGATCGCTAGTAGGAGTAGAGTAGAGAAAGAAGAGAGAATATCAGAGAGCATGAGCGGGAGGAAATTCTGTAAAAGATAGAAGAGAAGGTATTGAACAAATTCTGTAGCTTTGTGCATAGACAAAAGCTGCATCTATTTTCTCATTCCAATTCCAGATGAAGAGCACCTTGTGGTTTTTTCCCAGATGGGTTTCCATGTTATCTACTGTGTATATGTGTGAATGTTGAGTAGCTTAGTTGAGTGCATATTTATTGTGACAAATGGTTGATTGATTAATGTGTTGCAATAGGTTAGAGATATGACTATCGTAGTATAACAATGAATATGATTATATTGTCTATCACTATCTGTTTAATTGAATTTCATAGATAATGGTGAATCATACTTTAGTGTCGATATATAAGTGAAAACCACCACCCCACCTTCTCGGTCTTTGTTGGAAAGCTTGGCCCAGAGCCAAGGACTTAAAACACCCTCCCTCATAAACCTCAGAAACATGGTTATGGAAGTTACCCATAAAACTGAGATATCTAAGGTGAGACAACATCTGTATCACAGGTGATGCCAACTGGGCTCTGCTCCGTCGGGCCGATATCTTGGGCTTTGTTGTTCTGAACAAAAGGGGGATGAACCTGGATCCAGGGATAAGGAAGGGGAAAAAATCCAACAAATGGTTCCGTTGTTGGGGCCCTAAAGTGTTGTGGTGAGGGATATGTTTCGGCATCCCATGAAACCAGAAATCCAAAACTGGGTGTATTTCGAAGAGCTAGAGTTTGCACAAGAAGAAAGTGAAGGAACATGGTGGAACCCAACAGATTAGTTGGGTTGGTACATCTATTCAAAAATTCACAAGAATTTATTTTCTGAGTTCCCTGTTGTATTGTATGAGTGGTTGTCTAAGTTGGCAACACGACAAAAGAATTTTCAAGGAGGAGAACCGAAAGAGTGGACTATGTTCTTAATTGAGCAACTGAAAAGAATCAACAACCCTATATCAAGGGCTATGGACTTCTTGGTAGACAGTATCATAGAAGGATATATCACTGATTTCATTGTGTATACAATAACCCCATATGGTGAGGCTGAGATTTTTTTTTTTAGGACCACATGGTCAATATCTCTCATCTTTGAAGACGTGGATAAAAATGCTTATAAGTGAAAAAGGAATCCAATGAACGATAGAATAAACAAGAAAGGATGGCTATGTCTCAGCAGAACTCTAGAGTGAGATGTTCCCAAGAGATAGTGGAACTCAACTAAACCCTGTATTTTTAAGAAGCGGAAGAAGATTTAGATTTGGTAAAAGAAGGAAAACTCTATTAGAACGAGGGAGTTGCAGCACAGACCAAGAAGAAGAGGGATACATGTTTGCATCGTACCTAAATGAAGGCTCTTGTGAAGAGGAAGAAGAATATCAACCAATATTAGAAGGCGATGAAGAATCCGAAGAATCGACTAAATCTCAAGAACATGAACGTGTAGGAAACTCACCTACACTACCGGAGATAAGATCGCTAGAACTATCTCCAAGTATTTCTGTAAATATGAGTAGTACTAACACTGTAAATATGAGTAGTACTAACACTGTAAATATTGGAAAAGGAAGTTTGACTAGTCAAAATTTTGTTCTAACTGTACTAGCAGTCAATACAGCAGTAATCAATCCAATGGATGGAACTGGCATTAAGCTCCCAATATTCAATGGGAATGGGCTAGAAGACCCATAGAAGCATTGATTTCTTTGTGACATTGTATGGACTATATGGCAGATCCAGGATGAGAATGCCAAGATAGAAAAGATGATCACGACGCTACGAGGGCGTGCGCTAGACTAGTATATGAAGTTTTCCATAGTACCAGTGGGAGTTGTCCCAAAAACACTCAACGATATTCGAATCAGTTTAATTGATGAATTAAAGAAACTAAAGTCCAAGTCCCAATGCATCATTTAGATCAAGGAGATCAAACAACTATCGACAGAATCTGTCTGGGATTTTGACCAGAAATTTAACACATTAATGGCCAAAGTGAGTTTCTAAATGTCAGATGTGAAACACAAGGAATAGTTCATTGTCTCCTTTTTGCCACATATCCGAACAACGTTGATGCAATAGAAACTGGTTTTGCATATAGAATCCCTGGAAATAGAAATGAAGTTAGAAGCCTCGTGAGTTGGAGACACTGGCTCTAGAATGATGCAAATTTAGTCACAGTTTTCCAATCTTATGGTGAATCACCAGGACATTAAAATAGGAAAATAAGTTCAGGAGGAACTATGGTGTACAAAGTACATATCAGATGAACACCATATAGATAATTGCCCGACGCTGATGAACTATGTCGCAGCAGGTGCGTCAAACCCATTAAACACCCAAGGAATGCGTTGCTGTAGAATATGCTAGACTAGAGGTCATAAATTTGAGGAATACCTGTACTTACAAAATATTGAGAGTGCACC
Source organism: Pseudotsuga menziesii (assembly GCA_001517045.1). Taxonomy (NCBI): domain Eukaryota; kingdom Viridiplantae; phylum Streptophyta; class Pinopsida; order Pinales; family Pinaceae; genus Pseudotsuga; species Pseudotsuga menziesii. Next base: position 12,138 of record LPNX011209496.1, on the reverse strand, counting down.
CGCTAGTCTATATTGTAAATTTTACAGATTAGTAGGCGATGATGAAAAATATTGCAAAGCACTTTAGCTGCTACAAGAGAAGACTATGGATACCTACTTAATGAAAAATGATGAACATATGCAAGCTGAACGAGTGTAACCTCAGTATCAATGTGTGCTATACCAACAACAATGGTATCCTCAACCACAATACCAACTAAATCAGTATCTACAGCAACAACAATAACCTCCATAAAGGGGGGGGGGAGGAATTTTAGAGGTCAAGGAAAGCAATGAGGAGGACGATTTGGTTGAGGAAGAGGCCAAATCGTATGTTATAATTGTGGGCAGCCATGAAATTTTTCCCGAGACTGTCAAAGTCCTGCAAAAAACTGTACATATTGTAAAGAATTTGATCACACTATTGAACAATGTCCACAACTTATTGTGAAATGCAGGCTAGAACTGTTGTTAACCCCAACCTGGTGCAGAATACAAATCCAAACCCCAATCCAAATATTCAAATGATTTCTGCCGAACTAAGAAAACCCAACCTTGCTGTAGTTACAAGAGGAGGTGTTGCGAAGAGAGAAAACCAAAATACATTGCAAAGACAACCACAGGTGCGACCTGTGGCACAAAAGAAATCTCCATTATATGTCCAACAAGAGAAAGAAGTGTTCCTGGATGGGCGACAGGACTTTGTCGATCCCAATCAACCATCTACATCTGGACAAGTCAGAGCTATGCCCAAACGATTTGAACAACTAATTTAAGAATTTAAGGTTAGTAAGGTTAGTAATATTTAAGAATTTTTCAAAATTTGTTTAGTGCTAATCCATGATAAGGATGCTATCACAGAACTAACAACACTCATAGAAGAAACCACAGAAGACCTGGGACTTGAAAAAAGAGTTAATCATATCGAGATGAAATGGAAGACACGTTAGGAACTGCGAATGACTGCACAAATACGATATTATGATATGGACTATATAATACTATACTTGGGTTTAGATGTCAATATATTGACAAGATAGACATGGGAGAGAAGGAACAAGCCTTGACTAGACTGCTCTCCTATTCAGCTATGGCTTGCAAATCAGTCGAAGGTTCTACCAATTCATAGACTATCCCAAGTACCTGTGGAAGTCGAAGGATTACGAACATATCCCAACTTAGAGGTCTTTGACATTGTTGATGACAAAAACCCATATCCTGTGTTTCTAGGAATTGATTAGGAAATAGACAACCAAACGATCACAAAATTCAAGAAAAGGATCTTGTCTTTTGAATATTCTGAACTAAGAGTGGTTGTGCCCATTGATCCACTTGAAGGGCATTGATATTTCGAGCCTGTGCATAGCGAAGGGAAAGAAAATCATATGGACTAGCTGTACAACATTATGTCTTTTAAGGAAGAATATATTAATCCCATAGTGGATGGAAACCTGAGTTGGCGGAGTGTAAGTTCGTGCATGTCCAACTCAAGCGATGCTCTGGAAAACTGGCATAATGGGCTAAATGAAGTTTCCATGCGTAGATCTGCGACAATTACAGGAGTTGTTCATAGAGTAGGATCTGAAGCCAGCGCACTACCTACATATGAAGGATTGTCTAATATTGCATCCTTCTTGAAATAATTTGAAGATAAGTTCACGGAATCACAACGATTTTCCTCTTTGGACCAAGTGGTGAAATATATGCCCACTAGATGGTGCACATAAAAAATCTATCTTTGAATGGCCATAATGTAGAAGGATAATGGAGATCAGATTTGGAAAAGAGATCCGTTATGATGATAAAAAATATACAAGATTGACAGATCCTAAAAAACTTATTGAGCACTGTCGCACAGTTTGGAAAGAATATCCGCAAAAAGAATGGGTTCAGTGATTCGTCCAAACCTTGGAAATGGTGCCAAGAAGATGGTACACCTCAGAAGAGCTGCATCGAGGAACCATTGAGTGGGAAAGCTTAACTGTAAACTTTACCCAGACATTTGAATTCACAAGAAAACATCCAACCATCGATGTTGCACTATAGATAATGAAGGAAAAGACCTTTCAAGAGATATTTGTTGCGGACATGAACTTCCATCAATGCAACATAACTACACATAACTATAAGGTGGGGTATAATATCATGAAGGATCTGAGTGATAGTGACCCATCCTCCATTATATCCACGTGTCAGAAGAAATGTCCGAAGTGGAAAGAGATTGTGCGTGTGAAAATACACGGTACACTGTTAGACATGACATAAAACCAAAGAGAGAACTAAGTTGCAAGCAGTGTGACAACATGAGGGTAGAACCCAATTAAAAGCATAAAATTCAAAATTAAATGACCCTATCATAAATTGATACCATGATTGGCATGCTAATTAAGTAAAGTACTGACAACATATTTGTCCGTCATTACTTTGGAAATCTTTGTAGAACCGGGTGGCATACTTTGTATCAATGACCACTATAAATAACAATAACCATCTCTCTAATTTCCATCTAATTGACGATGAGCCGAAAAATTTTCTTTAAATAACCCACGGTGGTGCCCTAGGCTGTTTAAGAGAGGGAGTAATTTCTAAGTACAGAATGCTCATGTGAAGGGTAACTATCGAGAAGCTGTTGTTTCATAATTCGCATTGTTACCATATCTAGAACCATTGTTCCCAGGACTAGAAGAAGTGAGTATTGTAGGTAACTCAATGAGCAGAAACCGGTTCATCTCTATTAAAATAGTCATTGTAAACTCCCTTGTGATACTTTTATTCACAACTCCCATGCAGCATGGTACAGGACATAGAAACCCAAGGAATCCACCATGGCAAACTACGGGCCAAGTTCCACCTTAGTTTTAAGAAAAATGCAAAATGCAAGAACACCAATCACCGTGAGAACCTAAATACAAGTAGGTAATGAAGATGCAGAGGAAGGGCAAAGCTCTAGTAGCACCACTGGCCCAATAGGACTTTGAAACTAGAAATTTATTGCTGCCTTACACCCCATTGAGAAGGATGGATGTGCCACCATTTACCATCCTTTCCAAGGGCCATTTTACCTTGGTAGCACCCAAGAAATCGAAATATATGAAATTATTGCAAAATATCATGCCTCAGTAGGTAAACTTGTCCTTTCAAGATTCAAACACCAGTGGAATCAGTGAACTGGACAGGAAGAATTATATGACGTTGTTTTGAGATTCACCAGAATTTCCCAACTGGTTTGTTCCAATGCAATGGACACGAGGATTATAGAAAACCGTGGTTACTATCACTTCTCTTCATGCCATGATTTTTCCAGTCTAGAGAGGTGGATACTTATGTAAAACAATTGTTGGTAATCTTTCATGCATGCTTCCTTTGGCTAGAAAAGCCACATTGGATTGATGTTGATCTCATTTCAGCAATCACAGGACTATCGAGAGCTAGGTGGGACCCTCTAGAATCCTTTGAGGAAGGAAAACACCCAAATAAGATTGCACAGACCCAGGCCAAGTATGGCCTAGTAAGCTATGGCAAACAGTTTCTAATATGATCCATCAAGGACCCTACTACTCATATGGAATCCATGATATTAACACACAAACCGTTGCGTGTCTCAAGACCAAATCAATGTACTGCAGGCGTAATAATGCTACATGCACTTTGTGCAGAAGGCGTGCAAATCAATTTCTCCCAATTCTTGCTTAATGAGCTACTCCAGGATTTCGTTTTAGCACAGGAAGGAGGTAATCCTTTCCATTATGCTTGGTTGATAATTCTGATCTCGTTTACCATCTGGGATGAGCCTGCATGTTATCAGTAGGTAGACTTACTTGTCCTATGTAGAGGAGTGAGATACCAGAACTTGTGGTTCTTGCCTAACGAAGACCGAAAACTAAGTAGCGACACTGAATTCCATTAGAGGAAATTTGAGGTCTAAAATGAGCCTCCTAAGGAAAATAATAAAATAATAGTTATTAATTTTGGAGGAAGAATGAAAAAAACTACTTTTTGTGTTCATATTTCTGACATATCTCCCCGTGTTTTTACTCAAATTCTGAGTGGGAGAGCTCATTGGATGCAGAATTTAATTCCGCATCCAACGAGTACCCACAATGTATACTTTTGACGGACCCCGCTACCCCAAAAACAAGAAATACCTGAAAAATGTGACGATGACATCATCATCACATTTTTTCAGGTATTTCTTGTTTTTGTGGTAGCGGAGTCCATCAAAAGTTTATAGTATGGGTACTCGTTGGATGCGGAATTAAATTCCACATCCAACGAGCTCTCTTGCTTGAAATTTGAGTAAAAATACAGGGAGATATGTCGAAAATACGAACAAAAAAAGTAGTTTTCTTTTATGACAAATATGTCAATTCAACCATTATGGTTGACTCATTTTATTGAAATTCTATTGGTTCTTGAATTCCAACTCACAAAATTTATTGTTGGCACATTTTCTTATAAGGCCCATTTTAGACCCCAAATTTCCTCTAATGTTTGTCCATAATGAAGCCTTGAGGAACTTTATAAAGCAGTAGCTAAGGATTAGTGGCACTACCATTGTCATATTTCAACATATTGTCAATTTTCAATTAGCATCCCACTATGTATACATCCAACCATGCCAGGACCCCCAAGGGCAGTGGATTGCAACACAATATATGCTCACGACGGAAGATCTAGAGATCATTGTCAATGATTGGCCAGAAGAATCGCAGCGTGAAGGATCACCAACCATCGGAGAGAAAAATACCCAACAGACATATGCATCAATACCAGGACAAACTCAACTTGATCAGCCTCAAAATAAGAATCAGCTCGAGCACCCACAAAAGGATGCACAAACCGAGGAAGTACAAAGACTAGATCCTCCATTTAAGAAACGAAAGACTAGCAAAGACACCAATACTGCTCATATGGATGACGAGGAAGTCACAGCCTTGGCATAAGCCCTACAAAAAGTTGTGCAAACATGATTCGATGACGTTGGATGACAACAGAATCAATTGACTGCTACTATCACAGATAGGTTGACTGATCTGGGAAGAACCATCGACACATTCAAGATGGCATTAGAACATGTGACAAGTTTAGTTAGTTTTTGTTAGGTTTGGGAGCCTATTGGTTAGCCTAGGGGGGTTTAGGGTCAAATCATATCCTGACACTTGTATGCATTCACATGGCCTCCAAGGGTTCACGAATTTTATCCAATGTATTATAAATATGTACCATACACATCTACAAGATGTACACTAATAGAAATATCATTTATTGGCACCATTCTCATGTGATATTTCATTCTCTTTTGTTGTTCTCTTGCATATTTTGTCAAATACTTTGATTGTGAATATTTCTCTAGATCCTAGATATCACTGTGAAGCAATTCTCACAAGATTCTCAACCAAGTATCCTTGATCGTATAAATAGTAAAACTAGACACAAGCCACTTTGCATTTATACTTAATATTTATGAATGCATTCAAGCTATCTCCCACTAAATATGGTTGAGGGAACTAATCCTAGTTTAGTAAACAATGGATCATTATTCCATGCCTATATTTATATCTCTTTCCTCGTCATGAATCTATACTTAAGATTGATCATAATTAGTATGTTGATACCCACACAAGTGAATTTGACCACAAATTCCGACGGCCTAAATGCCCAATTTTCGACATCTTGATGTCGACAATTCAACAATTTGCTTTCTTTTAAAACATTGGTGGAATTTCACGTCAGTTCCGAAAAAGAAATTTACTCGTCAGATTTTCGATCCCCCCTTGTCGAAAAACCAAAATCTAATGGCACTCCACAACCTTCATCCTATCGATGACCACTCCTTCAGAGGTGTCGAATATATGATGAATCACTCCGCTTTGAAATCCAATGAAGCCCTTAATATCATTCAGATCACCGACGGACTGGAGGTGTCGAAATTTTAGTAGGTTCGTTGGAATTTTAGCAGGATCAAGAGATTTTATGGATATCCAACAACCTCCTTCACCAAAGAAAACTTGTAAATACGATGACACATCATTCTTTCACGTCGGATAACAGACGAATTTAGCATCAATAGTGTAACATAGTCATCAGATTGGATGGATATTCGACGACAAGTGCCACTTCGACGCTGTCAAAAAAATGACAACCCCGTTGAAATTGATAAAATAAAAATAAATGGAAAGCTTTTCAAATCTAAAATGGAAAGCTTTTCAAATCTAAAATAAAAAGGATTTGAATGTAATTAACATGCCTCTAAATTTAAATTATCATACGTTTGGGATTTGATTTGGTCAAATCTAGAAATAATTGAAATTATTACAGGCTAATGAAAATTGGATCTAGTGTAATGCAATAAAAATTATTACAGGCTAATGAAAATAGATTAAATAAGTGTGTTCATATAAAGTATTAAAAAAAAACTTGCGACAGATTAAGTTAACCCTACAGCCATAATTAACAAAGTAAAAAAAATATACAGGGATTCATTTACCAGTCCACAAGCATAAAGTTACCATCAAAATCAAAATAAATGCAAAGGTTGCAAAAGACATGCATGTGGAGAAAGCGTTTTAAGTAGCAAAAGTGGGCCAACATTGAGAAAAAAACTAACCTTTGTCAAAGCAAAGGATCCTTCCTATTGCACGATATTCTAAACACAATAAAATACAACCTTGTATTGATTTGATGTTCCCTATGCCAAAATTAAAAGTTATATTACCATTGTCATCATGTTTCTCCTATCTTACTATTTACAAAAGGAAATGCCTCTTGTCTATGAATTGACTATAGCTTAAATCACTTCTTAAATGGATACTTGATCCGTAAATCTAGTCTTTATTGCATCAAGAGGAGTAGCTATTGCACCAATAACAACACCTGCATGAAAAGCATGACATAGTATTTGATCATATGTCCAACATCATCTCTCATTAAGGAGATTAATATTCTCAAGCTGTGAAAAGACAAGTCTATCGATTGCTATGTTTAAATTTCGTATTAATAAAAGAATACAGATACAACCAAAGTTCAAAGTTAAAATCAAAAGTCACAAGAACCCTTGTTCGAATGACTTTGGCTTGCTTTCATGTATTGAAAATGAATTAGTTCCGAATATTTGTAGGGAATATATTGAAAGAAAAAGGACTCTGAAGGAATTTAAACACCTGGACAAGCTATATCCAGATACTGAAACCATTCAATACCATTCAAGCAATCAATTGTAATATTTCTTACACCCTCTATACACTACTACATTTCGACCAAAAATCCGACGGCCGTCATGTCGGATTTTCGACACTTTCCTGTCGCATGTACGACACTTTGATTTTTTTTTAAGCGTCGGAAACTTATCGTCAGTTAGCCGACACTTAAATAACCGTCGGTTAAGCGACACCTATGTAACCATCGCTTAAATGTAAAGCGTCGCTTAAGCGACAGAATATTTTCGACGGTAGCAAGATTTTTTTGAGAAAATAGCCTTCAGAACTGTCGCTTAAGCGACGAAAATTAACTAAAAGCGTCGGATAAGCGACATCGACAAGCGTCAGATAAGCGATGTATATTAAACTAAACGTAGAAAAAGAGACAGAAGAAAGGCGTCGGCAAAGCGACAGAGAGCTAAATAAGGCGTCAGAAAAGCGACGGAGAGATAAATAAGGCGTCTGAAAAGCGACAGAAGAAACTGTCGCTTAAGCGACGCTTGTGGAAATTTAAAAAAAATAAAATAAAATTTTCACTCCAATTTACATGCTTGCGGGCAGGCTTTACTATACACAGTTCATAGATCCTTTAAATCCTGCATTCACAGAGACAAACACATTAACAAAAACACACAAATGTAATAATGAAGCAATAGAGAAGAAGGAAGAGAAGCAACAGATGGTGGAGACTGCAGAAACATTGCTTGAAAAGAAGGAAAAGCTTGCTAAAGAAATAGAGGATACAAGGGTAGCACTGCAGGCAGAGGAACCAAATAATCAAAAACAAAATTCTGAAGGAAATCTTGAATCAGATGATCCCTTGGATGTATTCATGATAGGAGTGTCTTCTCAAATAGTGAAAGATCGTGCTATATGGCTTCAACATAAATTGGATGGTCTTCTATCCGAAATGGAAAGGCTTGTCTACTTACTTAAAATTGCAGACCTGACTGGAGAGGCTTCTCTAAAACGAGAAACACAGTTGTGTTCATTGAAAACAGGGCAGTCTCTGACAGTTTCAGTTGGTAAACCTATCAGCAAAAGTGCTTCTTCAGACCAAAAGAAACCTAAGATATCACAAAAAAACTATGATGTTGGAAAAGTAAATTCTGAAGAAAAAATGTCTTTGTCAACAGCAGTGGCTGATGTTAAGGTACTTGAACATGATAAGAATACTAATGTGGGTATTGTCAAGGATACTTCAGCTATAATGAAGCCACGATGGCTTGAGGCTGTGCACAATCCAGAAGAAAAGGTGCAGAGTCAAGGGGACTTTATCCATCCAGAGAATGTATCTGATTCAAATGAGTTTGTTGCCTACAAAGATAGAAGAAAGGCACAGATTACAAGTAACAAAGAAGATAATGTCTCAGCATCTATTCTAGAAGATGCAGAAGGCCTTGTGCTGAGGAAACCAAAAGAAACGGGTCAGAAATCTAATCCTAGAAAAGAAAATAGAGAAGATGAAGAGATTCAATGTGGGTTTCCATCTACTACTGGAGTGGATGCAGAGACAACTGCAGTAGATGCTGTTGCTTTATTGCTGAGGCACAAATGAAGCTTTACTGCTTCAGGTGAAGAGGACCATAGTGGAGAGCCATAATTGCCAAGTAGCATTGCACATGAACCTCAGAAAAAGAAAAACAGAAAGCTTGGACCCGAAAAACTAGGTTTTTTAACACAGCGTGGCACAGATTATGATACATGGGTTCCTCCTCAAGGGAAAACAGTAGATGGACACACTTCACTAAATGATAAATATGGATATTAATTGGTCCAAAATTCACATGGTTTCTGAGCTACAGATGATTCTTGTGTCTATATCAGGCCATTTCACTTCTGATAAGCGAAGGAAGCATCATTTCCACTGTCCAAAACTAAATTGAGTACATATTTTTTTAAATGTTTCAGTCACTTTATGAATGTTAAATACAGCCAAAGGAATTGCGGGAAAAAATGCAAGTGGAGGAATTAGAAGACTCTCTTCACAATTCATGTGGCCAAGTATTTTGGCTCGAGAAGAAAGATAACTTTAACTTTGGGGACATACATGGCTTTCTAGCTAGCTTTCTGCAATCATAAATTGTAGAGTTTAGGAGACTAACTCCCCATGGCACCTGCTGAGAAATCTCAGTTGGAATGCTTCCTTGTAACTTATTGTTCCGCAGGCGCAATCTTTCCAACCTCTGGAACATGCCCAATTCCGGTGGAATTCTGCCACTTAAGAGATTGTTAGCCAGTGCAAGGTATGTCAAGCTTGTCAGGTTGCCAATTTCGTGAGGTATGCTTCCATGTATACTGGTGTTAGATAAGAAATAAGTGAATATAAATTCCCATCACAGTTGTTGGAGCACATTGACTGATTTGGAGTCAAGCAAGTGTGTGGCCATAGAAGATGACATGTATCTTTCACCTTTAAACCTTGGCATGATAGCTTCGTATTATTATATCAGCTACACCACCTTCGATCTCTTTAGCTCATCCTTGTCTGCAAAGACAAAGCTGAAGGGGCTCCTTGAAATTCTTGGTTCTTCTTCAGAGTATTCACAACTCCCGATACGGCCAGGTGAAGAAGAAACTATAAGAAAATTAATAAATCATCAAAGATTTTCTGTTGATAAACCAAAATATACTGATACCCATGTGAAGGAAAATGCATTGTTGCAAGCTTACTTCTCTAGGAATGTTATTGCTGGGAACCTAGCACTTGACCAGCGAGAGGTCCTCCTCTCTTCAAGTCGGCTTCTTCAGGCAATGGTGGATGTTATTTCTATTAATGGTTGGTTGAACCCAGCTCTTACAGCAATGGAATTGACCCAGATGGTTACCCAGGGTCTTTGGGAGCGTGATTCTGTCTTGTTGTAGCTTCCAGAGGAATTAGCTTGGTTTCCAACATACTTTTGTGCCAAATGAACCTTGTACCATGATCGATAACTCAGATCGTTCACCATCTTGGAATTTACTAATTGTTTCTCCATAAGATTTCTCACCATGGCCATCTTCCACGTAGGCAATGTTTCCAAAATCTGTACAGTGTTTGCATGTAGGGCACATAATACCTCACAAAATGATGTACCTGCTAATAGAGAATATATATATAAACTGGATGTATGAGAAGAGGTCCTTCTAGCTGATTTAAGGCTATCCTGAAGGTAAAAGTATTGCCAAGTTGCTTCATATTGAAGATTCACTTGCCAAATATAGAATATTCAATTTCTCAGAACTTAATTCAATGGTTATGTGATCCATTACTTTCAACAAACTGTCACGTGAGGGCCCAACATTGACCGAAGATACTGACTCACAGAATCTTTGTATTGATGCAAATCAGAAAAAGCAAGGGCCCAACTGTCCATTATAATGATAAATTCTTCCAAAATAGACCAAAAGCTCTTTAAAAATCAGAATTAAGCTCATTCAGAAGCTCGATTTGACTTAGCTTCTGCAAACTACAAAGAAAGAACATATTAATGAAACACAGACACCTTCTTAGAATGCAAAATGACTAGAATTTATCACCTAAGTGCTTGATAAGCACAAATTGACAACCGTTCAAGTTGGGGTGTTATGCAAATCAGAAAGCAAAAGGTATCCACCTGGTAATATGTACAGAATATTAAGAAAAAAATGACATATAGACGAGACCTCACAAAATTTTAGATGAGAAAAAGGGGCATAGAAACAAAATATAAGTGAAAAAATGGAAAGAGAAAGAAGACATATACCAGTAGCAATGAATGAAAAAGTTGGAAGGATAAAAACTTAAAGGCAAAGAAAGAGGGGAAAATGGCACTAATCTGTGAAGAGGAACAAACAAACAAAGGAGAAGTAGTTGTGAGCTAAACCAACTCTGATAGGAAAACACAAGCAGGGAAATAAAAAACACGTCCATTGATCAATGGCAACAATCGTTGATGTATGGAAACAAGTTCAAAGTTGATGAAATCACACCATTCACAAAATGCACCACGTGTAGCTTTGTCACCTTAAGGAAGGCTTGCTACAAAACCAAAGAAACCTGGGTTCCAATCATCCTGAACTGCTCCAGTTTACATTGGATCCAATCCTTGATGATTCAAAACCTGAATAGGATAAATGATAGGAAGATTCTGCAAAGAGTGTTCTTAATGCAACCTCAAATAGTCTGGCTTACTCTATACATATGCTTAGGTTACTCTATGTTCTATACAGATGCTTAAAAAACTGAACTTGGGCTTTGGTTTGTTGGAGAGAAGATTTAAAAACAGGAACAGGCTATTTAGAATCATGGGTATATCATGTGGTTAGAATCCCACTGCAATTTGAAGCATGCAATTTATTAGAGACAAAAAATACTAATAGTCACTAACCTGGTGGTCCAGTCAAAAGAATTCGAGAACAAATAGTGACCAAATTTGACACATATTTGATATACTCTGGCCTCTTGAGAAACAGTACTCACTCTGATAATGTGATGTCTTACGGCCTGAATTGGAAGAGTGAGCAAATCTAAGGAGATGTACTTTTGTAATTTGGTAATATAAGCCTCAATATATTCCAATAAAACAATAAAAAATTAAATCGTTTGTCAGGACTGAATCATTATGACTCTGGTTCATTTTGCCAGTACTTAGAAGTAAACTTGAATGAATTCTTTAAACTTTTCATGACTAATTAAACTGATATCATTCATAGAATACTTACAGTCAAACAGCTTGAATCTGTATTTTCAAACTCAATCAACCGCTTTGTCAACGTCCCTTCACAAATATTCACAATACTCACCTGCAGACAATATTCTTCAGTAAGAGATAAACCTATCATGCAGGATAAATGACCACAATTAATGCTATAACAGTCTGATATAAATACAACAAAACATTACTGAATTACGGAGATACAGACCAACCTACAATTTGACAGTAATAATGCACTATGAGGGTAAAGGGATGACATGAGATAGTGCAAAATTGAAGGGATAGCA
>LPNX011209449.1:0-15461 GCA_001517045.1 Pseudotsuga menziesii | reverse complement strand
AACTATCCACATTAGGAGGTTGAGAATGTTAGTTCAATGCCTTGTTTACAACCCTTGAATTGTAAGAACTTCTTATACATCTTAACAATAAAATTTGTTTAAGGCCCTGTGGAGACCCGCTTTATGTTAAAAACATTTTACGAAAGCTAATACATACATACATACATATATATATATAGGACAAAAATATTTCAAGGACGACTGACACGAAGATGATCTCTATTCTTCGGTCCTGTGGCCTTCGGGCTCAAGCTTCGGGGCAATAATTTATTTTTCTCCCATGTGACAATTCAAAACTCATGTTTTCATTTTGTTTACTCTTTCATTTTACCACTCTTTCTGTGTTTCTCATCACACCGAGGGAGAAAGGATGTATGCAGACATAGTAGACTAGCAGAAAATCACTGCTATTGTTCTAGTCTTTAGTGAGGATTCTAAGATACAGTGCATGTATATTGATCCTTTAATGGAGAGGACAACGGATACTATCAACACAAACAAAGAGTACATAATCCTCGGATCTCAAGAGCTATTCAGTGAAGACAACAATGAAGGAGCGCAATGCAATGACGAGATTGTCGACTTTGAGCTCAAGCATAATGGAACAAAGTTGAAAGAACCATGAAGGATAAGGCTTCTATCTCAGTGGGAAAAGACGTCGGAATAGATCAAATATTGTCCTGCCTTCAAATAGCTCTGGTTGGTCATTTCTTCCAAAAGTAAGTAGGTAAGGAAGCATTGTTGAACTAGATGGAGGTAAATTGGAAACCCCATATCTGTTATACTCCCAAGTTTCGTTTATTGTCACAAGACTCGATGTTGTTCAATGTAGGATCGGAAAGAGACAGAATCAAGGTCTTGGATATAGATTGGCAGTTGGGACCTTCAAGATTTATTTTAGATAGATGGAATGTGAACACAAATGTAGAGCCCCATAATACCAAACATGCGAAGAAATTTCACTTAGAAAATGAAACTGTTTATTCATGCATTTTTTCAAACATTTTGCAGACACAAGGGTTAAAAATTCTGAAAGTAAAGCCCCACTGCTGAAAATGAACTTCATCTTTTCTTCCAACTACTGAAACATTTTAAACAAATGGACACAATGAATTTTGGTAAAAAGATCGGGAAAAACCCCACTACTTTGGGGAAAACCCTAGAAGAAAAATTTTCTTTAAGAAGAGTAAAAATCAGAAGTTTTTCTAATCCTCTAAAAACTTCTGTTTATTTTAAACCCTCACCGACAAAAATTCACAAAATAGAACAGTTGAAAAACTACCTCAAAATCAGTGCCAAAAAGTACTGTACGACCAATTGTGCGGATTCCCACATGTGTGGTACGAAGTGTACGACCTGCACTCAATTCTACCTCGATTTTTGTGCCCACACTTGCCAAAAAAACCTTGCTGCAAGGTTCTGTTAGTTTGCAATAAATGCACCAGCATTTACCTGAGGAAATGTGCCCACACATGCTGCTATATGGATTTGTTCTTGGATGCCTTGGGATGTGTGCTGCTCTTATTCTTGGGAAATGTTCTCTTTCTTCTTGGGGACCTCTTCTTTGTCTTCAATCTTCCTCTCTTCGGTTCTTGGTGGATGATTGTACTCATTTGTCCCATCTCATTGTTTTTATACTTGGATTTTGTAACTATCTTCAATAACTACCTAATCTAGGGTTGAAGATCCTTTTACAAAATCAAGGCTCCACAACTAAACTCACTTTTAATAATTAAAACACTTTTAATTATTAAATTCATTTTATGTGAGACCCACTTTTCGAAATTTATAATAACACATTCACTTTATTTACATAAACATCACTGTGCTACATAAATACACAAGGACAAAAAAGTTTAGTCCTCTCATCACACCCACACCAAAAATATGGAAGTACCTTCAGAGATACAATTTCAACACACCCTCCTAACGAGGAAGGTCCACAGTATTGTCTTCACCTCAGACTCTTGCAACCACTTCCTCCTGCTATGGAATCAACCTCGGAAATAGATTCTCGATCTCGAACTGGAACTCTCACATCTGAGACTCAACCTGAGTCCCATCGTCCTGCTCAACTTCACCCTCACTTGACTCGTTGAGTCTTCTGCCAATGACGAGGAGAGACCCGCTCTCCTCATCTCTATCAAATGCAACATCATCGTCCTCTTTCTCTGAAAGCCATCCTTCTCCTCATGTTCATGGTCGTACAACATGCCCTCTAAGGACATGTAATCTATCCCTGCAATCTCCCAACAAGATGGTGCTGCCAACTGGTTCATCCCTCCAATACAGGACGATATGACTAGACCCAATCATCATCCTAGAGCCATCATCCTCGAATGATGAAACTGAGAGTTTTCTCACTCTCATCCCAGGTACAAATAAAACTCTGTGTCCTTCCAGGACCTCTCTAAGGTCTAGTTGGAATATGATTGTTCCAACCCCTTGAATAGCAATCTGAGGACTGTTAACGTCTGTCTAAATGAAGTGTCCCTACCCTAGCATTATAATCATCTGAAAAGAGTCATAGACTCCAATCATGTGTCTGGTTGCACCACTGTCAACAACCGAGACATGCACAAATATGGAACTCCCTATGCTGGAATCAATTGAGACAAGAGAAAACTCTTGATCAAACTTTTTAGCATACTCTTCTAGAACTGCAGATGCTGCTACATGTCTTTCAGTCTTCACAGTATTCTTCTAAGGACATTTTGTGGCATAGTGTCCTCACTTGCCACAATGAAAACATTTGATCTGACTTGGATCTTTCTTCTTCTTATTCTTGGACTTTGCTGCAAGTGCCACATTCTGCTCAGCATCCTCACTAGTTTGGCTAACCTGTGCCCCATCTCGGATTTCTTCTTGGGTGAAGTCATCCCACAATCTAGACCAACTTGGAAGAGTTTCTCTGCCCACAATACACTTCACAAAAACCTCCCACTTATTGGCGAAGCCCTTCAGGGCTATCCTCACCAGTTCTGAATCACGAATGGTTTCTCCTACTAGTGACAAATCGTCCTTCACTTGTGTAACATGAGTCAAGTAAGAGGCTACACCTTCATCACTTTTCATTTTAATGATATGTAGCTTGTCTTTTAGGGCCATCTTCCTATTTTCATTCTTTGCTTCAAATAATTTGGTGAAAGTGTCCCACGTATCTTTACGAGTTTTCTTTTATGCTAGGTGTGGTATGAGATGGTCTTTGACCCCATCCAATATAATTCTCTAGGCTCTGGATTCAAGAGCTTCAAACTCCACAAGCTCATCTTTATCTTTTGTTAAGCTAATAGTTGTATCTTATAATTATGGAGTTAAGATCTTCATTGTATCTAATAATCTAATAATTGAAGATCTTAATTTTAATCTTTACAACTATTACTATCTATCATCGATGTATTTTAATTTATAGAGCTACCATCAATGTATTAAAGCTAATAATTGAATAGTTGTATCTAATAATTGAATAGTTGAAGTTGAAGTTTGTTATTTCCGACTATCACTGTAAGATCTCCCTCCCACCTTGAAGAACCAAGAGCGACTATGATCCGTAAAAAATAGAAATGAATCGTAATTGCATCCTAGAGGAATGGAAAAAAACCCTCACCACAATGAGGTTACTCTCGCTGAAAGTTAATCAAGGGAACTTGAGACATTCTAGCACTATTATAAAGAACAATATATGGATGACAGGATTATGCTTTTGAGGTAGGTGTTATTTATAGAACATGGAATATTACTTATAAATCAAGGGACATCCCACGGTGAAACAAAATCACATAGATTTATTTTATGTAGGACATTACACATATAATAATGTGGAATATTATATGTGCATATATTGGAGACGTATATATATATATATATGGGTAGAACCTATAAAGTTACTTATAATCGTGGAAAGGTATAACGAACCTTAGTGGAACCCTTTATACATAATAATACAGAATCATATATATATATATACAGGAAGCATATATATTTGGGATATATATATATTGTATGTTGAGCGTCACAACATTTCACGGTAATACAACCTCCTACCTACCGACATTATAGTATAATGTCGAATACAATACGGAGATGAACCTCACACACATATGTGTACTGTATGGAAAATAGTATATGCATAGAATTGGGAGACATATTTAAACAATTATGTATATATATTGTTGCATATAGAGACAAGTCTCATACATCTATGTACTATACGTAGAGCCATAGGTCTATAATATTGGAAAAATGATATGTATTTATATATGATGGAGACATGTATGTTTATGATATAGATTGTATGTAAACCATACAAGGTGAAGCAAAAAAAACTACATACGTACATATATTATATATATATATGTAAGATCACACATACAATATTGTAGCATTTACAATGAAACTAATTCCTTATATGTAAAGTTATTAGTGGAAGTTATAGGAAATTCTATACATGTATATTCCACTACAAAAGGAATTTAATAAATGAGAAATGATATATTAATAATGGAGAGGGAGTCGTAAACAAAAAATATGATAAAAACATGAGGGATGACCTAGCATGGAATGCAAATGGCCACCTGAACAGCGCATCATGCCGTAGTTATATCACTATGCCTTGATTAGTGGAAGAAAATAACGAACGCTAATTAAGCTTGCCTATATTTCAGCATTTAATTAGCGAATGCACTATTGATGACTGGCTGGAATTAATGATTTAAAGGGGGCGTTATACCAGCCATTTAATAGGCGTTGTGGAATACCATTATTTCATTCCGTGAATTCTGAATTTTTAGTCATTTTTAGATTACCTGGATTCACAGCCAGGAATACGCTGAAACCCCTAATCCCTTACTGGTATGACTGTTAATGTTCAGTGGCTACTTTAACTGCAGCATGCGCAGCCATTAAAGGGGGTATCAGCGCGTTAAGGAGGGGGAAAAAGGAGGCTCCGTTGGTGTGGAGGGGCGTGATGGGATTTCCACCAGCGTGGACGGGGCTCCACGGTGGTTTTTGTCTTGACGTTGGAGAAAGAAGCTCGATGCTGAAGAGCATGCAACGCTGCAATTTGAAGGGAGAACCCTGGACGTCTGAGAGGAGATATGCCTCTGTGCACCCCGGCAGAGGAGGAGCTGGGCGTTTTGAGGAACATAAGCCTCTGCGCACTCCCAAGATAAGATCACCTCTGCGTTTTGAAAATATTCAGACCCCTGCGTGTAATAAAAGAAGGAATGCTACGTTTATAAGGAGTTCTGCATCCAGAATGGGCTCTCGTTCAGCTGGTGCCTGCGTGACAAGTGGAGCAGGAACATCTAGGGTTACATTTATGGATGGACGCAGACAAAGAAGGTGGAGGCATGGTATGCGAGCGTCGGGTAAGAAAGTAACCCAAGCATTCTTGCATACGTCTTACAGATAGGTATGGAACCAAGATACTGAAGTGGCTGTATATGTTCGTTGTGAACTGTAGGTTGCCTTTAACCATATTGATTTAATGAGTTTTGGATTATGGATTCGTGGGTATACGATTTCATTATATATTCATGTATATGTGCTTGATTTGTAGTCGTTTGATAGCCGATTGGTGGAAGGCGTTAGGGTTTTATGATAACCCCACCTGGTTTGATAATTGTTGTGTTGTTGTAAGGGAAACCTTTTGCCTATCAGAGCTGCAAACTGCCTGCCGGCTACGCATCGTATCGCTCTGCACCACAATGCTGACACTTACAAGTTTAAGTTGCAGGAGTGGCTACATTGGGGCCCATGACCCAAATGGGTGTTGTTATTGTCACTTAGTCGTATTACCATCTGATTTAAGATCTGCTGATCGTTTCAGATTTGCCCACGACCTGAGAAAGCCCGCGTGGATTGCTGCAGCAACCTTCGTAACAATTAGAATGGATATGCTTTTGTTGCAGTGTGTCCTCTGAAAGTTTAATCTTTCCATGATGATGGGGTTCAAGATATTTGCCCATACTTTTTCACAGGATGTTTTGGGTCTACGCATTGTTGGCATACCCAAACCTGCGCTTCAGTTACCCCATATGGGTCATGAATCGGGGATAAAACCAAATCGGGGCTTAGATCTATGCCTACGAGGTTCTACTGATTTACCTTTTTGCCTAGATGACCAGAACCATAACTGGACTGCTAAGTCGAATGCTGTCCTTTTTCTCTATGCCTACATGGATCTGTATTTGGATCTTTTGGGCGAGCCTTATGCCTTCCCTCATCTGATGGCTATCCTGGTATTGGAAATGCCGCCAACGTGAGTATTCCTTGCTGCGTTTCCATTGTTGTTTGGTGCCTAGGATTTATCAGGGTGGAGCACGACCTCTTTAACCTGCCATCGTTTTGGGGTTTAAGATTTATAGACTTATCGTTGAGGTGTAGATGATGGCCTCGTAAACATTTCTGTATCATGTGTGGCTTTTGGAAATACCTGTGCTCATTGTAGATTGCACCCTTGCGTTTTTCTTATGGACTCTGAATGCCTGCGTTTTTCATTGCTATTCAAAGGGTCTGGTATCCCTGTGCTGAAGGTGATGGTAGCCAGGAAACTAGTATGCTTGTAGGGTATTGAAAATGAAAACTCCACCTTCGATTTTTTTTTTCTAAGGTAATTGTGCATTTGAGTGTAAAAACCCCGTTTTTAACGCATAAGAAGTTGTCCTACGGTAATTGACCTAATTATAATCTTGAGCCATGTAATTATCTAATATTGTTAGTGATTCATGAACAGCTGTTAGTGTTGTGGTGTGGGGTTGCTAGATTTTCGTCTAAAATCTATGAGATTATCAGAATATGGGTTATGATTGATGAGCTTTTCTTTAATGGTATCAACCTGAGGCATACCTGCAAAAAGCACCCCAGTGTCTGAACGGGCCAAGACGGATTAAACTCCTATGATTTGACTTCTTTTCGGTCGGGTGCCAACTCGTAATAGCAGCCACCACCTCTTCGTGGAGGCATATTGATGATGACTCCCAGATTGTAGATATGCTTGTCCTTGCATAATTATTTATATACGTTATAATTGGATGTCTTTTATTTTGAAAAGAGATATATATACATAGACAGCTTTTCATGGGTTATGGATTGGAACCTATTAGAAGCTATCGGCAGCAATATCTTAAGGACTTACTTACTGGGATGAAAGGATTATCTACCTTTTGTATAGATAGTATGGTATATTTTCTTTTGTGCAGATATATATATTTTGCTCATGTAGGTAAGTCTAGAGTCATGTCTTACTAATGCATGTGAATTCTTAGCTTGTGCTAAAGTGCTCATCTGAAGCAAATAATATAAGTATAGGATATACCCTGTGAGTGGGAGTCCTGAAGTGTAAACAGGAAGATAGGGCAACAGGATGATTGCCGATTGTAATTCAGCGTTTGGAAAATATTATATGAAGCTGCAGTTTGGTGGACGTAACCCCGAGTTTGGGGTGAACCATGTATATCGGTGCCTCGATGTGTATTATGCTGTATTATGTGTCTTCATGTTTATCATTTTGTATTATGTGTCTTGATGTGTATTATTTTTCTTATGTCCCTGGTTGATCTCTTTATCTGTTATGAGATAAATGGTTGAGTGTCTTTTGCCATAAATGTTTTATATACAAAAATATTAGCTTCACAATGGTTAATGTGTATGTACGGCCTCATGTGGTGTAATAGGTGGAAAGTCTTGATCCAAGGCCTTCGCCCGCAGTATATCATGTAATAACATAAATGGTGGAAAGGAACAAATGATCGTTTTCTTTGGTATTTACTCATGCTGATGTATATATAACCAAAATACTGTGGGAAAATGTTTCTTGCTGTACAATTAATAGCATGGGACAAAACCTCCCTATAATGCACTTGGTTTTTGGCATAATGAACATAAAATTTCGTGTAGAGTGGCTGCTAACAGGTGGAACCTCCTTGTAGTAATGAAGGAACAAAAAAACAACTTTACCATTCTTCTACACATATTGTCATCATTGCAGAGAGGGACATTACATATGGTATCAGATCAAAAGTTAAAACGCTCGGACCTGATGGACCCATCGACATGCAGGTATGTTGTGAACTAACTATGTGATAGTATAATGCAAGGAAATAGTGCTGAACTTTCTGCACGGCCTCTGAGAATTATGTGTAATGCATGAAGTAAGTTGCATGAAATGAAAGGCTATTTGTTTTAAATCAGGCTTGTTGCAAGGTATACTTAAGTTGTCTTACTTACACCTTTATAAGTGGAGTATAGGTTGAATTTGTGATTAGTAAGATTGGTTGCATCAAGGAAAGATAATGAAGAGAAAGTAAAGCCCTGTAAGATACACAAGTATATTTTGTCATAGTCTAACAGGAACATGTTATCTTCTAATTGTTTATGCGGATAAGATGCAACTTATTTTTGGGCAAACATTTTGTGAGTAGGTAGTGCAGGTACGCATGGCTACACGAAGTAGCACCACATGAGGACCAGGCAAAGATGGAATCCTCAGTAGAAATGGTAACATTGGGAGTCTGTATGATTCCCTGCTTATTATGAAAAGGTTACCAGGATGGTAACATTTGAATTAATTAAAATTTCATAGCTTCGATAATTTGTCATGTTGAGAACATTCTTTATAAAAAGTTTTGGAAAAAACTCTAGTATAGTAGCTAATTATAGAATCTTTTGGAATGATCTATATATGCATCGAGTTATGTTCAGGTAGAAATACCTTGATGATAAGCTATGGATCATGGGGAATGTCAAGCTATCACATCGATACGGTATTGAGCGATATTGATATGAAGGCACGAAAGTTGTGTTTAATGAAGAGCTTCCTGGGCTCTCGAAGAAATAATATGTCAAGTAGATATTTTGATATTTTTATGTTTGAAATGACATATCATGCATGTTATGGTAACTCACAAAGCATTGGGATTGTTGCAGGTGGTGACTGGTGGAAGTCCTAGTTGAACCACAACTGAATGATCGAATGTAAGTTAATTCGACTACTTATGAAATTTGGCTAGAGTATAGCCAAAGTGAAACGGTAAAGTATTCTGATCTTAAAAGGATAGTGCTTCTCATTATATTGCACTGAATATAGAGACTTGTAACTAAGATGTAAAATGGTGGCAAGTAGCCCGCTTAGAATTGCTGATTGTCGAATGTCAAAGTTTTATGAACCAAGGATTCAAGTGTGGAATTATGTGGTTTATACTGACATTGCAGGTTTCACCATGATGATGACGAGTGCTACTATCCGCGTGCACTACGCCTGCATAAATAAGTGCGCTCGACTTGTGTAGAAATGTGTAAGCATTAATTCCTAGATAATTTACAAGGTTATATCACTCATTTAAGTGATGATTAAGCCACTGCAACTTTAGATAATAAAAGTTGTGAGTTATTAACAGATGTTTTGACTAACCGTATAGCCGACTTACAAGTCGGGACAATGACGGTAAACGTCATGAGAAAGCACCTAGGGGTATCCATTATGATTGGTAAAGTGGAAATCTATACTAAAGAAAATTTGCATGTTGCGGGAGCACCATGGTGTTAGGCAAGTGATTGCCGCGTGAGCACATCGGTGTTAGACATGTATGCCGCAAGAGCACAATGGTGTTAGGCAAGCGATTGCTGCGTGAGCACATTGGTGATAGGCGCATGGTGTGGCAAGAAAAGACCTAGGCAAAACTATACATCGAGAAGACAGGACGCTGTCTGATGTAGCTGAGGTGAAAACTTTTGACTGGGGGTCGAAAGGGAGAGTAACCTCACAAAAGTGTAAGTCCACCCAAAAATTTAACTACAGGGAGAGTTCAAAGGATAACGATAAAGAAAGCTGCGATAGCAGTTTTTCAATTCACTAAAAGGTGACATGTCTTAATACGCAAATGTGAAAGTATGATGAAATTAAATTATGCTGAATTTTTGGTGATACATTAATGTTTTAATAGGATGCAGAGCTAAAGTAGTGTTCAAGTTGGGAACATGATGCAGTCCTCATACTGATAAAAGTTAAAGTATGTAAGATCTTATGAATAGCCTTCGTAGGTCTGACGAAAGAGAGGTTAAGAAACAGAATTGGGTTTTGCTCACAAGAATGTGAAAATAAGCCAAGGGGCTAGCAAGGTTAGTAATGACAAACAAGTAACACCGAGGACGGTGTTCATTCTAGGGGGAGAGGATGTAAGATCCCCCTCCCACCATGAAGAACCAAGAGCGACTATGATCCGTAAAAAATAGAAATGAATCGTAACTGCATCCTAGAGGAATGGAAAAAAACCCTCACCACAATGAGGTTACTCTCGCTGAAAGTTAATCAAGGGCACTTGAGACATTCTAGCACTATTATAAAGAACAATATATGGATGACGGGATTATGCTTTTGAGGTAGGTGTTATTTATAGAACATGGAATATTACTTATAAATCAAGGGACATCCCACGGTGAAACAAAATCACATAGATTTATTTTATGTAGGACATTACACATATAATAATGTGGAATATTATATGTGCATATATTGGAGACGTATATATATATAAGGGTAGAACCTATAAAGTTACTTATAATCGTGGAAAGGTATAACGAACCTTAGTGGAACCCTTTATACATAATAATACAGAATCATATATATATATGGGAAGCATATATATTTGGGATATATATATATTGTATGTTGAGCGTTACAACATTTCACGGTAATACAAACCTCCTACCTACCGACATTATAGTATAATGTCGAATACAATACGGAGATGAACCTCACACACATATGTGTACTGTATGGAAAATAGTATATGCATAGAATTGGGAGACATATTTAAACAATTATGTATATATATTGTTGCATATAGAGACAAGTCTCATACATCTATGTACTATACGTAGAGCCATAGGTCTATAATATTGGAAAAATGATATGTATTTATATATGATGGAGACATGTATGTTTATGATATAGATTGTATGTAAACCATACAAGGTGAAGCAAAAAAAACTACATACGTACATATATTATATATATATGTAAGATCACACATACAATATTGTAGCATTTACAATGAAACTAATTCCTCATATGTAAAGTTATTAGTGGAAGTTATAGGAAATTCTATACATGTATATTCCACTACAAAAGGAATTTAATATATGAGAAATGATATATTAATAATGGAGAGGGAGTCGTAAACAAAAAATATGATAAAAACATGAGGTATGACCTAGCATGGAATGCGAATGGCCACCTGAACAGCGCATCATGCCGTAGTTATATCACTATGCCTTGATTAGTGGAAGAAAATAACGAACGCTAATTAAGCTTGCCTATATTTCAGCATTTAATTAGCGAATGCACTATTGATGACTGGCTGGAATTAATGATTTAAAGGGGGCGTTATACCAGCCATTTAATAGGCGTTGTGGAATACCATTATTTCATTCTGTGAATTCTGAATTTTTAGTCATTTTTAGATTACCTGGATTCACAGCCAGGAATATGCTGAAACCCCTAATCCCTTACTGGTATGACTATTAATGTTCAGTGGCTACTTTAACTGCAGCATGCACAACCATTAAAGGGGGGTATCAGCGCGTTAAGGAGGGGGAAAAAGGAGGCTCCGTTGGTGTGGAGTGGCGTGATGGGATTTCCACCAGCGTGGATGGGGCTCCACGGTGGTTTTTGTCTTAACGTTGGAGAAAGAAGCTCGATGCTTGAGAGCATGCAACGCTGCAATTTGAAGGGAGAACCCTGGACGTCTGAGAGGAGATATGCCTCTGTGCATCCCGGCAGAGGAGGAGCTGGGCGTTTTGAGGAACATAAGCTTCTGCGCACTCCCAAGATAAGATCACCTCTGCGTTTTGAAAATATTCAGACCCCTGCGTGTAATAAAAGAAGGAATGCTACGTTTATAAGGAGTTCTGCATCCAGAATGGGCTCTCGTTCAGCTGGTGCCTGCATGACAAGTGGAGCAGGAACATCTAGGGTTACATTTATGGATGGACGCAGATGAAGAAGGTGGAGGCATGGTATGCGAGCGTCGAGTAAGAAAGTAACCCAAGAATTCTTGCATACGTCTTACAGACAGGTATGGAACCAAGATACTGAAGTGGCTGTATATGTTCGTTGTGAACTGTAGGTTGCCTTTAACCATATTGATTTAATGAGTTTTGGATTATGGATTCGTGGGTATACGATTTCATTATATATTCATGTATATGTGCTTGATTTGTAGTCGTTTGATAGCCGATTGGTGGAAGGCGTTAGGGTTTTATGATAACCCCACCTGGTTTGATAATTGTTGTGTTGTTGTAAGGGAAACCTTTTGCCTATCAGAGCTGCAAACTTCTTGCCGGCTACGCATCGTATCGCTCTGCACCACAATGCTAACACTTACAAGTTTAAGTTGCAGGAGTGGCTACATTGGGGCCCATGACCCAAATGGGTGTTGTTATTGTCACTTCGTCGTATTACCATCTAATTTAAGATCTGCTGATCGTTTCAGATTTGCCCACGACTTGAGCAAGCCCGCGTGGATTGCTGCAGCAACCTTCGTAACAATCAGAATGGATATGCTTTTGTTGCAGTGTGTCCTCTGAAAGTTTAATCTTTCCAAAATGATGGGGTTCAAGATCTTTGCCCATACTTTTTCACAGGATGTTTTGGGTCTACGCATTGTTGGCATACCCAAACCTGCGCTTTAGTTACCCCATATGGGTCATGAATCGGGGATAAAACCAAATCGGGGCTTAGATCTATGCCTGCGAGGTTCTACTAATTTACCTTTTTGCCTAGATGACCAGAACCATAACTGGACTGCTAAGTCGAATGCTGTCATTTTTCTCTATGTCTACATGGATCTGTATTTGGATCTTTTGGGCGAGCATTACACCTTCCCTCATCTGATGGCTATCCTGGTATTGGAAATGCCGCCAACGTGAGTATTCCTTGTTGCGTTCCGATTGTTGTTTGGTGCCTAGGATTTATTAGGGTGGAGCACGAACTCTTTAACCTGCCATCCTTTTGAGGTTTAAGATTTATGGACTTATCTTTGAGGTGTAGATGATGGCCTCGTAAACATTTCTGTATAATGTGTGTTTTTTGGAAATACCTGTGCTCATTGTAGATTGCACCCTTGCGTTTTTATTATGGACTCTGAATGCCTGCGTTTTTCATTGCTATTCAAAGGGTCTGGTATCCCTGTACTGAAGGTGATGGTAGCCAAGAAACTAGTATGCTTGTACGGTATTGAAAATGAAAACTCCACCTTCGATTTTTTTTTTCTAAGGTAATTGTGCATTTGGGTGTAAAAACCCCGTTTTTAACACATAAGAAGTTGTCCTACGGTAATGGACCTAATTATACTCTTGAGCCATGTAATTATCTAATATTGTTAGTGATTCATGAACAGCTGTTAGTGTTGTGGTGTGGGGTTGCTAGATTTTCATCTGAAATCTATGAGATTATCAGAATATGGGTTATGATTGATGAGCTTTTATTTAATGGTATCAACCTGAGACATACCTGCAAAACGCACCCCAGTGTCTGAACGGGCCAAGGCGGATTAAACTCCTATGATTTGACTTCTTTTCGGTCGGGTGCCAACTCGTAATAGCAGCCACCACCTCTTCGTGGAGGCATATTGATGATGACTCCCAGATTGTAGATATGCTTGTCCTTGCATAATTATTTATATACGTTATAATTGGATGTCTTTTATTTTGAAAAGAGATATATATACAGAGACAACTTTTCATGGGTTATGGATTGGAACCTATTAGAAGCTATCGGCGGCAATATCTTAAGGACTTACTTACTGGGATGAAAGGATTATCTACCTTTTGTATAGATAGTATGGTATATTTTCTTTTGTGCAGATATATATATTTTGCTCATGTAGGTAAGTCTAGAGTCATGTCTTACTAATGCATGTGAATTCTTAGGTTGTGCTAAAGTGCTCATCTGAAGCAAATAATATAAGTATAGGATATACCCTGTGAGTGGGAGTCCTGAAGTGTAAACAGGAAGATAGGGCAACAGGATGATTGCCGATTGTAATTCAGCGTTTGGAAAATATTATATTAAGCTGCAGTTTGGTGGACGTAACCCCGAGTTTGGGGTGAACCACGTATATCGGTGCCTCGATGTGTATTATGCTGTATTATGTGTCTTCATGTGTATCATTTTGTATTATGTGTCTTGATGTGTATTATTTTTCTTATGTCCCTGGTTGATCTCTTTATCTGTTATGAGATAAATGGTTGAGTGTCTTTTACCATAAATCCTTTATATACAAAAATATTAGCTTCACAATGGTTAATGTGTATGTACGGCCTCATGTGGTGTAATAGGTGGAAAGTCTTGATCCAAGGCCTTCGCCCGCAGTATATCATGTAATAACATAAATGGTGGAAAGGAACAAATGATCGTTTTCTTTGGTATTTACTCATGCTGATGTATATATAACCAAAATACTGTGGGAAAATGTTGTTTGTTGTACGACTAATAGCATGGGACAAAACCTCCCTATAATGCACTTGGTTTTTGGCATAATGAACATAAAATTTCGTGTAGAGTGGCTGCTAACAGGTGGAACCTCCTTGTAGTAATGAAGGAACAAAAAAACAACTTTACCATTCTTCTACACATATTGTCATCATTGCAGAGAGGGACATTACAATCACGAAAAGTTGTACTTATCAGATGTTAAGTAAGCTATTTTAATTTTTTTGAAATTGTTAATTATAATAAGTTTGACTAATCTCCTTTAGAAATAATCCAAACCTAATTATATCTATATGGAAAACCTAAACATGTAATACAAATTGTATATTAGCTAGATGCCCAAATACGAGATGTAGGAGTTTATTATGGGTTTGGAGGAGTTTATTAGGGGTTCGAACTATTTATTAGGAGTTCGACTCTTACATGACTGCACATTAGCTAGAGTCCTAGATGTCAAATGCAATTGTCCACTAAGCCTTAAGTTATTAGAGTTGAATTTAAGCTAATAGTTGTAAAACCATTGGAGTTAAGCTAATAGTTAAGCTAATAATTATCCAATACAACTGTGCTTAGAGCTGAAGTTAAGCTAATAGTTCTAGAATAATTGGAGTTAAACTTATAGTTGTAGCTAATAATTGATGGAGTTAAGACCGTAGTTGTATATAATAATTGAATAGTTGAGGATTAAATTTAATTTTTACAACTATCACTAACTATACTTATCACATGTTAATTAAGCTATTTTTTTTGAAATGATTGATTATTAATTTTGGACGACACGCATAGAATCAATCTCGACAGTACACTTTTCTCATTTTTGTTTAATATTGGACGACGCCCATAGAATCAATATGGACAATAGGCTTCTCTCATTCTCATCCGTAGATGACAAAGTATATATGGTAGTCCACCCCAAAATTATAAGATATATACGCCTTCAGCGTAATTAGATTTTGGATAATGCTTA